>BLKM01010755.1:1868525-1974903 GCA_013340265.1 Coptotermes formosanus | reverse complement strand
TCTGCGGTCCGGACCTGCAGGCCCGGACCGCAGAGAGTTCACGCCTCCGAAAACAACGCAGTACACAGCACATTCTCACTCAGCTATAAAGTGCAACCTTAGTGTAACGATAACAAAAGTTCTCCCTGAAGATGACCCAGCAGGGTCGAAACATGTAGGAGTGTGCTACGTGACTCAACACTTAACAACTCCTGTAAATAACCGTTTCTGTATATTAATCGCTGGGTCAGTAGCCTCTGTATGTTGTCGATAGGAAAATTGGTTTATATATTTCGATAGGAAGGGTGTCCACGACAATAAAACGCCTAGTTCCCGCACATGCGTTCTCACTCAACTATAAAGTGCAACCTTAGTGTAACGACAACAAAAGTTCTCCCTGAAGATGACCCAGCAGGGTCGAAACCTGTAGGAGTGTATTACAATTGATGATAAAAATCTCTTTGTGCATTTGTTGGTGATTAGTGTTTTTGTATAATATAGTGCACGGACATGGAACACATTGAATAAAAGAGTATGCTTGTTTTACGACACATTGTTCACACATTTTAAGTTCAAAGTAAGGGAACTGATTTCACGTAGGCTTAACACAAGATATGGAATGAAAATTTTCTTGTACAGTTCAGTAGAAGTAGGTACAATAAAACGTTTATTCCAGCTGGAATATAGACACTTCGCGCAGTATTCAGAAATAAGGGAATAGTTTAGCGATTGTGTGACGATGATACGGTATGGTCAAATGCCGCGATAGTTAACTCCTTGGAGGAGAATCGTCTTTGAAAAGCTGATAGCCACTCACATCAGGAGATACATTGCCTGTTATTCAACAAGAGTGTGCCAGTGGTATCTCGGTTTTGGTTCGTATGAACAAGCCGACATCCTCGCAAACTTAACTTTCACTTTATCCTGTTTGAAGTGGTTTCATCCCTTCGGTTTTGCCAAACAAAGCTTTGTTTGCGTTTTCTCATGCTTCGTGTCCGTGCTAAATGACCGCCATTATCATTACCATTGATGTGATCGAAATTTGGAATAATACCTCAAAACAGGCTTCACAGAACCTAAATCAACCGCTGGAGAACTGAATGATATTCGCCTCGCAGAATCAATTGGTATCCTGCAATGACAGCTGTCTTCTTCTTCACCGGGCACGAGGTAAGCTACGCATTTGAAAGATGACAGATGTAGAATGCATGAATGTTCTTCTCGTGAGTGTGGTAAGCCCTTAGGAGCTGTTGTTCTCTTCAGCAACTGGCGTTGTTGCCTCGCATCGAGATGCTCATCCTGCGATCGGCTCTGCTGCCCCCTGCTTGGTGGTATTGCTGCTGACTTGAAGGGGCAGGTGGGGGATAGCGCCATCTGCGGGGTCGCGACAGCAGATGTCCGTCTGTCGACGCTCTGCCCCTAAAAGGAGGCAATGATTCGCTGCTACTGTGTTCGCTCTCCTTCCCTTCTTCTGTGTCCTCTTCTTCTTCGTCAAGTTCAACCTCTGTCCATCTCCTCCCTGTAAAGAATGATGATAAAAATTGAGAGGGAAATTTAAAAACAGATCGAGATTTATGGCTTCCACCTTCCACCTTCCGCTCCAGGTATTTAGTCTTCTGGGATGTTACACAGCATATGTTGGTGTCGTATACCGACGTTTCGGGACAGCTATGGGTCTCATCTTCAGTGGTCAAGCAGTCGAGGAAGAATGTCGCGCAACAGATGGACATGTTATTATACTGGGGCTGATGTGCGTTGTGGTTGGCCCTCTGGGAGGTAAAGGAATCCGTCAGGTTGCCGGGGTATGAAATTACTACCAGGGCGTGGGGTCAGGAATGTTAGACACCAGTGTAAGGTGGAAAAGTGAAGAAATGAATGAGGCGCAGGGATGGGAGGAGGGAAAAATGAGGAAACGAGAAGAGGCGTAGGAATTGGGGACACCAAAGTAAAAGAGGAAAGATAAAGAAATGAAAGGAGGCTGAGGAATGGAAGACACCACATGAAAAGTGGAAAATAAATAAATGAAACAACAAAAAAATTTGGGCCTGAAAAAGGTTGAGGTGAGCGAAAAACAGGTGTCCGGTCTGTTCGTACTGGGGGGCTGGCGCTCCAAACTCAGTTCCCCGATGAGCCGGTCATGTAGCTAGGTTAGGTACGGCGGATTTTGGTGTCCTGGTGTTGTATGTTGTATATGTTCTCTGTCTTTACGTACCCACTCCACATGTCGAGAACTGGGTAACACAGTGTTGTATTGTCGACTGGTTTGAACTGTGAAATACGTAAAGTTAGAATTAATCAGCAGCTTCACATCTTCACATATAAAATTAGTGCAGTCTCTGTCGCCGTCCAAACAGTCGCTCTTATGCTAAGAAATGAAAAAGTGCCCTAACAGGTGTGCTGTAGCAGATATCTCATTGAGCCCACCAGACAATGCGAACGGTTGGCGCTATTTCTTGTTATTATACATACTTTCAAATACCAGTGTAGCAGTGGGCAGCGAAGTGATGCACCGCTTGCGACACACGGTTTGAGCTGTTGAAAGAGCAGCTGAATAAAACAAAAATAATGAACACAGGTGGTTGTAAGTGAACATATATTGCATTAATATATATGTTTATATTATAATTGAAAATATAATTTATTGTTCTAAACGTTCACTAATGTCGGATATAAGAACTGTTAATTTTATTGGTACAGGAAATTTGAACAGGTCTTTATATTATCGCTTTTAGGTGACTTTTAAACAAAGCGCTTCAAATTATGTAACAGTAATAAACCAACTGACTCTGCCAGCAACATTTGTGAGAACTGCTAGAAATATCTCGTTTTTAGAAGGGAAACTGTTTCTTCACTTCTACGCGACAACTCGTAGTTGTTGAATAGTCTACGTTTTATGAAAGTTCATAACGAAGTTATGAAAAGTTCTGTAAGCACATATTACAAAATTGTGATTGAGTAGCATCATGCTTGATGTTTATTTAACCCTTTGAAGTGTGAAGCTTGAGAGAGATAGAAAGAGAGAGAGGGAGAGAGAGTAAACTGAGTGGATAAACCATGCCAACGGCTTAGTTTCATGCATGGGTGTTTTCTAGGGAATGAGCGGTGCTCACTAGTCTTGGGGTTCTGGGAAAGCTCTGATAATCGACGTTTGGTAGGATGTTACATGCAATATTGTAGAACAGAAAACTAAGACCGAATAGGAGAGGAGCGGGTGTAGACGAGAATTTGTGGGAAGAGAGTGAGAATCCATTTCTTTCCCCACACAAAATACAGTGACAAGACCACGTAGGAAATCACTGTTTCACTGAATGTGCACACTATAAACTTGAAAGAGTTTGTAACCAGTTGCATTTATAACGTACTAAAATTGATAGAATAGCAATATGCGCTGTGTCGTGCTGCTGTATGGAAGTATCCTGTGAAGATTTTGTGGCAGAAGTAAACACCGCGTTACGGACTCAAGCAAGACCTTCATTATAACAAAACAGAGCCAACTTATGCACAATATTATTATCTATTTATTCATCTTGTTTGTTCATCTTCTCCCCGACATGTTTCGGCAAGTAACTATGCCATTATCAAGGGGGCTATATCAAATTACATAAGATGTGCACGAAATATAATGTGAATATAAAATGTTAAAACTTCTAAAATGTTAAAATCTTCTACAAAATTCTAACATTTCAGAAGTTTTAACATTTTATATTCGTATTATATTTCGTGCACATCTTATGTAATTTGATATAGCCCCCTTGATAATGGCATAGTTACTTGCCGAAACATGTCGAGAGAAGAAGAACAAAAAAAGATGAATAAATAAACAATAATATTGTGCATAAGTTGGCTCTGTTTTGTTATATTGATCAGATGCACGAAAATGAATAACATAAAAACAAGACCTTCAAATTCAGTTCATTGCTGTCATCTTCTGCTCAAATTCGTAACTGCTTATTAAATCACTTGACGAGAGGGTGTGGAGTTCTAAAGTTTTGTTGGTATTTTTCTCAGCAGAAGGGTTTTCGCTTTGAATTAGCCAACACAAGAAAGCTGGAATAGTTCAGTCAGTAGAGTGCAGGAGTGGCCAGCAACAGGAATGTCGGGACCCTCACTTCCTGAGGCAACTTAGGCAACAGCCACATCCTTATTGATCAAGTCAAACGTACGGTAGCAACACTGCTGTCTGCCTGAGATAACGAGGCCAGCGTTTTTTGTTAGCGATAAAGGAACCACTGATTGTTGGGGAATCTGATAATTCATTAACACAATACACGTTTTCCTTATTTGATGGCTTCCTGTTTCTGTTCATGCAACTAGAAAATTTTGATTTCGGTTAGATATGGTTCTCCTTTTTTATAACATATTTTAAGCGCGCTTCACAATCAGCCTCGTGTGCATGTAAGCTACTTGGATGTTATTTGGCAGGAAATTTGCGCGAGCCACATGCGACTCACGAGCCGCTTGGTGGTCACTCCTTTTACAGTGACTACGCTATGGGCTGGACTACCGACAGTTCTGTTCAGTTCCTAGCAGGAGCACGAAAACGAGAATTTTTAATTCCCCGCATTCCTGTGATTCTCTTGCAATAAATGGGCAGCTGTTCTATGAGTAACGCTTTTCTTCCGCCGAGAAAAGTGTCCGGCTCCTAATACTGACTATCCGTCTTCTAATATCGAGGTTAAAAATACCTGAAGGTGTATCCACTTTCCTATAGAACGTAATGGTGTGGTACTTAATAATGCATAGAGACAGCCTTATCTTTACCTGTACCTGGGTACCCTCCTAAAACATCTACATAATGTCACTTACGTAAATGAAGAAAAATCTAAGTTGTGCATGAATTGTGTTGACATCTTGTCCTGTCACGTTTGTCCCCCAAATATCCAGTTGAAATTTGTACTTGAAGAAATATATGAAAACGAAAGTATCATTTCAAGGTTTTTATTAAGTTACTAATCTGCAGATTTGTAGGTGAAATTGTTTACCTAGTGTCATGACAGGAGACACTGTATTACTTCCATTGGGTGTGGTACTTCCATTCAGCGTTGCTAGTTTTGAGGTGCAGATAAACCGTGTTGTGTCTGGGCTTATGATCTGCTCGGAATGGAGGTCACTGGATGATCGTTTGAGCTTCGGACACTTGATGTGTACCTTCCAGAAGCGACATACGTCACGGAACACAGACCACACCTAAAAAACATATCAGGATCCACTCACATCTGCAGACAAACAGAAAATGCGGCGTGGAGGATGGTGGTGTTCAACAACTGTCACGTACCAGACACTATTGTATCTCCTGATTCAAATTAGTTAATGGAAAACCCAATAGACTTTCCGGGAGGGACAACGTCCTTAACGTCTTAATTCCTTATGCAAAGGGTGCACATTCCCAGGCGCCACGTAGCCGTGGCTACTAAATTTTATACGGTGACGCGTAATATTTGTGGACCCTAAATATGTGACTTGCTTCATGTCGTTCCGGCGCCTAGAATTTTGGAGTCACTCCGCGGTTTTTAGAAAATTTGTACACCCCTGCCTTACGCTCCTTTTCTTTTTCCTGTATTGTTTCCTTACCTTTCGCTTTCCCTTCTAAGCCTGATCTGAATGTTAAAACAGTGACTCCAGTTAAATGTTTGCAAGATGACATGGGTCTGAACATAGACCTGCCACACGTGTGTGTACGTGTAACACATCTCGTGTTTGCGTGGAAACAGACGCAATCAGCCGTAAACTGCATCCTGTTACTATCATACGAAATTTAAGGCAGTTACTAAGACTGTAGATAGGGGAATCTGGAAAGGGTAGTAATTTTGCTTAATTAAGAATCTTGACTTATGACGTTCGGCGAAGTATATGAGCACCAGGTGGAGGTGAGTAATTAGTTTAACGCCTCGGCCGCTTTATCCTTGACGAAACAGCCGTCCGTACCTGTTGATTGGAATCCTTGGTAGAGGCGGCGGTGCAACAAAACAAATCCTTATTCCCGCTCGCATTCGAACGCCTGTCGTTAATCTGATTAAATTCCTTGCGAATTACTGAGCTAAGTGTCTGTGGCGTGAGTTTGGATAGCTCAGTCAGTGTAGTGACTAGGATACGGGCTGGGTAACGGTGGCAGACACAGCATGTTCCCCAAAGCGTCCGGCCTAGTTCTTGTAACATACCCAACCTCCTATCCATGGGTACAGGAGATACCTGCCCAGGACATAAAATAGTCGGGAATTGATTAACGTGTATACACACCGTCATCTAATACTGAGTTTAAGGTTGCCTGCATTTATCCACACTTCCCCCAAAGCCTTCAGGTTGTCTTGCTTAATTAAGCAGAAGAAGAACTGTATCTTGTACCTTAATTATGGTCTGCATTACCGGTGTTCTATCCCTGCCAGGTGCTGGAATTTTTCTCTTCATTATCTCCATATTGATTACGGTGACCTTTAATGCTACAGTAGTAAAAGCTGCGATATCCAGCAGTGGATGATCCGAAAATTCTATTAGCAGGCCCGTTACATTTCACTTTTCCTTCAAGCGATAACCCAATTACGAATTCGGAGACTCCGGCCATTAATTATTGGCGTATTGCTGTTTTATATATTACACACACATATATGTACTATATACCATATAATGTACGTATTGATGAAATCGCGGCATGGAAAACAGGACAGGATATATAGTGACAAATTGAATGGTTAGATCTGTCCATGTCATTGCAATATACACTAAGATATACATAAGGAATAACGTTAAGATATCCGGAAAATTACGATATCGGGCAGCCCTTTTGTCCGGAAGTGCACGGTATCGGAACTTCCACACTAGGTACACTCTGTGACTTAGTACGAAGGGCGGGCAGTTTCCTAGGGAGAGGGTCGGAGAATGGCAAGTGGATTCAGTTGACTCGGGATTATATTAGAAGTAGAAATTTCGTATTAACCCTTTAAAGACGAAGCGTATGTGTTTTATATAAAGACTCAGTGCGTACCGCGCAGTAAACACTTTCAACCTCGGTTATAAAAAAGGAATGAGTTGCTGATGTTTACAGCAAAAGTTGCAGTTTGTTCCGAGATATGTACGAAATACATATTAGGGATTTGAGCACTATGGAGAATTTTTTAATGTTGAACCTGGTGGTACGCAAAGTTACCGCTAGGCTTTAAAAGGTTAACAGCACTGAACACTGGTACTGTATGACAACAGCTTTAGTTAGAGGCAGTTCAGTGTTCAGCACTGTTTCTGAACTCGTATCTATGTGTACCTGTTCTATACTTTCTCTCACGGAAATTTCGTGGAAACAAACGCAGCCAATTTCCTTGCTCCTCCGCTGGCCTTCTTCCAGGGTCACCATGCGGTCACCCCATTGGTCAGTCTTATTACCCACCAGGACAACTGGAACATCTGTTACTGCCTCCTGGAACAGCAGGGGACTTGACAAAACACGCACATACACATGTACGACACAAGTACAAGAATACGCCAAATCAGGGGTGCCAACCTTCTTTGGCAAAGGGCCACAACCGTAATTGTGGGCTGGTTCGTGGACCGCACGTGTAACAATCACAATCAGTGGTACAGGTAACCGCCTAGATTATTGTGCGTTGTTTACAGTACATGTATGTTTTACAAATGTGGCTGCGTTGCTGCATAATGTAACCCGGGGGGCCCATGCGCTGAAGTTTCTACTGCCTTCATCATGAAAGTGTAGTTGCCGTGATGATGGAGGAAGTAGTCTCTCCTGAAACATCGGTATAGTCCTCCAGTCTACACGGCGTCGCTTCCCAAAAGAGTTCAATCTTCCTACCCCCTGCATGAGAACCTTAAATCTTACGGGTATACCCCGATATTCACGTCTTCGATGTGTGAGTTTTCATGTAGATGCAGATTTAATTCTGAGGAACATCTTTTATGTACACAGAGGTCTTATGTGTGATTTTACAAGGGTATTTCAGATTTTCCTGTGATGTGAAGCAGTGTAGTTCTATGGAGAGATTCGTCCGAAACATCTGTAACGAGCTAGTAGACGGCACGGTGTCGTGTGTCGGAAGACAACCGTCTTTTAAGGAGATTAGTTTCACGATTCGCGTCTTTGTCATTTCGAAGAACAGACATCTGGATAGTCGTTTTGCAGGTTTTAACAGATACACGTACCCAGATTCGAAGCATGGGAGAGAAAGAGAGAGAGAGAGAGGCAGAGAAAGAAAGAAATAAAAATGGAAGTATAACAGCAGATGGAAGGAAAGCAACCGAGAAATGAGACAGAGGGTTTATTACGGGTTAAGGGGATGGTTGGTCATGGAGGATTACTTTGTTAGAAGGCTCCCAGTCGTCGACCCATCGCCCTTTCGACAGGAGTAGTAAGAAGTGCAAATTTAATGTAACAAGTGCGTAAAAATTTATTTCCTGCCTCACATAGTACAGAGTTCGTCCCCCTTGTAAAGTACAGCTGGTTACTGTTATTCAGGCAAGTCATTGGCTTATATTTATTTTAATAACCATAAAGAAACGTGAATCTGGTGTGTGGGAAGTATGCAGAGTTCTTCTACTTTAAAGCAGGGTGTCGATGTAGTTACCACTGTGCTTTAAAGAATCAAATAAATCATATTTTTATGTAAACTCGTTTTGCTGTATGCACCTTTAAACTAAGAAGTCACCAACAGAACTAAGTTTACTCTTTGGCTTTTTACGTATAATAAGGTACGTGATTTTAAACATTGGTGCAGGGACATCGTATCTTAAATTTGCGCTGTGTTCGGAAGAACTGCAGTAGGGTGTCAGTCGAAGCATTATCCGTACGCGTGGTCACTGCGCGTGCGTATGGTTCTTCAGTATAAACCTGATCTGCTTAGAGGCCATCAGCATGCATGAAAACGTCTCGATAAGACTTCAGCGATAAACGTACTAAACAAAGGAGAAGAAATCAAAATTTCCAATTAGAGTAAGGCTCCTTTAACGTGAACACAAATTTGTGAGGCCGACCAAACCTCTAAAGATGACTTAAAATCAGACTTAGCAATTGCAGACATATGTATCTTCCATAATGCTATGTACAAATGTAACGTACTCTTCATGTTAAATATTGTTTATAATTTAGTATAGATTTTTGCCACTAAAATTAATTAAGTGTCCTTGTTTTCTGCCTATTTGTTTATGGAGTTTCTGGAAGATTTTACGACTCCCACATAAAGCCCGCGGCCTCCATTTTGTGGAACGGCAGTAGACGCAATAATTTACCAGAACAATTTTGCAAAGGAAACAAATAACTGGTAATAATAAGCAGGCGGTTTTAAAGAGAGGAACAGTCGTTTATTTTCAGTGAAATGTGGGCATTCTCTTGACCAACTGGGCAACTGTCAGCTCCACTTGTAAGCTCTATCTCTTTTTCTTAATATGATCATAATTCGGAGGCCTTATAATAGCTAAAACATTGACTGAACGCGCAGACGTCTGCCAAAGGATCCATGCCTTATTTGCTCCAGGAGTCATAGTATGTACGAATATAAGACAACAAACACCTTGTCGAGATCACCTTGGAGCTATTGGAGCCCAGTCTCCGCCGTCGCTTGTTGTAGTTGATAAGGAACTTGAGACGGTTACACTCGTCAAACGAACACTTGTCAGTGACGGAATACATAAGGATAAATGCTTCTGCCCAACGGATGTTCGCTTCTAGGGTGAGGCACTCACTTTCCTGTAACATTAATGAACACTCACTTTAGGGACTTGTTAATGTTAATGTTGAAACTAATACTGTAGAAATGCGGTCTGAGGTTGTGGACTAGATTAATTCGGATCCGAACAGGGTAGTGTGACAGGCTATTGTGAACAGCGTAATGAAGCTGAGGACCCATAGAAGCAGGGGGAATTTCTTGAATAGCTAAAGAAGGCTATTACATTTTCAAGAAAGGCTGTGCTCCATGGAGTTAACTCTGAAAATCACCACGTGGGATCGCACCGCAAAAAGAAGTTACGCGTCATCTAACGGTAAACAATCTGTACGTCGAATTGGAACGGGTGCGTTTGGAATCGGCCATAGTCTATTTGTAAGTACTCTCCTGAAGAGAAGGGGTTCAGGAAATGAAAAAGTAGATTCACAAGTGCTGGCATCAAAGTCAAGATTTAAAGACGGTACTTTCGGAAAAAAGGACAACTATCCACCGTGTTTTATAGAAATTGGTTTGACGTTGGCTTACGGTCAGTGATATAGCTAAAATGTAATAAACAGGTGTAAAAAGGTTAAACTCATTAATCCTCAGAAATATGAATTCTTCTAAATAGTTAAAATAAGGACCCAGTCTCTGCTTCGCACCAGACACATTCACAAAGACCACGTAGTTAATGTTGTTTAGGGAGATAATCTCTGTTTGTTCTGAGAATCACACGGAACACACAAGTACACTGTGTGGGCAAAATGCGGTATGTATGTATACTGATGTAGGTTTGTAATTCAGTAGCCTATGTGCTTGAAAGTGTTCATGCTGTGTGATACCACTGATCGGCTAAAGGGATGTAATCGTTACATATTTTACTAACTGCCAGTAATTGAATTAATATACCGTGTATGTGTCGGTGAGGCACCTGCACACTTGTTGAAGTCTTTGTCACGTTCACGAACAAAACTGTCGAACCTGGTACGCCGTTCACACTAAACATGACAATGCCTCAGTAACACATCTGTGCTCCATATTTGGTCTGCAGAGCTACGTTAATGAGGGTTTGACCAAAATGTCATTAAGGCAGGCTCAGTGGTCGGCTCTGAAGCAGTTCTTTGGCAATGTCGCACAAGGCTGACAGCCAGCATCTGTGGTTGGTTGCGTCATTAGCTGTCTGCGTCCCGAATGGCCGGTTGATTGTATTGCGCAACTCTGTACCCGACAGAGTGGTGGATTTTTTAGACTGATGTGGCATGTGCTTTTGACAGTTAAGTTTCTCATGGTGGTGACCACGAACGTCGTTTTCAGAGATGTGGCGTCGCGCAGTCCTTTAGAAATTAACGGTATTTCGTCAGAATATATGTTGAAGATGAAGGCACTAGTTTCTTCCGAAAATTCGGCAAATTTCTCCCAGACTGCAGAGCGTCACAACATATAGGACAACAGCTTTCAGGATTATGAATTATATAGCTTTATACACTATTTATCACGCAATTCTTGTATAATTTTCATGGCCTCTTGTAATTCTTTTTAGTATTTTTTCATGTATCTTGTCAAGGATGAGATTCATACATATTCGCAATAATAAATATCCACTGAAGGGTTTTTTTAAAGGCCTGATGGTGGCTTATATCAAGCCGAAAATAGTTGCTTACAAATTTGTAATGCAAGGTTGTGTATGACTCCACACTGAATAACATACAAACTACTTTTGTCCAGTGCCAAGGTTGGGAACCCAAGGAACTCTGCCTGCATGATTTATATCATTGTAAGGAATTGTGCTTAGACGTAGGGGAAGCCTTAAATATGTATATTATTTATCGATTAAATAAACAGCTACGTGACATTACCTGACGATGCCGTCTACAGTGCTTTCCAATTTATTATTCATTACTCATGCTACAATTTTACGGTACGTGCACTGATATGAGATAGTGATAGCGTCGTACAGTACGTCTTAATTAAAAATATGTAAAGGTACATTTTTAAAATGATAAGCCGCCCTGGCTTAAGGGTACAAATAATTTGCGTGTATCTTCTGGATACACTACGTAATTGTCCTGCCTATATGAAATCACACTCATTCAAATTATACACCAGCCGATGCTGTGTCGAGAAATGATAATGATCCAGATCTACTCAATGCTACCCTATACTTACTACAAAATAGACGAATGGCCTCATGAAGTATAGAAAGTAGGTCACTTGTGCAACATATATTATTCCACCAACTCATACACAACAGCCGAAGCAAGCCAGTCTTGTCTGGCTTGCTTCGGCTGTTCCCTAGTGTCCTAACATAACTCCCTTGAGGATGATGTAAGATACATCGAGACATGTCGGGAACTGTTTAAAATCTGTTGTATAATTTCTTAGTGTACGAGTGGGTGGAATAATATATGTTGGATTCGTACGTACACGGTATGGAAAACTACAAGTACGTCACTTGTGCTTTAACTGTTAAAACTTAGGCATTCTGAAGTTTGTCAGAGTGATGAAAGAATGCACCTTATTACTTTTATTTTCAGGATAATTTGTTGTATGGGTGCCTCTGTTAATTTGTTATGTGGGTGCCTCTGTTAATTTGTTGTGTGGGTGCCTCTGCTAATTTGTTGTGTGGGTGCCTCTGTTAATTTGTTGTGTGGGTGCCTCTGTTAATTTCTGTAACCAGATGCATTTGAAGTTACTTTAATAAAACGGCAACATAGTGGTGCAATCCGCAACACGGAAGTGTACTGAGAAGGAAAAGATGAATGAAAAAACGAAGGAACATTGTCAGACAGATATTAATACAGTGACTGAGGAGGAACGTAATAAGGAAGGAGTGTTCAGTTAAAAATTTCGTCCTGAAATTAAGTTCCCTGCAGACTAGAATAAAATGTGATATTCATGAACGAGGTCAAGGAATTGAAATTACAAACATTTCCTTTTCTGTGACTTTCATTTTTTTCTGTTGAGTGAATTTAGAACCCTTCTTACACTGGATTTCGTATCTTTCTTCAACTCCATGTCGGGCTTTATGTAGAAATTATGTCGAATTATGTACAGATCCAGTTCCTACTTAACATAGAGCACAGCATGTCTCCAATACATCGGCCAGTCGGTTAATGCTGTCTAGCGTATCGATCACTGTCTATTGTGAAAATTATTCGAAACATGTAAATATTTCATGTTGGCAAAATGCAGAAGTTCAAATAATAGAACAGGTGGTAGTGATAACTTTTCACAAAAATAAAATGAAAACAGTAATAATACTAACAGGCATGTCCTGTACAATTGCCAATGTAAAGAGTAGATGTTAGACCTTGAGTCCTACTAATAACCGCTTATTCATATTATCTACATGAATCTCTTTTTGCGCATGGTTGAACAGTGTCAGTGTCATTTCGAAGCACTCAGTCCAGCGAAGCAAAAGAATGACTTACATGAGGTTGTCCAGCTGTGTCCAGAATTTCAAACAGCACCATCTCGTTGTCCATCACGGTATGGAATGTGTAGACTTTCTCCAAATTCGGGTCATATTCTCCTATATATCGACGCGTGATGAATCGAACTACCAACGCTGCAAGAATGAAGTTTTCAGGAAATAATTACGTTTTACAGTATGTCCTCGCATAATCTAGTAGAAGGACGGGTGAAATATGAGGGGTAAAATGTGCAATTACCATCTATAGTTATGATTTCCATGGGTAAACTTTCATTTTTTAAGTCTTCTATATTATACTTCCCGAGAGTCACTTTTTAGTCACCATTTCATTGAGTATTTACTGTATGTAACTTATTTAGGTAAACGCCGAGACTTTATGATCGACTGAAGCACAGTGACCACTTTTTGCTCCCATTCGTAACTTCTCTAACAGTTCTGGTCGTTAAATAACGAGGAAGTGCTTCAGAATGCCAACACTTTGTTTGAGGATGGCTCTTAACTCGTTATATATGTAGGCATTTATTTAGAGGTAGTAGGAGAACGTGGTAGCAATTGAGGTTATGCCTTAGGCCGCATTATATTTCCAAGCTGTGCCGAAAACCCTCTAGATAGCAGCACCGCTTGATGCCTGCTTATATTTCATGAAGTTTGATACCGTAGTATACCCCCCCCCCCCGCCATACGTAACTGATATCGCAGAGCTTTTCAGTGCATTAAACATCAAGTATTTTTTGATAAAACCTGTTTGCTACCTTTCTGTACTGAAATTTGGGCGGGATCTAAGCTAATCGAAAGCGTAATTTGGAACGCGAGCAATGAAACGAAGAAGTCGAAATTAGGAAATGTATTCCACTATCATACGTTTCCCTGTCAGACACACTCGTATTTCGTAGTGTTAGGCCTATACCTTCCCAAAGTTTTTTAACGGGACTGTAAGAATGAAACATGATGCCCGCCTCTGCAGTTCCCCCGTATCACATAGCGCTGAATGCGATGGATCATGTTTTAGGAACGTAAATTATCTTACCCGATCGACGTTTCATTGTCGGTTAAATAATGGCTACAAAGTAAGCCCACGGAGGTTATTTGATATCAATGTACCGGGACGCGCCGTTGAGCGTGTTACATCATTCTGACTTCTGTTCGGAAGCATGGTTTATCATTATGACCCGTGTTCGGAATGATTCCTCTGTAAATTACGAAGGGATTCAAAGTATCCTGACTGCTGTCTGTCGTGGTTATTCTCAGCCGTTTTAGGCAGCATAGTACAGTCAATCTTGACACGCCATTTTCCTGCCAAATACCGCATGTGCTTGAATGCAATGCGATTCTCCCACTGATGTGTGTACAGAAGAATTTAGAAAATTTGGGAAAGGTAATATGAAGCTTAAAGGTAAAGGCCTGTGGTACACACAACTAATATCAAACCTGTCACTGGAATACTGTATCAGAAAGAATAGTGCAGTAACATGCCTTATTAGACACTATTGACTAGGAAATAACGTGTCCCTGACATGTTACTGGGAAATGACGTGATACCTCGCTTTTAAGGTGGCCCCTACTCTTCTGTGCGGTTATTTCCGGAAAACAAACTTCACCCTGTACTGGGGCTTATGCGGAATTCTAAGGTTCAAACGAAGCGCTTACCATAGAATATAAATTCGACGTTAAATAACAGCTTAACCCTTTAAAGACGAAACGTAATCTGCTTTATATAAAGGCTCTGTGCGTACCGCGCAGTAAACACTTTCAACCTCAGTTTTAAAAAACGAATGAGTTGCTGATGTTTACGGTAAAAGTTGCTGTTTGTTCCGAGATATGTACAAAATACATAAACGCGATTTGATCACTATGGAGAATTATTTGATTTTGAACTTGCTGGTACCTAAAGTTACCGCTAAGCTTTAAAAGGTTAAGCGGATACGGCGTTATTAACAAATGTTTAATCAATTTATATATTTATTATTTTATTCCTTTAAATTGCAGAACGCAGTACATTGCTTTTAGCACATTTATGTTATGTTGCATATGAGCCATACAAAACTATAAATTCTGCAACAAACTGTTGTGTTTTCTGTAGTTAGTTCAGTAGGCGTGTAGGGCCTTCTGTGCAGCCAGCCTGCGGTGAATGGTTACACCTACGATGGAACACGGATCTGTTTTCGTGATCAGTTTAGAGTGTCGTGTCATGGAATGTGGTTCGTTTACCCCACTTTACCCCATATCGACTTCGAACAAGCATCTCCTCTCGGTTTCTTATTATGCGATTGTTAAGCAGTTCGGCTTACGAGTAACATTTGTGAATTTTATGTGGAGAAGGAACCCCCTCGTACCTACTGAAAAGGAGAATAGGTGCGCCACATAACATGTTAACCGAGTTCAAACGGCTTTGTTCAGAGAGTAGAAAATTCAGTGGTCGTAGTTCTCGTTTTATGGACTAGATAAAATGGGTGGCTCACAGAGAAGCATCACAGCTGTAAAAAAGAAAATAAACCAAATAAACGTGTGACAGAGAGACTGAAAGTTCTCGGAATGTTCGTAATTGAAGGTCCGGAAGTGCAGAGAGCAAACAAGGAAGACAAGGTTCTGGTCATCCTTTTTAAACTTCCTCTATCTCTTGTCTTGGCGTAATTACGAATGTTTTGAAAAAAAAAGACAAGTGACACTATAAAAATTGCAAGTGTCTTAGTAAACAAAAACGTACTCATACTGGGACAATGAGATATGGATTATGATGACGTGTACTTTGGTAAAATTGTTACCATGTTTCGCGGAAAGCTGCTGCCTTCATCTTCGAGGTAGAAGCATTTAATTTGCATGTGTATTTCATTAAAAACAAAAATATTATTATTCGTTTTTGTTTAAATGCAATTTTTATCCCTCTCCATTTTGTTACATTTTGCATTGTGGGAAGTTACTCTGCCTACAGTGATCCGTCAGGTCTGTATCATACACTTCCAGCTCCTTGCTGTTTCCAGCAGCGAAATGAGAAACCAGCAGCAGGTCAAGCGCAGACAACTTCTCCACTTGTCACTGTCGTAAGTTTCCAATTATGAATTTGCCGTTGGTTAACCCGTGAAGCGTAAAGTTCATACAGGTATATTAAAAAAGTCGGTTCCGACGTCACTGCAGACACAGTACTCGTCCACTTCAAATTTCTGCCGTTTAATGCTGCTTAGGATACTAATCGCTGCTTACTGCAACAAGCGTAAGAAACAGGTCGGTTTGAGTAATTTCTGAGCCCAGTGCGGAAATAAATTTTGGGGCCCCACTTCTCCAGTGTACGTGCACATATGTGGATAGGTGCCTGACAGACAATCTCGACCAGGCATTATCTCAAATTTAGTCTATGGTTGCTACATTAGAATTAACACATGTGTTTGACACGTAATCTGAAATACAACCAGACTTTTCGTTCCCCGACGCCCCACCCGAAAACAAAGCCCTGTCCTGCCGCATGTATATTACAATAGTCTTAAAAAGGCCCTAGTAATTTTCCTACATGTGGCAATATAATTGAACGCTGTTAACAAGTGAAAAGGTCTGTTGACCAGTTATTGCAGTATTTTGTTTGAAGCCTGTGGAATGACCCCGTACACAATAAGTTGCATTCGATAATGTTATTGTTGAGTTTGTGATTTTAGTAATGCATTGAAAGTACCTGTAATAGGGTTTTAAATATAATAATTAAAATCGCTTTAATTTTTATTTATATAGTGCTGATTCAGTAGCATAATAGTCGGTTAGAAAGTCAACACGATTTAAAAAAAAAGCAAGCAAGCAAAATAAAAGGACAATAGAACTGAAGCCAAAGCAAGAACAGCACGTGTACTATTACTACTATTAATAATAACAATTAAAAAAATTGTTCACTGCATGGGAATAAAAAAGGAGAAAGAAGAGTTTTACATTGCTTAGTCCTCGCATTATTTCTGTCTTCCTTCTTCATTTTCTTCTTCCTCAGTTTCTTACGAGGTAGAATAATATTTAGAAAAAATGGGATATTGAAGGACATACAACAGAGATGACATGGATCCATATTAAACAGTCAATATGTAAGCAGCAGAGAACGCTCTAGGATTTTACCTCAAAACGATAAGAAATTATTGGTTTGATGATGAGTGTAAGGATGCTCTAGAAGCACGGCACGCATGAAAATGCTGCAGACAGAAACCAGAGCTAATATACAAGCTCACAGGAATGCACAGAAACAAGCAAAGTCAAGCTGTAAGAGGAAAAAGAAGCACTATAAAGTGCACGAATTAGGGGAATTACAAGAATGGTTAAAAAATAATGACTTGCCTAAATTCTGTGAAGGCCGTGCCATGGCTCAGGCGGTTAGCCGCCGGCCTCCCACCGCGAAGGCCCGGGTTCGATCCCGGGTCAGTTCATGTGGGATTTGTGGTGGACAAAGTGGCACTGGGACAGGTTTTTCCCCGAGTGCTTCGGTTTTCCCCTGTCAGTTTCATTCCACCGGTATTCCCTTACTAGGAGAAGGACAAATAATAATAATAATAATAATAATAATAATAATAATAATAATAATCGTCGTCATCATCATAGGGTTGCACAAGAAGCCTCAAGGCTGCGGTGCGTCCGTAGCGTCTGCTGCGGGGCCCTTCTCCACTAAAAAAAAATCTGTGAAGGAATACGAAAGATTAGGGGAGGCTTTCAACGAGGAACCTGCCTCTTTAAAAATAAATGTGGAATCCTAGTAGGACATGAGAAAGTTATGCTTGCAGTAGGGACACATTACCGCAAGGAAATGCTTGCTTCTCCAGATAAGGGAATTATACCAAACGAAAGGGAATGTATTCTTCCATACATTAAGAAAGCTAAAGAATAATATAGCCCCACGTGAAGACTCAATGACAGCGGAGTTGGGCAAAGGTGGAGGCAGGATGTTGTGGAGCAATGTCCACATAGTGATGGAGTGAGAGTGGAAAGAAGAACAAAGGCCACAGTATTGGAATAGTGTCATAACATGCCCAATGTATAAAAAGGGTAACAAGGTGGAGTGTAGTAACTACGAGGAATTTCGCTCCTGAAGGTAGCTTACAAAACTTTTACGCAATGAGTGGCTAAATATCTTGAACCTTGTGTAGAGGCGATACTGTGTGACTATCAGTGTGGTTTTCGTAGAGGTCCATCTATATCTGATCAGACTTAGTCTGAGAATGATCTTAGAAAAGTTCTATGAATGTATAGATATTCATCAGTTAAATGCAGATTATAAACAGGCATATTATTTAAACTGATAGAAATTGTGCAAGACTTCGGAGTAATAAACAAGTTAGACTGGTTAAAATAATATTGGAAAGGACTAACAACAAGGTGAAAATCCAAGGAAAGACACCACCCAATTCTTATATGGTTGTAGGTCTGACCCTAGGTGACACTTTTTCACATTCTTATATAATCTATATGTGGATTAGGTTATAACGAATGTGGAAATAAACCCAGGAAGAACAATATTACGTAGAACAAGGCAGTGCCACTTGTATGCAGATGATGTGGTAGTTTGGGACGTGCAGTGAAATGTATTGCAGAAATAGTGAAGATGTGACGAATGTGACGTCATAGATTGGCTTGAACATAAATGTTTGCAAAGTCAAATATATGACTGATAGAAAGAAAAAAGGAAATGAATGAGAAGAAATTGAAATAAATGGACTGACATGAAAATGTAGAAATTTTTAAACATCAAGGCTCCTTTGTAACAAACACAAATGATCCTAAGCAGAGATAAAAGCGAGAATTGTTGGTGGTAATAAATGCTACCATGCACCAAGCCATTTGTGTAGGAAAAAATATATAACAGTCATCAAGGGTATGTGTCTATAAAAGTTGTAACACCGAAGAAAGTGTTGAACTGAGAGGGCTCTAGTGCTAAAGGAGAATACTACTACTACTACTACTACTACTACTACTACTACTACTACGTCTACTACTACTACTACTGCTACAACTACTACAACTACTACTACTAATAATAATATAGTAACGACATAGAATATGACCGTAATATATAGGTATGTAAAATACAGTAGTTATAACAATAGCAGAAACAGCAAAAACAATTTTTGCAAATAATTCAGCCATTTCTTGTATGAAATGAACTATGCCGTCTAAACTGCTACAAATATTAGGATTACGGCGTTCTGCGATGTAACGGCCCTGAATATGCAACACGTCTTCTGCCACCCTCGGTGTAGCTGTGAACAGTCTTGAAACGGACACTGTACAGTTCATTACATTACGTACATGTACTCGACCCTCTGAGACAAGAAAGACGTGGCGCTAATTAAACCATTGAATGTCAAAAGTCATTTGAAGCTTTGTATAGGGTTTCGTTACATCCGTTGTTATTAACACAGACAATAGGTGTAATGGACGGGGATGGTGGGGGCACTGACCCGAGGGGCTTTTCATATAGTGTGGAATTACGACGCTGAATCCTGATGCTATAAATATTAACCCTTTAAAGACGAAACGTATCTGTTTTATATAAGGACTCAGTGCGTACCGCGCTGTAAACGCTCTCCACTTCGGTTATAAAAACCAGTCTCTTAATGTTTTATAAGGCAGAAGTTGCTGTTTGTTCTGAGATCCGTACAAAACATATAAACGCAATGTGGGCACCACGTAGAATTTTTTAATGTTAAACCTGGTGCTAAGTAAGGTTACCGCTAGGCTTTAAAAGGTTAAAGTATCTTCCTCAAATTGGAGTGAAATAAAATGAATTGTTTTTGCTTGTTATTGCGTGTTATGACGGGGCAGTACAATGTATTCCTGTACAATAAATATAAACGTCAGTCGATGTGGAATCCATACGATATCCAAGCGTTCGTAACGGTAATCGAATAGCTTAAACGGTTAATGGTTTAATATATATTATTCCACCAACTCGTACACTAATACATTATACAATAGATTTTAAACAGTTCCCGAGATACAAAAACACTGATCACCAACAAATGCACAAAGAGAGTTTTATCATCAATCGTAACACACTCCTACATGTTTCGACCCTGTTGGGTCACCTTCAGGGAGAACTTGCTTGTTATCGTTACACTAAGGTTGCACTTTATAGTTGAGTGAGAATGTGCTGTTGACTGTGTACTTTGTACTGGGGGCGTGAACTCTGCGGTCCCGGCGGTCCCGGCTAGCACTGCAGTGCAGGCCGGGACCGCAGAGAGTTCACGCCTCCAAAAACAACGCAGTACACAGTCAACTGCACATTCTCATTCAACTATAAAGTGCAACCTTAGTGTAACGATAACAAAAAACTCTCCCTGAAGATGACCCAACAGGGTCGAAACATGCAGGAGTGTGTTACGATTGATGATAAAACTCTCTTTGTGCATTTGTTGGTGATTAGTGCTTTTGTATAATATAGTGCACGGACATGGAACACAGTAAAGTTCCCGACATGTTTCGATGTACGTTACATCATTTTCAGGGGAGTTAAGTTAGAACACTAGGGAACAGCGGAAGCAAGCCAGTCAAAGACTCAAAAACTGGCTTGCTTCGGCTGTACATCGAAACATGTCGGGAACTGTTTAAAATCTATTGTATAATGTATTGGTGTACGAGTTGGTGGAAAATATATATTGGATTCGTACGTACACGGTATGGAAAACTACAAGGTTAAGGGTTTCTTTAAATTCCTCAAGCAGGCCTACCTACTTATGATACGGTGTGCTCAGCATAGTAAATGGGCCATAAACAGGACGACCGAAGAGTCAGGGTTCGATTCTCGTAGGAGGCAAAGATTAATCTCTTCTCCAAATCGTTGAAACCGTCTCTGGTTACCATCCACCTTCCTATCTAATTGATAGTCACCGGGGGCTTTCTCCAGGGATGAGAGGGGGAACGTGAAACTGAAGGCTCGTCTGCCTCTATTGTCGAGGTTACGAACGCGTGGAGCTACACTCCAAATCACCCATACATCTTCAAGGCTTTGAGCTTGATTAAGGACAGGAACAGATTTATTACCTAATTAAGTCCCATAATCTTCATTGTGTAGTTTACTCGTATTATACAAATATCGTGGCTACTCACACCTTTGTTTATTTCCAATAACTAAATCAAACGTCTGCCCAAATTTTCTGTAACAGAACGAATTGCTGTTTTTCGACCTCTGAAATAAACGCAAGCACTTTTATGCGAGCAATTGGTTAAGGCAATATGTCGACATTCTGTGTGCCGATAGCCTTCTCACTTTTCTGGTAGCCTACGGTAAAGACTTCAGCGAAGTTCAAGTCCTACATATTGTTAGTTCTGCAGCTATTCGTTCAGTTCATTGCGATCAGTATCAGTGGTTAATTGTGCCTCAAATGTGGACTGTAATTTACATTACCAGTAACTGTCTACAGTTCCAATATTTACTGTCAAAAAAAAACATACAAATTGACATTTAGGCGTGTATGCTGTCAATTAACTCAAATTGAACGTTCGAAATTTCTTCCGCTTAAATACGGGAGCCCATTTATTTCGGAATTTAATTTGTTCAGTAACAGAGTATGTGAAGTGAAGGTGCCAGGCATTTATTTTTGGTCCTCCATGTCACCCTGTCACCTTCAGTCTCCTTACTGACCCGTGGCTCATTTACACGTCGGCATTCTCCCTCGCTATGCTGTTCTGTCAGTCGGCATTCTCCCTCGCTATGCTGTTCTGTCAGTCGGCATTCTCCCTCGCTATGCTGTTCTGTCAGTAGAGGCGAACAGAGGGAACAAAGCGACTAGGAAGTGAACTGTGGTCCTGTTTGCGCGCAAGTTCCGTACTGTCCTATTACCCACTTAGAATGTCTATTTTTGGCTGTCACATCTCCCGTTTTTACGCTACAGGCATTTCAATTTAGCCTGCGTTACGTGCCTCTTCACTTCGCATTCCACTGAACCACTACTTCTTTTACCCCCCACCCCCCGCCCGGTCCATGTCACTTACTCTTAGCCTTTATTCGTTTCAGTAATGTATTTAAATTTGTGAATAACATTCCACGGCTACAGAAAAGCACATCACCATGAAGAGACTGCATTAATGGAACGTGATGAAAAGCCTGTCCCACAAAACATACATTACAAGCACTAGAAATGGTTTGGAGTACCAGTGTGTTCACGTACCCACGTTGACATTTAAACAAACACTTTGCGCGCCTGCGTGTAAAAAGTACATTACGAGCGAAGATAAGAGGTAGCCGCAGCGGTAGCATTCTGTATTTGTGATCGGGAGATAAATAACTCGATGGAGCAGAGTCCTTCTTGAGAAGCTAACAGGTCCTCAGCTAGTCAAGAAATCCCCCGCGTTTTGTGGAAGGCGAAGGTTCATTACTGCGTTTGCAAGAGCCCGCAACCTGTCCCTATCCTGAGTCAGCTCACGCCAATCCATGTCCCCCCATCCCACTTCTTCAAGATCC
Source organism: Coptotermes formosanus (assembly GCA_013340265.1). NCBI lineage: Eukaryota > Metazoa > Arthropoda > Insecta > Blattodea > Rhinotermitidae > Coptotermes > Coptotermes formosanus. The sequence continues at coordinate 1,952,435 of BLKM01010755.1, read as the reverse complement.
ATTTTGATATTATCCTCCCATCTACGCCTGGGTCTCCCAGGTGGTCTCCTTCCCTCATGTCTCCCTACCAAAATCCTGTATGCACCTCTTCCCTCCCCCATACGTGCCACATAAGATGCCTATTCGAATAACATCTGAGTACTCCTTCATTGTTTTCCTCAGTCGCTGCAAGCAAAGTTTGGGTTATTATCTCGTTTAGAGCGTACGTCTTCCGTCCAGAGCCTTACCAAATCATCAGTCACCCTATCGTCTGACGCTACATACGCGTAATATGGATTAATGACAGTGTAAATAAGAGGAACCTCAAACTACCGCGAGTGATAGAAAAATTATACAAAAGTGGGCCTGTGGGATTTGTCAGTTCGTCTGGAATTCTGAACATACCTCAATTTCTGAGCTTTGTATAAGGCGCAACACCTCCGGAGCCTCTGTTCTGTTACTGTTCCTCTTATTCATATTCTTTCTATTATTGGTGAATAATTTAATTCGGTCTAAACTTAGTCACTAATTTCGTTTTCGTGTGGGACGGTACGTTGTTTTTAGATCGCCACCTGTTCCTGTGATCCCTCTGGCTCAGCTTTATTTCTTGATTGCGTAAACGTCGACATATTGCATTTCTTGTAGGCCTACTTCGTAAACGACGAAATATCGTGTTTCTTCTACTGCTGTCGTAGATGGGGAGATGTGTTTCTGGCGCGTCTCTCATAAAGGGCAAAATATCGTATCTCTTATACTTGTCTCGTGAAACGCTACATGTTTAGAAAGTCAGTTCTTTCTTCGGCCTCAGTTAATACCTCACAGAGAAGACAGTCCCTCTCAGTTACAAAACTCAATTAGGCCCCTGCCTAAATGTACGTAGGTGTTCACGTAAAGTGAACTTATTTTTTGGCGATGTTAACCGAAATCAGAAGATGTCGACAAATTTTAATCGAAGTCGTATATATGAAATTTCGTAAAAATACGAGAAGTGGGAGTTGTTTTTCCATGCGGACAGAGGGACGTACAAACATGGCAGTGCAAGTAGTCGCTATTCGGTTTACAAAAGCGCCTAAACACTTCCTTCCGGTCGTGAGGCTGTTGGCCTTGTCACTTGTTTTTCTGCCTTTGGATGGGGCAAGCTTCTAAAAGGTGATTCCTTGCAGGGACAAAAACAGCAGCTGTCAAATTTAATTTCGTCTGGAAAGATCGGATTGGCTAATAGGTCACAGTAGAGGAATAAGAAGAGAGAAAACAATCAGTTGCACAAATGACACTGCGAATTAAAATCCGGAAAAGCATCATTTTATTTAGAAAGACAAAAATCTATAAAGAAGTTTTATTACCAACAAATTGCACAACAAATATTGCTAATCCACATGGGCAGACGACTAAGCCAACATGTGTCCACTGTTTCTTATAGTCATCTTCAGTGAGAACTGATATACAAGGGATATACCGGTATACAAGAGTTAAAATTTAACTTCCTTTACCATACTTCACTTTGTTCGTCCGTAGTATACACAGCTTGACAACGTAAGGAGTTACCACTCAACGATTTCGAAGTTAATTTTATAAATTTTAGATGTTCGGATACCCTTTATTTTAATTTGAATTATGTACAATTTTAGTCTGTTTATATTGGCAGTAGCAGGCATGAATATTCTAATGATATGTTTACACTCTGTTTTACCATTTACTGCTGATGAAGTTAAATTTAAACCCCATGTATATTCATTGTACAGCAGTACTCCCTGAAGATGGCTGTAAGAAATAGCTGCAACATGTTGGTGTGTTCTTCTTTATATGTGGATACGTGAGGTTTGTTATGCAATTTGTAGGTAATAACACTTGTTTGTGCATATATATTGCACGGAGGACGTATAGTATTAAGATATAAATCTGTTTGCAGAGAGAATTATGCGAAACACATAAATACATTCTGTGGAAAAAATGCCGAGTTTTTAATATTACGGCAAGTAGTGCATGTAGGCACCAGTGTGCTTCAAATGATTAATCAACTGGAACTTTTTCGTTTTATGAATTATGATAAAGTTTCAAGTGTCGTTGGTAGATGCTCTTTTATAAAAAGAGTCTCGGGTATATTCCCAGATCTGAGCAGTGCGAGTAAGTGGACCGTTATGGATAGTCGAACACAGACAGAACGCTCGTTAGTAAACGTGGTACTGATCAGAAAGTACTGAAGTCGCTCGAGTAACCTTGCTTGTGTTTCAAATGCCCTCTTTCACTCACGTCAATTTCGCTTCACATCTGCGATCTGATTAATTGAACGCGGAGCTAGTTGACAGCTGGAAATTGAATCTAGGCCCACATCAGTCTGCCTTCAGTATTGCACCTGTACGGTTCGCGTCCTCTCTTGCTATGGCTGATGAATTTCTCGAAACACTTTTCACGTTCACAAGAGTAATTTATTTGTTAAGTTTTACGACTCGTAATTGTCTTTATGATTTCCTAACAATTAATTTTAATGAGATTTATGATACTGCACGAGAATGTATTTCCTTTGCAGTATAACAAGCGCGATTCCGGTGGCCGCGCTGTCTAAGGCGTGGGTCTGCGGCCGCTCGCTTCCTGGGATTGTGGTTGCGGACCCCGCCAGGGATACGTATGTCTGTCTCTTGCGAGTGTTGCGTGTTGCCAGGTAGAGGTTTCTGCTTCAGGCTGATCACTTGTCCAGAGGAGTCACACTGAATGTAGTGTGTCTAATTGAGTGTGATCGTGAATTCTCTATAACGAGGAGGCCCTGGCCCACTAAGGGCGGTTGCGCCATGGAAAGAGGCAGAAATACAACTAGAAACAAACAGCGATTGCACTTGGTGATCGGCATTCCCTTTATGCACTGGAGGATTTTGGTTTCGACTGTCAGTCCGAACAGAGTTCTCTCGTTCTCTTCCTCAGCTCCTCTATAAACGTTCTGTTATGTGTATCAGATTTGAGGTTCTCAAGGCGGTCTTTTTTCCGGGATTTTACATGGAGTTGTTTGGTGACAGGTACCAACTTTCCGGTGGAACCTTGTACCTTTATCTTGAGGATACTCTTCTGCATGAAGATAAAGGCAGACGGATCTGCCAAAACGTTTGTACTCATGTACGTAAGTTGCACGGCATTGCGTCCAAGAAGATATTAATGACATCACGGTGAGAACCTAAAGTATCACATTTCACACGTTATTTGCCCCGAAAGGCCGTGTCTGTGTGTGTAACCAACCTCGAAATCAAACCGTTCATGTCAACCGACTGGCATACTTCGGGGTCTGCAAATGTCAGGCAGTTAGGGTGTCGTTGTCACTTGTTCGTCCATGGAAAGTCTAAACTTTTCACTTACTGGATGACATATAGTGAATATAATTGGATGTTTGTGAGGCTGCAAAGCTTTATTCTGTCACCATCCGACCGAAGGAACAATCAGTATATGTCTCAATAACGTTGGTATAACTACCAAACTACCCGGTGTCGCAACCCAGAAATCCACTAACATGAAATGAATGTTTTATGGTAGACTGAAGAATTTACTCTGAACTGTAACGAGTATATTTATGTAGGTGTTTTGAGTAGACAAAGGTGGATGTTATCTTGACGTATTAAAGTGATAAAACAGTGGCATGAATTTGATATTTACTTTTAAGAGTGTTTATTTTTTTGTTGAATCATCTGAGTCCTTTGTTGTGTTTGTATTCACCACTTTGCTGTGAAAATGTTAGCATGCTGCGAGGAAGCCTGTAATTACGTGTGATGCAGAACTGAACAGTGTCACCGTATTAACTTTTGAACAGAGTGACAGATAAACGGACGAGGGAATATTTGTTTTCAGTGAAAAAACTGGGGTTTTCAGCGTTGTCAGAGAGGCATGCCAACTAGAAAAGTGACAGTTTTGCACACAGTTGGAAAATAATCTCTAACCTCTACCTCACTTAAACCCTGCAATTGTCATTCTTTAGTAATTTAATTCACTTTTAAAACTATTATTTACTGAAATATATTTTTAGAATTATATATTTAGACACTCTAATGCAATGTTATCGCAATATTTTGTTTGTGCAGATTTTCTGCCACTTTTATGTGTGCCGCGACATACGTATATTTCTGTAACACTTTTATACATGCCATGGTATTACGTACATTTTATCTTGAGTTGTTGCCAGATTCCTGTATGAAATCGTTACCTCGTCATTATGTTTTAACGATAGATTTAGAGAGGCTGATGAAATGCAGCGCTATTCGTAAGTACCCACATCTGCGTCAAGTCTTTCAATTACAGCACACACACATGTTTTCAGGTTTTTGACGGCGAGGATTGTCCATATTGCAGTCCTCTGTCTCTGGGTTTTGGCACCGTGCAAGGTAAAACGGTCGTTTCGCAGTAACGTGCTGCCTTTATTTTCGGGGTAGAAGTAATTCGTCCAAGTTGTTGCTGAAATGAAGTGGTTCTGTTATGTGGGCGGGTGGCAAGGGATATGGCATGTCAGAACCAGGGAAGACGGTGGGGACTAGAGTCCTGCCAGGTGCAGTCCAATACGAAGTACGAAACGGGGCATTTGAAAAACAAGAATGCAGGGCACACAGGTGTTTATTTAAAAACTGAAGCTGCTGTAACCGTTTAAAGACTGAAATTAATCTAAATTGTATATGAAATTCGGTTCTTACGACTCACAGGAGAAAATCCGTCTCCATTATGAAGACTGTTGGCCAGAAATATTAAGAAATACGAAAACAGAATGTGTGTGGCAAAATGAAGAGATCCTTAGTGTTATAACTGGTGGTATATGTATAATTACCAGGGGCCGCGGTGGCGCAGTTGGTTGAGGTACTGCGCTACAAACCGGAAGGGCGCGGGTTCGATTCCCGATGGTGTCATTGGAATTTTTCATTGACATAATCCTTTCGGTCGCACTATGGCCCTGGGGTCGACTCAGCCTCTAACAGAAATCAGTACCAGGAATATTTCCTGGGGGGTAAAGGAGGCCGGTGCGTAGGGATGACAACCTTACCACCTTCAAGTACCGATTGTCTAGAAATCTGGGAGCCTCAAACTCCTGGAACCCTAAGGGCCTGTCCAGGCCTGTAATGGGATAGCATTTTATATATAGTTACCACGGCACTTTTGATTTGTTAACATGTGTGTTAGGGTGTGTTAATTTTACTTTTATAGTCCTGTTCCGTGAACCACTTAAATTTTGTACGTTGGGATCCTGTCACATAGTTTTATGATCAGAACTGGATACCTGGAAGATTTCCCTTAAAAGCTGACACTTGCAGCTCGTCGAATGACGTGTAAATAATACTGTCATACCTTGATTACCAGGCCGTCAACAGTGAATGGATTTCTGAGTGCAAAATTGTATATTTGAGCCTAAAATATACACGTACGCTTGAATATCGACTTTTTTCATTCAGTTCATAGCACACATTATACCACAGGGCGTCATTTCACCAGCATGGACATAATCACGGCAGCCATACTGAACATCAACGTACATAGGGGTTTTTGAAATGTTTTATTGGTATGCTTAATTCTATGAAGCGTATCAATAGAATTTGACCCCCTCTTCTGTGTGAGCGTATGTGTATATATGTGTGTGTGTGTGTGCGCGTGTGTGTAGTTGCATTTAGGAAATCAAATTATTTTCTCTTATTCTCACAAGCCAGAATAGCTCCGTCAGTATAATGTTTAGACAACGGCCCGAACTGCTGCAGCGGAAGACAACTTCTCTTCGCCAAAATGTCCAGACCAGAGCTGAGGTTCATCCACCCTTTAATCCAATGGATACCGGGGGCTTTTTCCTTCGGAATAAAGCGGCTAGGGTGAGAAGGTGATCATTCACCTCCGCCTAATGCCGAGGTTGAGACTGAATAGAAATTTACCTCCACGTCTCCACACGTCTTTAAAGCATGGTACCTAAGCTTTAAAGCTGATGTAATCCTTGTTTCCTTATACAACCTCCTTAAAATATCCACCCCGTCCCACCCAACCCAAAGGAAGTCTAATTTAGATAGATCAGGCGTCCACACCGGCGGCGCGTCTCTACCTAACCAACGTATTTTTCGTTCCCTCCTGCCCTTTAAGCCCACACGAGAAGCCAACAGCATCGTGCACAGGCAGTGCTCGAGTTCCACCCCAACCCGCAATTCACCTTCGTTGTAGCAGTAAATTGTAATTTTGTTTACACGCCAGACCTTGCCTCCGTTGTAGCGCACAATACTTTCCGTAAAGTAAGCAAACCGGACTGTGAGATCACCCTGCCGGCTGTGTGCCCTTCGTTTAACGTTGGAAGCAGCTGACTGATTTTCACGAAACTTTGCGTGAACGTCATACCATACTTTAATACTTTGCGAATGGCATGGTGAACGTGCGAACGTGTGCATTGCTAGCAGTATTAGCAACAGCTACATGGTGTGGGGCCATTACATGAAACATAATAACAGATCTGACATGCAACTTTGCTGAAGGCATTCTTATTCTAAAACATGAAGTAGCAATATGACGTCCTTCCAAATTCCACTTCAGTGGTCAGGTTTATAGCAGTAACTCGTAAAATACTGGAGCCAGACATGTTTAAATACGTCAAGTGTTATGTGCACATTAGTAATTACAAATTACAAACATGGTGACGTTCTATAGACCTAGAGAGAATCAGTACTTAATTTAAAAAAGTAAAGTTGTCCCTTTAATTTCTAAGAGGAAAGCTGTCCCTGCCGTCGTCTTGAACGCATACAGAAGGAGTACAAATGCGGCTTCACCCATTCTTAACCTCGGCGCTAGATGGAGGTGAACGTTCAACATGACACCGCTTCCGCTTTACCGCCGGGAATAAACCCCGTTACCCATTGAGTATGAGGCTGCATGAGCCTCAGAGCTGGGATGGACGTTTCAGAAAAAAGAATAATCTCCTACATCTGCCGGGATTGGAACCCCAGACGGTCCAGGCCGTAGCGTAGTCGTTTTAGTGACAACGCCATCCGACTTTCAACTTAATTACTTCATTCTTCACAAAACTAAAATGACAATAACGACAGTATGATAGGCAGGCTATATAGAATTAGACATGCACGCAGCAGTCAAGCAGGCTGTCTGCTTTCTTCTCAAAACTTCTTATTAATAGGTAATACAATATGCCAAATTCCATTTGCTGTAAGAAGCCAACATTCGACGTTTTGCAGCTCGGAATATATTTGAATTTGAATGGTAATTTCGCAGTTGATTAAAAAACGTTTCTTCGGAATGATCAAGAGATTCTGGTGTGCTGGGTTGTGACACTATTTAGTATTGTAGGTAGATACCGACGTTTCGGAGGAGTATACTGCCTCAATCCTCAAGGCAAATAAATAGAATGCCATGTATGCAGATTATATAGCCAGGTTGCAAGGAAGGCGTCCAATCGGATTTACGGAAGGACGAGAGGAATGAGAAACCTAAAGATGGAAGTAACATTTTCCTCCAAAATGTTGCTGTCAACCTACTATCCTGAACGCTGTCTGAATACTAGAATACCATGAAACTTCATGGCAGTACTCACCGGACTTCCCAACTCCGCCCTGTCCGAGCACCATCACCTTGAGAGGTTTCTGACGTGAACACAAACCGATTTTACAGAAAGAAGATTTGGGTGAGGAGGATGTCGTCATATCTTGGTGATGATGTTGAAGTTTCTGTTGGCTGGACAAGATCCTCTGGAGCACGGAAATGCTGGCCGGCTGCTGTCATCACCTCACACCACACTCTGCCCTCATCTTCGCACCCTGCAACAAGATACCGTGGACAGAAGCCTTGTGAAATTCATGCAGACATCCTGCTGCCTAATAAGATGTTTTCCGGAATGTTTTCACGCATGAAAGACGCCACTGGGCTCTAAACCTCACAAATCCATTCCACATCATCACATCGTTAATAAAGAACCATTTTATATTTTCACGCATCTACGCCTAGATCTGTAGAAGTGGTCCTTTCGATTTAAGTGCTGGAAATACAATTTCGTATCCACTTTTCTTTTCTCTATGTACTGTACACGTTCCAGCCCATCTCATTCTCTTGGTTTTATTGCCCTAATGATATTTGGTGTACTTTAGTATGCAATCTGTTATTTGCTTTCTTTTATTTTAGCGATTCTCTTCAGCATCCTATTTCTAAGCACCCTAAAAGTGAGACGCTTTAATGTTGAAACTACACAAACAAACAAGACGGGCACAGTAGGTATCACAGAGGGGCGTTCGCGTAACCATTGTTGTGGTGGAAAAGCAGTAAGTGTTACATAGTCTGAGTGTATGTCTGTATTCTTGCCTCAGTTATCCAGCATGCAAAGGGCATGCGCTGTACTATATTGTCATCTGTGGCCTTTATGACTGTACCACATTTTTCCACGTTATCTTATAAAGCGCATGATTTTCGAAAAAGAAGTTTATTTAACATAAATGCGTGTTTTGATTTTTCTACAACTGCTATCTGAAACATTTCTCATTTTAAGAAGACTTCAGCGAGACAGTATCATAAAAGTACATAAGTCTTTATGTAAAGTACCCGTCATTCTTATCAGATATCAAACAAACTTAGATTATTATGGCACATTGTCAGAAAACCCTCAAGTATCAAATTTCATGAAAAACCGTCCAGTGGGAGCCGATTTGTTCCATGCAGACAGACAGACAGACAGACGGACGGACTTACAGTCTTGACGAAGCTCGTAATCTGTTTTCGCAATTTTGGGAACGTGACTAAAACAATTTTCGTATCAGTAATGACAATGAAACCGAGTTCAGGAAAAGCCCGGCCAAAGAAAACTGTATGTTCTGCTGCGTAGAATTTGCGGACCCCTGTTTTGAAACTCTTCTCCCCCCCCCCCCCCAATGGCGCAACAGCTCCTAGTGGGCCAGGGTCTCCTCATTATCGAGGCTTCACGATCACACTCGGTAGGACTCCTCTGGACGAGTGATCAGCCCGACGCAAAGACCTGTACCTGATAATACACAGCACTCACAAGAGACAGACATGCATGCCCCGGGCGGGATTCAAACCCCGCAATCCCAGCAAGCAAGCGTCGGCAAATCCACGCTTTGGACCGCACCGCAGCCACTGGCATTTACTGTATTATTTCGCAGACAGTTTATACCACTCTCACCTTAAATAACGTACCTTCCTAAATGTTACAGTACGGTCACAATACAACAATCGCACGACTTTGCTCTTAGAAGCGCGCCTTCACAACTGTGCCTAGTTGAATGTTGATGTTAGTGTGCAGTCCAGCCTCACTCCTCAGGACCTCCAGTTCTGTTCCGAGCTCCGTGGTAGAAGGCTTGCAGTTTCTGCTTCATTGTGCTGGTTTTAATGTAATAGGACTTGACTGCTTGACTCCAGCAGTATTGACAAGGTCAGATGCTGTACACACTGTTGCAAAGTGGAGTTGCTAGTGATGAATAATGATTGTCCTTTTGGGATTTGAGGGTTAGAAATGCAGAATAAATGTAGCAGAGAATGAATTATGTGTTACTTCCAAGAAAAGTGGTGCAAAATTATTTGCAGATGGGCAGGCGGAGGTGAAATGGCGCAGGGTGGAAATGGAGCCTAGGGGAAGCGAAATTTGTAATGTTACGTGTCCAATGACTGTGAAGATTGCATCCCAGAACGTGGTAATCTAAACTTTTTTTGTTTTGTGTTTTGGAATATTTGTGCCCATACATTTCTGTCACATCTTGCGGCAGTCATGTTATTTGTATTATTATAATAATAATAATAATAATAATAATTAAACACCTCTACATTGCCAAGTAGGTGTGGCTTTAGTAAAAAGACGTTTGTAATTTAAATAATGATAAAGAACGTAGCGCCGCTTCTGGTGTATTGATTGATTTTGGTAGGATGATGGAGTGAGACACAATCGTGTAAGAGGCTAAAATTCTTAGGTCGTACCGAACCCAGAGGAAAGTCACTCCACTATCACTGGGGGCGCTGAAGAAGTCCCATGGATCGAGTGCTCCCCCCTGTCTCCCTCAAGCTCTTACGTGCCCCTCGTCCTTGTTTCCGTACATTCCCCTCCATCTAACCTTTGTATTCACACTCCTATTGGTAGTGGTAACTGCACGCTAACATTTGCTAGCGACAAGAACTTAGGGCTTGTTGGTATAGGCCAGAGAGACAGGAGGGGAATAGAATTGTAGGCAGAAAGGGAAAATCATGAGCAAAGTACACCTTACCATCCATACGACATCTTTCGATGACCGTAGTTTAGGCCTAGTGTACTCGTATACTCTGACTGAGAACCGAAGGCCGATGGTGGCAGAGGGTGGGATGGGGTCCCTAACTTTATGTTAGTATGGTGGTGGGTCAGGGAAGGGTAGCTGTCTTCCGCGTTCATTATTCAGACGGTTGTAGGTGGGTGGAGTACTTCGGTTCGTGAACTCCGGGTATCAAAAATAATACTGTATTCTGGGACGTGATGCGATGAGTGTGGCAGACGTGTCTACTACCTACAAGGCAGTACGTCCCAGAAGAGCGCGCACTTCGTAGTCACCGCCATGGTAACTTCAGTTGCAGTTGCGAAACTTACGTAACTCAGTTCGTGCAGTGAACGGGAAGTGATTGGTGTTGACAGCACTGTTGTTGTAAGGCAAGGAGACAAAATCGGTGAGGCGCAAAGCAAGTGGTGGCGGACGGATATTGGTTGTTTAAAACGATACTCTGCTGTTTATTTATTTGGATCTTGCAGTTTTGAACAGGCAGCAAACTAAGAAACTGAGTCATCTGAAGGTACAGTCTATGAGTCATAGATTGGGGGTTTCATACAGCAATTCTGTACATCGGGGAAGTGGCTTTGCTTACACAGTTACAGCACAATCTCTACAGGGACCCTCCCCTCGGGTTATATAAACTCTGACTTACCTAAACTCGACCATGTGTGTACATTCCACAAACCATATATAAGAAACAGGGTGCGTATTACGTTACGTTCGGGACGTCAACTTCCATTATCGGGTGTATTTTATAAAAAGATAGGCAGGTCATGTACGTGCAAAGTAACATTGTGGCTTGTCCGCGTAACCATTGTTGCAGTTCTGTATGCATTGTTGAACTACATGTCGCTGTCAAGAACATAAAAATAATGAATGTTGCACAACGCTTTTATGGGGAATGTATGTCGCCGGCAACACCGAAACGTACTTAGATCTTCTTTGCCGGATTTTAACCAAATTTCAATTTGTTCGATACATTTTATGAAGTCCCAGATGTCAGGTTTCACGAAAATCCATAGAGTGGTAGCCTGGCTTATACATGCCAAAGGACGAAGGATGGAAGAAAGACGGGCGGACTTGGCGAAGCTAATAGGTGCTATTCGCGATTATGCGAACGCGCCTAAAATTAACATACGTTTGAAGTGAAAGATTGCTTCTCATAACGTGATGAGGTACCCTCTCTTAAGAACTACACAGACAAAGTATAACTGGAATGCGGAAACAAATTGTCTGTTATTCCCTCCACTTCTTCACGGAACCGTCAGTGATTTTGGGTCTTAACACGACGTTTGCTTAGTGTCTAGCAGGCAGTTACAGGATTAACAATACACGCACGCTTATGATTTACAAATAAATAAAATCCTACCTTTCGTGGGTTGTGGGGATTATTCTGACATAGGCAGAAATCGAGTTCCCTGGAGGTTATGAGAACAGACCCTTTACGTAAGTCGGGGCATGTCTGTGTGTACTACCCCTTTTAACATTAAAAGACACCGACCTTTGCCCGATGGTTGTATTTATGTGCTTACCTAAGAATCTCACAGTCAGTAGCGTTAAGCAGTTCGTCTTAGCGACGGAGATCACGTTGTCCATCAGGTAGGAACTGAATTTTGAAGTGCTGCGTTAGATTCACTTCTGGTGTCAGACAATCACTGTCCAGTGTTACACTCGTCATCGTAATTGACTAATATTTGAGTAGCCCGGGTTCGATCCCAACTGCAACCACTGTTTTGACAAGTCCATGCAAATCTCTCAGTATAACGACAAAACCCTTCAAATGAAGACGGTAGTGGGCCCGCTTTCGAAATGCTATGTGTGTCAAATACAGCTCCGACATTGGAGAATCCCCATACACAGTAGGCACATACCTGTGTAGTGTGAGCCTTTTGCGACCGCTTACTGTGTTAGGTGGAAGAGTCGGACGCTGTTCCCATTAAGGTGGACCGACTCATGATACGTAAGTTCACTTAGCGACTGCTCTATCTTGAAAACGAACTGTACTTACCATGTTATTTAACGGTAAATATTAATAAGAGTTTTTCACCAGTGCAACAAAGTGGAAGATATCGATATTGCCTTTATTTGTTTAAACAAATTTGGGAATTTTTAATCCTTAAACCTTATCTGATGCTTCGAATAAAATTGTTTTAACAATTTGAAACATATTAATTTAAATAACGTATACAACTTTAATTCATACTTCACAAAGAACACATCGCATCTCAGTTTTAAAGACCATTTAATGCTCTTTAGGGAAATAATACCTGTTTTATTTTCTGTGAGCCTTATAGAGTCTATAGACAAAATGAGGATTTCCGAAATGTTAAATTAGGTGGCACAATTAGTTTCACACTACCTGAACGTCGTTACTTGTGACCGCAAAGTGTTGCGCTTCACACTTCGTGACATTCGCTGTTTGCTGTTGTAAAGTGGTGTGGCCATGCTGACATCAGAGGGTCGGCCGTTGTGAAAGCTCTGTTAGAAAAGTTGCAGCTAGTTTAAACCAACATTCGTAACTATTAACCCTTTAAAGACGAAGTGTATCTGTTTTATATAAGGGCTCAGTGCGTACCGCGCTGTTCGGTTATAAGAACCAGTCTCTTAATGTTTTATAAGGCAAAAGTTGCTGTTTGTTCTGAGATCCGTACAAAACACATAAACGCAATGTGGGCACCACGTAGAATTTTTTAATGTTAAACCTGGTGGTACGTAAAGTTACCGCTAGGCTTTAAAAGGTTAAGACAAATGCTTTTTTAAGGACATACTTATTATGTCATTTCCATCGATGAAGATAAATCAGTTGTTGATCTTTTGAAGACCGTTATGAGTTGGAAGTCTGCCAAGTGTAACGAAGCTGATTAACCGATATCCCACTCAGTTTACCATATCCCACTCAGTTTACCATACCCACTCAGTTTACCATATCCCACTCAGTTTACCATATCCCACTCAGTTTACCATATCCCACTCAGTTTACCATATCCCACTCAGTTTACCATATCCCACTCGCTACAGTTTACTACTGAAGGTCGCTGTTGTTTCGTGTCCAAAACGCCATCTGTTTTAATCTGGGGCCGAGACTGACTGTTTCGACTTTGGTATTTCCTGATTTTTCTCACTCCCTGCAGGAAAATGCCACGATATTACCCCTAACTATACCACACTCACTTCCTTACACATTTATTCCCATTGATTATTCGCCAACAAACCTATCTTTCGACCCCTGGTCTGTGCTACCGACATTGCGGTTAATAAATCACAAATAAGATCAGATGCAAAATTAAAGCACCCCACGACCGATTGGTGTCACGTCCTTTCAGACTTACTTTTTCAGTGACTGACTTGTTGAAACTGAAAATATATGTCATTACGATTGCAGACACCTGCTCATATGGTGCCTTGGCTGTAGCGGCCGTGGGCCAGGCGGACACTAAAGGATACGTCCTGTGCAGGCGCACATATTTTTTGAAAAGGAAAAGCATACAAGCGAATACAATAAGTACCTGCAGGTTTGTATACCTGCAGTGCACAAAAATGCGTACAATGACCTTCAGTCATTCCAACCCTGTACTACTCCATCCCTCTTGTTGTAAACAAATTATTGGGTTACCGGCCGTTTTATCTTCATCATTTACCATTTGGTTTTGGAACGGTAAAGAACTTAAGTGTGTGCGAGTTAATAAGTTAGTGGCTGGTGAAATTGCGGCAATCCGGATTATAGGGGGGAACGGGTGTCCCGGATTACCCGGGAATCCGGAATGCCGAGGGGAAAATCCGTGGTATAGGTAACATACAAAAAGTCGTCACTCTGTGTAAAAGTATAACTTCTGGAGCCTAAGTACTGTGCAATAATAATAATAATAATAATAATAATAATAATAATAATAATAATAACAATTGGATCATTGGCAGTACCAGTACTTAGATACAGCTTTGGAATTGTTAACTGGCACTTAGAAGAACTGCGAAAACTAGATCGGAAAACGAGGAAATTATTAACCATTCATCGACAGCATCACCCAAAGGCAGATGTAGATCGCTTGTATGTTCCCCGAAAACAGGGAGGAAGGGGTTTAATGCAATTAGAAGCAGCCTATGCAGTAGAAATTGCAAAAATGGTGGAATATGTAGAAATGAAGGAAGACTCACTAATACAGGTTGTAAGAACACACCAACACAACACGGACTCAGCAGTGTTAGAGACAGCTAGATGCCTCAAGACAGAAGTACAGACAGAAACAAGAAAGTTGAAAGACAGCATAGTGGAAAAAACAAAAGGAAGATGGCATGGGAAGAGGATGCATGGACAATTGCCACGTAATTTAGATGCAAAGCTGGTGGATATTGAACAGTCATATCACTGGCTAAAATCTGGCGACATCAAGGGAGAAACAGAAAGTGCAATAGTGGCAGCTCAAGACTAAGCAATTAGTACAAACTATTTTAAGAATAAAATTTTGAAGGAAGAAATTGAGAGTAAATGCCGGTTGTGTAAACAACATGAAGAAACTATTGACCACTTAACCTCAGGATGCCCCATTTTGGCAAAAAACGAATATTTAATGAGACATGATAAAGTCTGTTTACATTTACACTACTCAATATGTAAAGCCTTGGGCATTGAAACCACAGACAAATGGTATACACACATGCCCAACCCTGTGTGTGAAGAGGGAGATGTCACAGTGTTATGGAATCAAGCAGTACACACAGACAGAGAAGTTACAGCAAATAGGCCAGATATAATAATTAAAAACAAAAAAGAGAAAACATGCACACTGATAGATGTGGCAATACCAGCAGACAAAAACGTTGTGCAAAAGGAAGCGGAAAAGAGGTTAAAATACAAGAGTTTATGTATAGAGATACAACGAATGTGGAACCTGAAGTGTACAATTGTACCAGTAATAATTGGAGCCACTGGAATACTAACGAGAAGCTTAAAGAAAAACTTGGAAGCTATACCAGGAAAACATTCGATAGATTCACTACAAAAGACAGCTATACTTGGAACATCACACATAATACGGAAAGTTCTGCAGTGTGAAGCTTGAAGCCTGAGCGGTGGGGATCACTGCTGGTTCAAGAGACGTACCAGGAAGAAAAGGCCTGTGACAAGAGACACACACATAATAATAATAATAATAATAATAATAATAATAATAATAATAATAATAATAATAATAATAATAATAATAATAATAATAGAGGGCTTTTTAACAGCAATACAGGACCAAGTTATACTAACAGGAAACTACAAGAAATATATTTTGAAGCAGCCAAACATTGACGAGGTGCGTAGAAGATGTGGAAAAGAACCGGAGACGATCCAGCACATTACTGCAGCATGTGAACAGCTAGCACGTACCGAGTACATAAAAAGATATGATGAAGTAGCAAAAGTTATACACCAGAAACTGGCAGAAGCAGCTGAACTAACTGAAGACAAATGCCTATACTATAGGTACAAACGAGCAAACGTGCTGCAGAATGACAACTTCAAACTGTACTGGAATCGCAGCATTATTACGGACAGAACAATACCTTTCAACCGACCTGACATAAATCTCACGAACAAGAAAACAAAAAATTCCTTCCTAATAGACATATCTATTCCAAATACACACAATCTCGCCAAAACAATAACAGAAAAACAAGAAATACCAAGAACTGGCGAACGAAATATTTGTTATGTGGAAGCAGGATGCAGTACAAGTGGTCCCGATAGTAATTTCAGCTACGGGAATAATTCCAAAGTCACTGTCACAAAGATTAAAGAGACTTAACCTGCACCCAAACACACACATACAAATGCAAAAAGTGGTAATTCTTGGCACATGTTCAATTGTAAGAAATTTCCTAAATTACACATAAGACCACCGAGCCTAATCCTGTTGATGATACATCCCAGGATAGGTGAATATTTCCGAGCTAAAGCTGCGAAGTGAGAAATTCGGATAATAATAATGGTGCTGTTGCCGCTATTATTTCACTCTAACAGCGAATTGAGCGATAAAGAAAGCCACGACACTCGGAGAGATCACGTCCTTGCTGCTGAGGAGTTAAAGTGTAGCGGGCTCCTCGCGCTTCACCCACGTCACCAGTCTCGGATCGGATTGTCTCCGAATTTCCCCCTTTGATCCGGAAAATGACCGGATCACCGGGGTTAAAGAGAGGCTATATTTGGCCCTAAATTCTCCGGATTAGCCAGGGATCCGGATTACCGACGGATTACTGTAGTTTCTACGAGAATGGGAAAGCCGTCTTTGATGTTTAGTGGATATCAGTATCGAAGTCATCGGAAAAATTTGGAGTTGATAAGTTGGATGAGTGTTAAAGACAAATGCGGTAAGTGCAAACGGAAGCTAAAAACTAATTTACAGTATAAAATCGTGAGTAAAATAAACTATACGTGCGTTCCAAACCTAGCTGAAATGGAGTTTAATGTAAAGCTGGAAATTTACAGAAAAAGAGCTAGGGAAGACGGGCCTGTGCCTGTACGTACAATTAATATGGAAGTACTGTCAGACACTTACGCGAAAGTGTACGACATGGTAAAGGAGATACCAAAGTACGAGAATGTTAAAGAGTCGACTGTGTAAAGAACGGCAGAAAGGTCTGGGCACTGAGCAAAATCCGGAAGACAGTTCGAAAATTGTATTTTCAGAAGAGGTTTGACGTCTCAGGCAAATGGCTCCATCTTTCTTCGAATCGATCACACTGAAGACTCAGGAAAAAGAATTCTTGTCTTCGCTGGGGAAGATACTAAATATTTACTCAGAAGCAGAATTTATTTTTTTATAGACCTCACATCTGAAAGCTGTCCGAGGCAATTCGCTCAGCTGTATAGCTTGCCCGTAGATCTCGGAAGCACTTCGCGTGACAACTACATACATCCGGTTTTGTTGCACTTTTACCGGATAAAAAACCGGTTCTGTTTGCACTTTTACTGGATAAAAAACCGGTTCTGTTTGCACCTTTACTGGATAAGAAACCGGTTCTGTTTGCACTTTTACTGGATAAGAAACCGGTTCTGTTTGCACTTTTACTGGATAAGAAACCGGTTTTGTTGCACTTTTACCGGACGTAAAGACATACCATTGTTTGTCAACTCTGCTGAAGAATCGGTGTGTGTTCTGGTCGTCAAAAATTATAAAGTTCCATTTTGAAGCGGCGGTCATCATTACAATAAAGTCTCTCCCAACTCCATTATTACTGGCTGTAATTTTCATTCTAATCAGTGCCTGTGGAGACAAATACAAAATATTGGTCTTACGGTGGAGTACAAAGGAAATGAACAGCCCAAAGTCTTTTTGCTGGTACAGACATTAAAAGAAGAAGCAGGGTTGTTATCTTGGCAACTGAAATCAACGGAACCTGGACAGCCCGTTCAAAAACGAAGAAAGACATGTAAAACGAGACGAAATAATTAAAAAGCATGGAGGAATACGATAAATTAAATGATCTGTGCAAATTTCTAAGAACGTTAAGCTATATAAATGAATGTGAATATTTATAAATAATTTCCCAGCGGCCGCGCGGTCTAAGGCGTGCCTCTGCTGCCGCTGGCATGCTGTGATTAGGAGTTCGAATCCCGCTGGGGTGGGGCATGAATATCCATCTTTTGTGAGTGTCGTGTTTTGTCAGGTAGAGGTCCTTGCGTCGGGCTAATCACTCGTCCAGAGGAGTCCTACCGAGTGTGGTGTGTCTGAGTGTGATCGTGAAGCCTCGATAATGAGGAGGCCGTGGCCCACTCGGGGCTGTTGTGCCGTGGGTAAAATGTGTAAATAATAAACAGAAAATATGCTCTTGTCATATTGTAACGGGTAACAATGGATCAGTTCAGCTGTCCTCCTGAACCACGCTGATTTACACTTCTTCCGCCTCGCCCGCGATTTTGTCTTGTACGCCTGGGCTACGGTCGCCTCGCCCACGACACGCTATTTATACGCACCGATTTATGTGATGCTAAAGTCTCGTTTGTAACTGCAAATATTCCGCCTCTTACGTTTAATGGAATGATACTGTAATGCAGATAAACATTTCCTGGAAATTTGCCCTGTTCGCTGCAGTTACTCTTAACTGATTTAATTGTACGGGAAATAAACCAAGTGAAAGACAGCAAACGAGGTGTACGGACGGAATGACACAAAGAAATTTGAAGATAGTGAAGGTTAAAGTCTTGTGGGTTGTTAGGCCTTGTCGGTAGTCAGGTGCTGACGTTTCGAAGGAACCCTGAAAATCAAGGTAATGCAACCCTTCAAAAGGCCTGCAACTGTTTACCAGTAGATATGGTCTAACACCCTGGAAGACTGGAATTTTCAGCAGCATCGCTGTGAGGACTTAAATTTCACCCTGAAAATTATACTTTCCTTTATTCGTAGTTACTGATAATAAATTCTTTGGAAATGTGAACTGTTTCAAATGTTTGTTGACAGACTGTAACAAGTCAAGATTACATTCTCGAAATAAATAAGATCAAATTAAATTTGCGGTTGCTTGCTGTGCCATTCGATTCAGAAACTTTAATCTCGTATTAGGAAACTAAAATCACAATTCATCTAAAGGTAAAGGTCTCCTCGTAATTGCAGGCCTCGTTGGAGGCACAGGGAGAAGCAGAGTTACAGTTCCACCTCGTCGCTGGATGGGTACAAAAATACAATCTTGCCTTTAGGTTTTTATGGATAAGAAATTTGTTGTCTCATATTAAGCGAAGGAGATAGACTGTGGGCGCTCGAGTGCAGGGTGGTGGGGAGAGTTCTTTGACGTACGTGGGAGGAGGTGGCTGGAGAAAGTTGCAATATGATGAATTTCACGTTGCACTCTTCCCAAACGTACTGATAAAATAAACGAGAGATGTGACGCGCATGGGTGAAAATAGAAAGGCATATGCGGAAATTTGAAGGAAAGAGATCATTCTGAAGATGTAGGTTTTGGTGGGTGGATAAGGCTAAAATATATGTTAAAGACAAAACGTTGGAATTGTGGAGTTGATGTGTCTGACTGACACTAGGATCACAATGATGAACGTCCGGGTTCAATAAAATGAAGGGCAAATTTGGGATTATTTGAGCCACTGTTAGCTTCATGATAATAGTATTCTGGGTTGTGACGCCGTTTAGTGTGCTAGAAATATACCATTAGTTAAGTTTCCATCTGAGTGCTGTGCTCTGTTTCCCAGAAGACAGTAATGTTCAGAGCCACCACCGCGCGAATCTCAAATCTGTTAACTTCTCAAGAAGGGATCTACTCCATTGCCTCAGGTAGCTAATTAATATTGAATCACACATAGAAGTTGTAAATTATATATAGCTATACAAGGGCTTTAAGATGTAGCAAGATATCTTCGAATTGCGTGGTACTAAGTAGTGACACAAGATACAAATATAAATTGCGGTTTACACATGGCCAATACGAAAAAAATGTAAATGTGTTTGAAAACATATAACATAGATGTTAATGCAAAACTAACCGAAATTCGACCACAGATTTTCGACATGACAGAACGTTGCCATCGACTGATTAACCCTGTTGCTTCATACTTTGGGAAATCCCGAATATCGAGTTTTTCGTGCTTTTTCTCAGTCCTGTTCTGCATGTTCAATGACAGTGCCACAAATTAAGTGTGGCTGCTTCTCACATTTTTACAATTTGTTGTTTGTTAATAATACTACAGTTTTATGTTCTATTCTGAGCTACTGACAGCGTTGTTATGTAAATCGCAAATAAAACAAAATAAAGTGCCGCATACGAAATGTGCGGACAGACAGGCCTCATGACATGTGCAGTTTATATGCTTTGAGCCAGCAACTCATAAATATTTACACAGTTCTCTTTTTATCGGTCGTTTGTACAAAAAAAAACTATTTCAGCGATTTTTCGCAAATGAAAACGAAGACAGGTATTGTATAAACCGGCAGCCACAGCACTTGTTATGCCCTTTCTATGTTTTGAAACATGCAACGTGTTGTGGTCGCAAGTTACCATGGCGGGACCAGCAACAGGTATCAATGATGAAAACACTCAGAGAAAATATATGTACAGGCATGAAACCTGTGTTAAGAACGAGACCTCATTATTTCACAAAGAAATTTTAAATTTTTATATATTTTTTTCATAACCCACAGGTTTCCTGTTTGCACGTAAAACATTTTATCTGAGTATTTTCTACATTGGCAAGCGCAGTGGCCGCGCGGTCTAAGGCGTGGGTTTGCGGCCGCTCGCTTGCTGGGATCGTGGGTTCCAATCCCGACGGGGGCATGGGTGTTTGTCTCTTGTGAGTGTTTTATTGTCAGGTAGAGGTCTCTACGACGAACTGGTGACTCGTCCAGACCAGTCCTACCGGCTGTGTGTGTCTAACTGCGTGTGGTCTAGAAACCTCTACAGTGAGGCGGCCTAGGCTCGAGTTGGGCTGTTGTGCCACTGGAAAGGAAATTTTCTTCATTAATATCTGATGATGATGCTTTGCTGCTGAAACATGTTGTGTGTTTTAAATGGGAATAAAAGGACTATAAATAGTGTTGTAATTGGCGGTTTGTATAGGCCTAGTGCCTTTTTTTCTGAGTGTCACAACAAGACGTCTAAAATAAAGTTTGAATTACCCCTTTAAAGACGAAGCTTATCTGTTTTATATAAGGACTCAGTGCGTACCGCGCTGTAAACACTCTCCACTTCGGTTATAAAAACTAGTCTCTTAATGTTTTATAATGCAGAAATTGCTATTTCTTTTGAGATCCACGCAAAACTTATAAATGCAATATGTTCCCCATGAATAATTTTTGAATGTGAAGCCTGGTGGTACGTAAAGTTACCGCTTGGCTTTTAAAGGTTAAAGCGGAGTCATTAGCACTTTATGTATACCATATACTTCATTCTGTTGCTTTGCTTTCCTCTTTTTGCGAATTTTGAGGGTATGAATATGAGCCACCGGCCCTTTATAACGCATCCGCGGAAAGTGAAGTGCAGTTATCATACTAATACATGGAGTGGTGGCAGTAACGAGGCTCATCCCTCAGTGCACCATAATAAACACAAGCAGCGTCCCATGTCAGCAGCTCCACGTTTTTTTCTACGTTCCCTTCATCGTACTAAATTAATTATTTGGCGAAAGAAAGTGCATCAACATATTGATTTATACCGACCCTCGCAAGTAACAATAAATACGTACAGTGGAAATAAAAGTCATCCACAGTGCTGTAGGCAGTGGATATAGGTCATGTTTACAAGTTTCACTTCATTTAGACTTCTGCTCTACCATTATATTTTGTTGTTTATAGTCCGTGGCAAAGTATGTGTGCGAGGCAAAATAAACAGCTCATAAACCTGTTTAAGAATTTGTTTTTTTAAAGCTGTTTCTTGCTTCAAAACTGGAAGCCGGTGGGCAGATGGTGTGGGTAATTTTCCACATTAGCTACAATAACAAGGATATTTCACTGGTCTTTGTCTTCATTTCACAGAATTTCCATACAATTTCTAATCATTGGCTAAGCGAAAACGGGTATAAATTTTTGTGCCGAACTTAAAAACAAGAAGACGCTTTGATGGCGTAGCACGTTCAGTCATACAACACCAAGTGTTTTGTTCCAGAAATCGCGCTGTACAAGGCTGTAGCAATTTTCTTCTAAACTCTATGGGAAGTTCTTCTTTATGATATAAACTCTTGTACATTTAATTATTTCCCTACTTTGTCTCGCATTTCATTCGCATCGATTTTATTTGACCGTTCGCTTGAATTTCATCTCCCCCTTCTTCCCTGCCTGTCCTTTGCTTTAAAGAATTTACGTGTCACTCAGAACATGTCGTTAGTAGACAACAATTAAAATTATGAACCCCGCTACATTCTGTGTTATTTCAACGTTTGTTCCAAATCCGCCTCCGATGTTACCACAAGCAAAGAACATGAAATGTATGTCATACTCATAGAGGCCCACACATTTGAATGTGTATGTGTTAACGAAAGATGCATGGAGGCCTTTGGACGATTTATGTTATCTATACACGTGCAAGTAGGATTTCGTTATAACATTTTAAAAACGTACAGATGTCAGCACCGGAGCCGTACGAAAGAGTTTAACTTGTCGTAGTTCTAATAGGTTGAGGTTACGAAATGTTACAATGTGGACACCTGAAGATGTACGGTGAGCAGGCGAAGCACCCTATGGAAGAATTTCAGACCACCTTATTTAAGAATAACATGCAGCGATGTTGGAAATAGCAGGAAAAACTACAACTTTTTGCGTCGCTTCCGAAAAGACCGTCATGAATGTGGTATTTGAAATCTGATTAAACGGTTGTAAAACTATTTTCAGTCAATTCATTTTCAGTAAAAACGAGGTAACCTTGGGAGAGAAACTTCGATACGTCAATGCAAACACACACGTGTTTGTGACCAGGAATCGGAAAATTATTGATGTTGGTAAACTTTCAGCTTGAATATATGCCTCTGTGTAGGGTTCATCACATTCATTTTGCGTGAAAACTGAAACTGGCCTTATGAATTTTTCATAGATCTTTCGGTCGAATGAAATTGAATCGCAAAATTTTTCACACACCACATAAATGGAGACTTTTCGTGAATATATTCTGAGGCTACACACTCGCAGATATGCCTGATTGTACATTGCATCACTTTTGTAGACAATTTGATTATAAGTTCTTTGTCACTGTTTCAACAATCCAAATTATGCGCAGAAAAAGAGCCACTTTGAATAAAATACGAAATGAGAACGAACTTAAGCTGCATGATCTCTTCACATGTTAGAAATACAATTCTTCAATCATTTTAATGTTTGCCATCCCGTTGTGCTTCACAGTACCGTATCATAAATTAAAATAACCATACAGCACAACTTCATTTACAATGCATATTTAGATATTAAATACATAAAATGCACACTACATGTTTCAGCCCCGATTCGGCCATCCTCAGGTGTGAGCAATAGTGAACTATTAATTTATATACATCAAAACAAGAGGCCATTGTATGCAAATGCACCATTGTTACTCGCTCTCTGCTGCCAAATAGTCGTACAGTGCAGCAAATAACGGTATAGAAACATCTATTTTCCATGCCAGCTGCTACATAATAATATTGTCCCACAATTTTAACTATTACATTGCTTTTAATTTTAACCACACGTTATTTCGTGTTTTAAATATGTAAAATCTATCCTTTTATTCTGATGTATAAAGACATGTTGGCTATGCAAACATTTTATGCTATGACATGGGGGAGATGTCACACGATATATCATGATAAATATGGTGTGTACCTGCATTAAATGGTTCACTATTGCTCACACCTGAGGATGGCCGAATGGAGGCCGAAACATGTAGTTTGCATTTTATGTATTTAACATCTAAATATATATGGTTATTCTAATTTATGTTACAATTCTTCAAGTTATTTAGAAGCTCAAGTTTTGTACAACAGAACAATATTAAAATTACATTGACAAAGCCCATGAAAGTACATTAATCTTTCGAATTGCTACCATTCATTTCAGAATTGTTTGTCTTACCGTTTGCTGTTTAAAAACTCTAGAATTAGAACACAGAAAAGTATAACTGGAACTGGCATGTCTCAGTAAGTGCAGTGAGTTGGTAAGGGTTCGACAGTCGAGAAATGAAGATTCGGTTCCTGGCAAGGGCAAGGGGGTTTTAACTTCTCGGAAGTGTCCAGACCGGTTCCTGAGCCCACGGAGCCTTCTGTTCAACGGGCACCGGGGGCTCCGTCTATAGAAGTGATGTGCCTGAGGCCACCACTCCTTCCCACCTAGTGTCGAAGTTCAGAATGAGTGGAGCTATAACTCTGTTCCTCCATACATCTTCATGGCGTGCACACGGATCAGTTTACCTTTACAGAAGTATAATTTTTGCTGTAGGTTCTCTGTATGGGCGTTGAAATACGTTATCTTACAAGAATAACATACTAGTAATTTGGGGGTGTTTGAGATCGGGGTGCTGAGGGAAATATTTTGACTGAAGAGAGATGAGGCACCGCAGAGCTGAAGAAAATTACATTCGTTATATCTGTTTCGTGCCGAACATTTCCACACATCAATTTATGTTATCTTGTCGAATATTCCTCTGTCCCCTAGTGGCCTTTTCCACTGAGATTTCGCTACAAAACTTGAGAATGCCTTCCAATAGCCAACATTTATACTCGTATAACACACAGAGAACCGCGCAGCAGTTTAATAACCCGACGCAGCACACGAACACAGCTCGTTGGATACAGAGAGTAACAAGTGGAACGAAGCTGCTGCAAGTAGGCCCACAAGGGCTTGGGAAAAGACAACACAGGAAATATATGTGTTACGTAATATTGAGACGCGTTCGCGTAACCGTTGTTGCAGTGGAAAAGCAACAAGTTTTACATGTTCTGAGTGTGGGCCTGTATTCTTAGTTATCCAGCATGCAAAGCGCATGTGCCGTATTATATTGCCATCTGTGACCTGTCTGACTATACCATATTTTTCCACATTATCTCATAAACGGCATGATTTTCGGAAAACAGTTACTGAACATAAAATGTGTGTTTTGATTTGCTCTACGAATTTTGTCTGAAACTTTTTTATTCTAAGAAGAATTGAGCAAGATACTATCATAAATATGCATAGGTCTTCATGTAAGGCACCCGTTATTCTTGCCAGATTTTAAGGAAACCTGATTTTTTCAACAGATTTTCCAAAAATACTCAAATGTCAAACTTCATGAAAACCCGTCCAGTGTGAGCCGAGTTGTTCCATGCGGACGAGCAGACGGAGGGACAGACAGACGGACGGACAGACTAGCAGACCGGCAGACAGGCATGACGAATATCATAACTGCTTTTCGCAGTTTTGCTAAGGCACTTGAAGATTCTCAGGTCATTAGTAACTGGCCCGCTCACTCAAACTGACACAATAGCTAGTGTACCGATTGTGCTAATAATTTGACGACAGCAGGGTCAGCAATTTCTCTCTTCTTTACAGCGTTCAGATCAGCTCTGAGGTCTACAGAACTTCCTGAATTATGGTTTTTCCCTGGGGTTAATGAGGCCGAAGTAACAAGTTAACAACACGTCTCCGGCTAGCACCGAGGTCAAGAATGCGTGGAGCTGTATGTCTACTTCCAATCCATCACCGATCTTGTTGGCGTGGTGCTAAAGCACAGGTAATTAGCCAGAGTTACCACTGGTAAATCCATCTGCTGTTTATTTTCGCAGCTGAGTATTTAGTTCTGATTCAGTTGTGTTTTTTACTTCTGTAAGAAAGGAGGAATTAAGGCTGAATTATACACACAATACTGAACCAACAAAATACACTCCTGTTATTTTATTTGAGGTATATTATAAGTTACAATAACTTCGTTTTATTTGTGTAATTTTACTCTACACAAGGGTCCATAATGATGATCCCAGGAGGGGATCGAAACATGTTGGACTAGCCTACAGTGATTGTACTTTATAATATCCAAAATGAAATAATATGGGTGCATTTGATGGCTGAGTCTTGTTTGTCTGATCAGTGACAATGCACGGTATAAATAATGTAAAATTGAGGGCTGAATTCTCTCGATTTGCCATCCTGAGAACACAGCGACATCGCGTCTTCAAATAAAAGATCGGATTACCTTAGGTCTATCTTTTTTAATATTGGGGTCAGTCATCAGATTGTGACGCACGAATAGGCAAACAGAGGGACCGTCAATTACAGTTATATTTTCGGACAGTATGTTTTATTGTCCAATACGTGCTACATGTTTGGGCTTTTCATTAAATTAGTCGTCATGCATTGGCATAAAATATAAAAGAAAATAAGTACTTCGTACAAAAGATACTAAAATTAAAAAGGACACTGAGATTTCAGCCTTTCAGATATCCATGTATATGCACAGGTTATTCATATATATTTAACATATTGTGTTAATATGTAATTGAATTTTAACTTTTAACTCAGTTTCGCCCAATATAGGAAAAGTATATGCATATCTGTAAGACTGAGGTGTCAGTCTTTTTAAATTCGTATTTTTTGTGCAAAGTACGTGTTTCTGTCATATATTTATGTGTGTGCCAGGTGATGGCTTTATGGAGAAGCCGAAACATGTAGCACATTTTGGCAATAAAATATTTCTGAAAAACTAGTGATTGGCGGTCCATCTGTTTATTTGCCCGTCTTTTTTACTTCCTCTGTCGATTCGCAATTGATGTTCTTCATACTTCCTCAGATTTTGCGTACTGCAAACAGAAAATGCCATCAGACTTTGCTCTGTCGTAACATTTTCTACTCAGTCGATTTTCTGCGTCTAGGCACGCGCACCTAAGCAGCGAATTCCAAAACTAGGTCAGGTTGTTTGGTACGATATGACAGATGATTTTTTGCTTCGTTTATACTTCATAACATATGAGATTTGGGACCGGATTTATTTGGTTTAGGATACAGAGCAGCTGCTGTATTTTTTGTGCACACTAATGAAACTTCGCCTTCCATAAAGTGCGAATAACGTTTGACCAGCTCAACGAATATCATCTGCTTCAGAATGGCTATAACCGAATGTAGCCTGTTCCGTGTTCGGAGTCTCCAGCATTGAGATATCTAACTGGAAACCGACCCAGCAGCGTGAGGTTTTGTGATCTTACTCGGTCCCTCCAGACAAATGTCACCATATCGTAAAACAAGGGCGCACAAATCCCTGGCGCCAAGTCGCTGTGCCGATTAGATTACATTTTGTAAGGTGGAACCTAAAATTTGTGGGTCCTGAGCATTGGACGTCATACATGCCACTCTTCTGGCGTCTAGAATTTTGAGATGCTTTCTTTCTTTCTTTCTTTCTTTCTTTCTTTCTTTCTTTCTTTCTTTCTTTCTTTCTTTCTTTCTTTCTTTCTTTCTTCCTTCCTTCCTTCCTTCCTTCCTTCCTTCCTTCCTTCCTTCCTTCCTTCCTTCCTTCCTTCCTTCCTTCCTTCCTGGATATTTGTGCACTCCTGCCGTAAAGCAGGTTACAACCGCTTCTCTCTCATACGAGTATTGTGGGCACACGGTGGCGCAGTGGTTGAGGCACCGCGCGACACACACGAAAGGTCGTGGGTTCGAGAAACTGTTCCTCTGTTGAACTTTGTCTTTGAGATTTTACATTTGTCTTCATGCAAACAGACAAACAGTGTAGGAATAAAATGCATCGGCATTTAGAAACACTCCCGATGGTGTCATTGGAATTTCTCATTGACATAATCCTTCCGGCCGCACTATGGCCTTGGGGTCGACTCAGCCCCCAGCAGAAAACGACTACCAGGAATATTTCCTGGGGAGTAAAGGCGGCCGGTGTGTCGGGCTGACAACTTTACCACCTTCATGTGTCGATTGTCTAAAAAATCTGGGAGCCTCAACCTCCTGGAACCCTAAGGGTCTGTCCTGGCCTGTAATGGGATTGCTTTGCCATTTACTACGAATATTATTACAAACTGCATAATAGGTACTTAAAACCGTCGTTAAATAAACAAAAGTAAATAAACGAGAAGCGATATGGTACACTAATTTGTTATTTTAACATGTCAAAGTCTGAAGATCGGGTTCAGCAATTTCACAGAAATTGTCCAACATGTAAAGGCGTACATTAAATCCTCTTACACATCACATGAACTCCGTGACAGTCCTCGGTAAACACCTGTTCAAGCGCTTATCTCTCGTCAGAGCTAGAAACGTAAATGTTCCACTTCAAACTGTCATTCGTAACAGAGTTGTTCCTTCCGATTGCATTGCGTGATACATTTTCTTGCAAGAATAAAAATAACTATCAGGACACACTCAGTTAAATTGATGGGAACTTTTACACGATTATAGGAATGAGGGCCATAAACAGTACTAACACAATATAAAGAGCCCTAATACATTGTAATAAGTAGTAGGGATGGAAATAAATGTATTGGGGCCAAATATGATTGTTTAGTGGATGAAATCATGCTTCGCATTCGGCAGGTACCGGGCTACATTTTGGGAGCGGGGGACCTTTGTGTTTTCCACAATTCCTGCAAGTAAAAACCGATTTAGTAATTAAGTTAGTCCACTCCTGTTTCCTTCTACGTAAGTTTCAGTTTATCTTGTATTAATCATTGTGTCAGGCAACGCTGTACAGAAAATCCTAGCCACTTAAAGCATCTTTAAGCAAAGCAAGAATACATTTAAAAAACTGTGGTAGTTACATACAAAGAGTCTGCCACTGAGTCCATTGCTGAGGCACATGAATACAGTTAACGTCTTGGCACCCTTCTTTCTAATACTATCGCCAATCTGCATGTAAGTATCCCGAAGGATCTCTTCGCTTCGTATTTCCCGACAAAAACTTTGCAGCATTTCTCGTCTTTCACACGCGTACTTCATTCCCTGCCCATTTTTTTCCATTTGTTTGGTTACCCTCATGATATTTTATGAGCCGTAAAAATTACCAGATTCTGATTATAGAGTTTCCTCCGACCTCCTCTTTCCTCCCTCTTGGGTTAAAATATTCCCTTCACCACGTTCTGAAACACTCATGAATGTGAGATTTTAGACTCTCGCGGCGGTGAGTGTGAAGGTTACTCTTTGCAAAATATGAAGCAATGCCGTTAATAAAAGCCGACGTTTCAGAGGAGCCTGCAGCCTTCGTCTTCACGATAACCCCGGAAGTCTTCCGAATTTTTTGTCTACACGGCGTCACAAACCAGGAGACCGCGATACCTACCTTCATCACCGCGGACACCTTAAGGCACAACCTCATTCTATGCTTGTTCTTTACTATGACACCGTGCAACGCCCACGTATCTATTCGCTCCGGGTAAAGGTAAATTTGTACCTATTTTATAATTAAACACCACAAAATCAAGGCACGTGTGGGAGGGGAGGTGTAGCTCCATGCATTATTAGCCTCGGCACTAGATGAAATAGAACGGTCTGATTTAAGTTCTGACTGCTGTACTGCAAGAAAAGGAGCCCATGGCCCGCGCTGGAATGGCGGGGCTGGTTGAGTGCCAGAGCCGGCGTGTACGATTAGCAGGAGAGAACTATCACTTCTGTTGCTGGTATTCGACATCCCGCTGCTCGGCATTCACTTCGTAGTACAGTCGCAGTGACAGAACGATTCCGGCTCCATTCGATCCACGAACCTGTTCAAGTGGAAAAGACAAGTGGGTTGTGCTTCCGCATGCGAACTCGTGAATGGTATTTTCGTGTGTTTTTTTTCAACAGGATGTAGGCTGTCGACTGTAGCCAGATTATGCGTAGGCACAATGGAAGCAGAAACAGACCACACGCAGTACCGAGTATGTGTGAATTATAAACCGCACACGTGCGATTAGTAATTCTGTGAATAATTGAAAGGAGAATACGTTGAGCATCAAAACAGTTACAGATTTTACCAGGTGTTTCTGGTAAAGAACATTTTCCTCGGAGCGCAGAACATCAAAACAAGACTAGCACAGCGTACATCACGATATGGAATGTCGTTACAATTGAGGCCTTAGTTTTGTATCTCACAGAAAAGAACCCGTTTGTCCATTACACAGACCAGCCGATTGATGTTGCTTAGGGAAGTAATCGCTGCTTATATTAGAATCGTACACAGTACATAAATGCACTCTGTGGGAAAAATGCAGAGTTTTCCGTGTGACAGCAGGTGGTATAGGCACGTGAAGTATAGGATCGACCGGCAGCTTTTTGCAGCGTGCAAGTGTCGCTGTCGTTTAACGTAAGTTTACTCGCATACTGTGGCTTTACATCTTGCGTAACAAATAATATATTTCACTCTACTTGTGGCGGAGGGGTTTGGTAGTGTTGCAAATTGCGTTCCGTTGCTGCATTCAGCTTCTGATAAATATTTAAGCGAAAAACAAGCACCAGTGTGCATTATGCAGGCAGCCCCAAACTGTACGATGTCGTCGAAAGTTTTAATTAACGCCTTGAGAACGTGGCTGCGAACAGTTACAAACATGTTGTTTCCTATCATTTCACATCGTTGCCTGTACTTCACATCGCGTCAAATGGTGCGTGGAATTCGAGTATTGGCGTCGCGCTTTATGACACGACGAAGGAAATGAGGAAGGAAGAAGGCCAAGAAGAGAAGTGGAAAGAAGGATGAAAGAAAGGAATGGGAAAGAAGGAAGGAAGGAAGACAAGGCAGAACGCAGTAACAAGTGAAGGAGGAAAGAAGGGTCTGAGCTATATAGGAAAAAATGGAAGGAAAAGTAAGAATAAAAGGAGGGCAGGTGGAAGGAAAGAGGAAGGAAGAAAGGAATAAAAATTGAAGGAGTAAAGAAGAAAGAAAAAGAATAAAATTGAAAGCATAAAAGAGCATAAGGAAAGTAGAAGGAAGAAAGAAATGAAATTTGAAGCAAGGACGAGGGTAGGAAATGAAAGAATTATATAGGGATGGAGAAATAAAGCGAGGGAGGAGTTAACACAGGAGGAAAGAAAGAAATATAGAAAGAAATGAAGAAAGTAGGTGGACAGAATCACATAAGAAAGCTCAGGACTGTCACGGATGCAGTTTGTTCTTATCGCCTCTAGGCACTAGGCACTGAGCGCGCTGTATGTTGCAGAGTAATGCACTGCGGAAATTGTGTTCTGAACATAGGAAATAGAGGATATCGTTCTCAGTTCTTATTGGAAAACGCATCAGGCTCCTGCTCTACCATTTCAGCTATCTGACGCAAGCGATAGTTGTGTTGTTATCGTAGCATAAAATGTTTTGACTACCATGTAGACCGTTGGCGGGAGTTCCGAGTGACCTGATGCGAACACCCTGGAAGACGCCAGAGTCGTAGCTTCAATCCATCATTTTATGCTTCGTTGCGAAACAAAAAGCAAAGTATTTGAAGTTGACAGGATGTCAATATTAATGGAACTCTGACAATGCTTTCGTGAAGCGAGGGTCGTCACTCACAGGGAAACCGCCCACGAGTTAAGCTGTATTATATTGTGCTAGAGTACTGGGTAAGAGAGGCACAGAGGCATTGTAACCTCGTATGCAAAGTGAGGAGTCGGGATAGCTGAGGCAGCTATGGACTAGCTATGGACTAGACTACAGCAGAATATGTTTTCAGTTCCGGGTAGCTGCAGCATCCAGACTGGCTTTGAAGCTCGACCAGCTGCCTTTAAACGTGTACCGCGGAGTATTTCGCCCGGGTTAAAGCGGCCGAGGGGTGAATCTAAGTACTAAACTCTACACAGTGCTAAGGTTAAACTTGCCTAAATTCCCATAAATTTTATGTGATGATTTTTAAATGCCGAGGCAACTCTACCTTTGCATTTGCGAAGCGAACACGGAGGAATGTAGGGAGATTCACGTACGCATGTGTATTCGCACGTTTTGTCCAGAACTACACAAAGGATTTTAATATTGTACATACCGTGCATTGTTCTGTAGATATTCACTAGTGTAGAAGACCAATTAAATGCACTTTTTTCACTAACTTTCATTTATTCTTCACTTCCTCCTGCATGTTTCGGCACCCCATGGTGCCATCTTCGGGGAGTTGGCAGCAAGAAGCAGGAAACAGCGTACATGTGGATCTCCCTGAAGATGGCACCATGGGGTGCCGAAACATGTAGGAGGAAGTGAAGAATAAGTGGAAGTTAGTGAAAAAAGTGCCGTAGTTGGTCTTCTACACTAGTGAATAACTACAAAACGGAATTTGATGAAATTTGGTGTTCGAATTTACATATTGTCGGTTTCACGCAGCATGGGGCCCTAGGGCTGTGTCTTTAGACGTGCTAATGCAATGTTTCTGTACACGCTGGGTGCACGAATATGAACAGGAGATGAAATGAATAGGGTTTGGTACACAAATAATCTCAGATGGAAAAATGCTTTACGACATATTGTCACTGACCCCTGGGCCTTGGGGCAGCTGCACAGCTGGGTCTCAATTATTCCTGTCTTCGGCTTGCACACAGTTCTATAGTTCAATTCTGGTAACTAGAAACTTGGAAAGCATTTAGGAATGCAGGCAGGGTAGGGAGGGTATTCGCCTGCCGAGGCTATGTCACTTAGCGACTGCTCTCTGTGCAAAAACATTTATCACTTACATTACATGCTACAGAAATCTCCAAGGGTTCTAGCGGCCGATGTATTTGGGACTGGTATTTCTTTACTGACGTCTTGTGCCATAAAACATACCTCATACCCTGCGCCTCACTTTTGCTACGTCTTTCCCTACTTCCTCACCGGCCAAGTTTCAAGATATGGGGTCTGGACTCTACGTCTCTGCTAGTGCTTAGTTAACCCTTCAGTGACCCTAGGGATTAAATTACTACTGCCCGGGATGGATGGGGGCTTTTTAATTTATAGTACCCTTACATGCTTTTACGACCTTACGGTACACAGAAGCCGGCAGTATGTGAAAAAGTAAAGGTCCGTACATTGTACCGACGCCGGCATTGAAGGGTTAAAGCACCACGCCGTGAAGACGGGGTATATATAGCTTCACGCATTTTTAAACTTGGCCGTAGATAGAAGTGGGTGTTCAGGTTCACGCTTCGGCAGATTTACTGCCAGGGAAAGAGCCCCGTCTAGGCAGTCAGCATGAGGCTGAGCGGGCTGGAGAGGCGATCTGGGTGATGTGGATAAGATAAATTCTCTTTCCTCTGTCAATTGGCTGTGGCAAGTCACTATACTAACTGCGGTATCCCAGCACTTCTGCAGGTAAAAATTCTAAGGCAAATTTAATTTTGATGACTAAATTCTGGGTTGACACCGCGAGATCATGTAGCTGATTAACAAATATCGGAAGAGCGTACCGCTTACGTCTTTAAAGTAGGAGAACAGGCCATAAAGACCCAGAGCGGGAGTAGAAGTGCAGCTGTACTCTGTTTTAACCTCGCAGCTAGATTGGGGTGGGTGGTTGTCACAGATAAGTGCCCCCTTCAAAAACTTTCCTGTGTGGTTTTCTTGTTTTAGTGGTCACAGAATATTTCACAGTACTGTTCATGAACTGCTCTCGCCAAAGAAGCGAGCTTCATGTTTATGTGTGTGTGCGTGTGCAGTGTTTCCCAAGTCGAGGCGAAGCTCGCAGTCCGGTTGTTAACATTCTTTGGCATTCGGAGAATTTGCGTTCCGAACTTTGTCCACATGACAGCTTAGCTTGCTGAGATCAGAATCCCAAGGCCCTTAAGACAAATTCTGATATAGTAACCCAAATTGTACCGCTACTGATTTCTTCCCTACCGTTTCAATGTAATGTTCACAAACCATCTGAAAGCTAAGTAATCCGAGCGGTTAAATACGTTGATAAATCAACAAGTTACAAATCAAGTAAAATATTGGATTCCGTTCTTCTGCAACGTGATGGGCAAGGCATGTAGCACGTATGGGGGAAAAGAGGTGCATACAGGATTTTGGTGAGGAAACCTGAGGGAAGGCGACCACTTGGGAGACCCAGGCATAGATGGGAGGATAATATTAAAATGGATCTTCAAGAAGTGAGATGGGGCATGGACTGGATTGAGCTGGCTCAGGGTAGGGACAGGTGGCGGGCTCTTGTGGATGTGGTAATGAACCTCCGGATTCCATAAAATGCGGGGAATTTCTTGACTAGATGAGAAACTGTTAGCTTCTCAGGAAGGCCTCTGCTCCATGGAGTTAGTCTTCTGCAACGTGACACTACTTCGCTGGGTAAGTGGTTTCTCAACCACTTTTACCCAGGTTTCTCAACCACTTACCCAGGGAGTTTCTGGGAACCACTTAGCCAGCTACCATAAGGCCGAATCCAAAATTACACCGCTGTGAGAACCTCAAAACCTGCAAGTAAAACCTTCACTGTAAAGCAGGGGTGTTCAACCTTTTCTTGCTCAAAGGCCACATTTTAGTGGCAGAAAGATTCGCGGGCTGCATTCACATATTACAAAGTAAAGTTTGCATATTATTGCAGGACATGCCCACTAATATTTTCCTACATAAACATATATAGGATAGTTTTGTTATTTTATTTATTTATTTATTTATTTATTTATTTATGGTTTATGATTTATTTTTATTATTATTTACTTATTCCCACAATAATATTTCTAGCAAAGGAATGCAGAAGCTATGCCAACTCAGAGGGACTTACGTTCAATTAGAAAAAATATACCTATTCAGAATCTAAAAATGTGAGTTTTATTCTTAATACTGTTAATTGTCATGTCTAAACAATCTTACAATCATAAAAATATTCCTCTTTGGTGAGAAATTTAGCACTGTTTATTTTTCCCTAATCTGTCTGTTATCAGCTTACTAACTACCCTGCAAACATTCCCTGCTATAGTCTTTCAGTATTTACTGCGACATTAACCGAGATTTCATACATAAAAAACAACGAATATGTTTAAAATTTTATTTAAAAATTTAAAATATTTCAGAGTGAATTTTATTTAACATTTATTTATTTGAATTCAACTTTTTACACTCAAAATTCGAAATTTGTTTGAGGACCCCACAAAAACATTCGGAGGGCCGCATGCGGCCCGAGGGCAGCTGGTTGAAGACCCCTACTTTAAAGGTCTTTCGTAAATAGTGAACGGTTCGGAAGGTCTGAGGCCTTCACTGCCGTGCTGCTGAACGTACAGATCTTCAGCAACACGAAGTTACTGCTTTCCTCCGAAGCGTCAATCGACCCGGCCCATCATCCCTCAATACTTCGGTAAACTATCGGCTTGTGTTTCCGTATGTATCCTATACATAACAGCTAAACTGCACATTCTTTGCCCGTGGGCGCCATCGGTACTTACATACACACAGAGTGGGCCCGCTGGGTTTCAGATTATGACGCTGTCAACATGGTTGAAAAGGTCAGCAGGTCGAGACTACATTTCCGGGCCTAAGCAGCGTCATGTAGTGAAACCCGAAGAGCAGGGCACTTTAACCTGCTGGCTGACACATGACCAATCAGTGTATTGCAACACTGAATTATTCTTACTTACCGTTAAATTTCTGTTTCGTAACGAACGGATGTGACGTCTCAAGTCCTGTCTATTTGGCTATTTGCTGCCATGGCAAGACTGTAAATAGATGTGCATGTAACTTAGAAAGCAGCGCAGAAACGGCGTTGGATGTAGGCCTAGTCGTAAGGTCAATGTGAAATTTTTGTGGATTGCTAGCAAGAATCAAAAGAGAAAAGGCAAACTGACGCGGAGAAATAAGGTGTTTATGTATTAGAGAAGCATGAGTATTCGTACTCAGTCCGTGACATATTATTGCCCTTGTAAATATCACAGTATTTGTGCTTACAGCTTGAACGAAGGACTAACAGTTGTATCAAGAAATTAAACTGTATCCACACAATTAAGAAAAAAGATTTGGA
Organism: Coptotermes formosanus; assembly: GCA_013340265.1. Classification (NCBI taxonomy): domain Eukaryota; kingdom Metazoa; phylum Arthropoda; class Insecta; order Blattodea; family Rhinotermitidae; genus Coptotermes; species Coptotermes formosanus. Next base: position 1,916,933 of record BLKM01010755.1, on the reverse strand, counting down.
ATGAGAATTTAAATTGCAATCAGAAAGTCCACCGCACTACTACTACTACTACTACTACTACCACCACCACCACCACCACCACCACCACCACCACCACCACCACCACCGCACTACCACCACCACCACCACCACCACCGCACTACCACCACCACCACCACCACCACCACTACTACTACTAATAATAATTCAATTCAGTTCAATAGTCTTTATTAATGTGCAGGCTTAACAGCACAAGTGCCAATTACAAAGCCACCACAAGAGAACAAATACAACACAAAACAATACAAATACACAAAAAAACACTAAACAGACAAAACAAAACCAATATTGCAGTACTGGGGCAAACCCCCCATAAAGTGGAAAGACACAGATAAATTAATCTAAAAATGTGACAAATTAACGCAGAATCAGTTATAATAATAACAAATCATTAATTAAAACAGAACTACATTGAATATACAGCTATCCCTAATAACAATTACACTTCAGTTTAATTGAATGCAGTTCAAAGGACACAAACAAAACACATCGTCACAAACACAAAACACTAAACAAAACAAAACCAATATTACAGGAAAAAAGGAATGTAAAAGTATTGGGGCAAAACCCCTATACCCTGAAACCTGGTAACAAATCGTTAATCCAAACTGGCCTGCAATTGAATGTACAACTACCGCTACTGATGTCATTAGCCGCCGAAGCGCATCTAGCGGAAGGGCAACTGCGACAGTTAAAGCCAACATGAAACAATTTAAAATCTCTGAAAATTGGATTCGGCACTCGAAGGCCGATAGTTTCCAAAAGCGTAGGGCAAAATTTTGAAACACCGAAAACATTAAGTAAAAACAGGGCGTCTAAGTGGCACCTACGATCACTTAAGGTATTAAATTTCAGGTAATTTAAAACATTAGTGTAACTGTACGGTAAGCGACTGAAAAAAACGACGATGGCAGAGAGATACAAACTTCCGCTGTATGCGCTCAAGCTTTTTGGCATCAGTAGAGGTAATGGAATTCCACGCAACAGGGCACATTCTAACTTAATAATCGGGCAAAGAATGTGCAGTTTAGCTGTTATGTATAGGATACATACGGAAACACAAGCCGATAGTTTACCGAAGTATTGAGGGATGTTGCGCCGGGTCGATTGACGCTTCGGAGGAAAGCAGTAACTTCGTGTTGCTGAAGATCTGTACGTTCAGCAGCACGGCAGTGAAGGCCGCAGACCTCCCGAACCGTTCACTCTTAATAATAACGGACAGTCTTAGCCCACTATGGTTTCGCCTTGCACTAAACCCTCTCTCGTACCTACTTAACAGAACAAACTACGGTTTTGGTATAAACTCCAACAACCAGGAGACGCAACAATCGAATCATCTTTTATACGTGGACTATATTAAACTCTATGCAGCCACAAATAAGCAACTACAAAAACTCCTGCAGCTCACCCAAACTTTCTCTAGAGATATCAGGATGACATTTGGGATTGAAAAGTGCAAAACATTAAGTATTGTAAAAAGGAAATTAGAACTGAGAAATTTCACAACAGAGGAAGAGGACACTATGACAGCCATGAAAGAGGAATATATATATATATATACAAATACTTGGGCCACATGCAAACTAAGCAAATGAGACACGCACAAATGAAACAACAGCTAGGCGATGAATACCTACAGCGTACAAAAAGCATATTAAAGACAAAGTTAAATGGGAAAAATACGTTTAAAGCTATAAATACTTATGCAATTCCAGTACTAACTTTCAGTTTCGGAATAGTAAAATGGACGCCTACAGACCTAGAGAATCTCCAAATTAAGACGACAGCGCTACTTACAAGATGCAGAATCCACCGCCCCCGTGCCGCAAAGGACAGACTCACTCTACCACGGCACATAGGAAGAGGGATGGCTGATATAACTCGGCTACATGATAAGGAGGTGAATTTACTTCAGACATATTTCTTAAACAAACAGACGTCATCACCTCTCCATGCTGCAGTAGTAAAACAGACAATAAATACACACTACTGGATTTACTACGTGCAAATGAAAGTGAACTCACCACAGACGAAGAATACAACAACAAAGTCAGAAGACAGTGGTCCCAAAAAGCCTTACACGGCCGACACCCGCATGGCCTTAGCCAAGAACATGTAGACATAGAAGCGTCGAACAAATGGCTGACAAATGCAGATCTCTTCGCCGAAACAGGGGGCTTTTTAACAGCAATACAGGACCAAGTCATACTAACAGGAAATTAAAGAAATATATGTTGAAGCAGCCAAACATTGACGAGATGTGTAGAAGATGTGGAAAAGAACCGGAGACGATCCAGCACATTACTGCAGCATGTGAACAGCTAGCACGTACCGAGTGCATAAAAAGACATGATGAAGTAGCAAAAGTTATACACCAGAAACTGGCAGAAGCAGCTGAACTAATTGAAAACATATGCCCATACTATAGGTACAAACCAGCAAACGTGCTGGAGAACGACAACTTCAAACTGTACTGGAATCGCAGCATTATTACGGACAAAACAATACCTTTCAACCGACCTGACATAAATCTCACGAACAAGAAAACAAAAAAATTCCTTCCTAATAGACATATCTATTCCAAATACACACAATCTCGCCAAAACAGTAACCGAAAAAAAACAAGAACTGGCGAACGAAATACGTGTTATGTGGAAGCAGGATGCAGTAGAAGTGATCCCCATAGTAATTTCAGCTACGGGAATAATTCCAAAGTCACTCACTCTCCCAAAGTTTAAAGAGACTTACCCTGCACCCAAACACATATATACAAATGCAAAAAGTGGTAATTCTTGGCACATGCTCAATTGTAAGAAATTTCCTAAATTACACATAAGACCACCGAGCCTAATCCTGTTGATACATCCCAGGATAGGTGAAAATTTCCCAGCTAAAGCTGAGAAATGAGAAATTCGGATAATAATAATTTGTGTGTTTTGTGTTGGGTCTGCGAACACGCATGCACGTTCCGAATGGCTTAGGGCCTACATTTAATTCAATCACATTTCTAGCTGTGTTCAGTTCCGGTCACACTTAATTGTATTTTCTGTGACGTCACTGCGCACTTGTGTAATACTGACAGGCATGTACTTTGTAAATAAGACGTTTGTAAAAATGTTCGGGAAATGAAGAAGCAGGTGATATTTAGCCCCTTTGGTTTCTCCAGCCCCAGCTTGAGTACGCTACTTTACACTGTGTGTATTCGCTAAAATTGGGTAATCAGTCCCTACTTTGATCTGCTTCTGAATGCTGCGCGTTTTCAGAGCGTGCTTACGCTCATGTAGTCAGTTTAAACGTATATTACACCTCTTCATATCTGCTTTTAAACGTTTTTTAAATGTATACCAGCAAACGCCAAGTTAAAAAACCAAAGTTATATTTTGTCATTTTGGCAGGTAAATGCAATTTTAATCTAACAAAGCGAAGTGCATTTGTCTTTCAGTCCATCGTGTGTACGTTTAAGTGTGTTTTTAATATGAACCTATTCCATCGAAAGTCCGTTTTCTTGTGTAATTTAATTTGACCTAATTGCTCACTGACTGTGAAGATCCTATCAGAACATCGTTCCATTAACCAATTTTCTGTTGTGTACCACCGTGGCGCCTCATAGTGATGGCTTTTTGAATTAAACGTTTGCCAAGCTACGATACGCCGGTGGATGCGACGTCCTTTTTAGAAGATTTTGCAAGCTGCGAAGAGCAACTGTTGCATTCACGTCTGTCCATCTGTATGGAAAATTTCGGTTCCCACTGGACGGATTTTTGTGCAGTTTTGTGTGTGTGTGTGTGTGTGGGGGGGGGGGGTTACTGGAAGGTGTAGAAAAAATTCAAGTTGGGGGAGACCGGATACTTTATGTGAAGGACTACGTACACTTATGACTTCTGTGGTTAATAACGTTACCATGCATGCTGTCGATAGTAATCGGAACTGATCTGCTTTATTTCTTGATGCGATTTAAGCCTGCGTGGTGCGTAATTAAGGAACATGAAAACACGCACTAACAACATTTAATATTTATTAATTAGTCTAAGATCACGGAATTTAATATTATTTTTATTATTTAATATTATTTTATTTCCTTATGGATGTCTCTATAATACTGAAATCTTCAAAACCATAATCTTTGTATCCATCTCTGTGACGTAACAGTTTTAGCGTCTGTCGTACGACCCTTTTATTGGTCTCCAAAAGATGGAAGTGGTGCAATACTTGGCATGTTGTGCACGGATCTGAGGCGGCGGTTTAATGCATGAGACGTTACAGAGTGGATGCGTTCGTGGTTCTGACACTGAAATTTAATCTGATGTAGCGAAGTATAAACTAAATTGATAAAGCTTGGTGCGCCTCAGGCCAGCTTTGTGAAGGGTCTGATCGTACACAGAGCCGTCAAAACGCATCACTCGCCAGGTGCCTCTTAGTTTTTGTACAGTTTCTGAGATCCCCGTGGGCCCACAAACGTTATTCAGCTCATCTTGCTTCTGTTTGCTCATATTTATCTTCTGAGGGTGGTAGGGGGAGCTGCATTGCTGAACTTCAAACGATCTCGAGAAATAAATTATAATTCATTTAACAGTGCGTTAAGGCAACTCTTTAATCCTGTAGAGAGCCAATCTGATATGAATATGTAACGGTGTGGGTTGTTCAAATAATCAATTATAAGGTTAAGGTGGCTAGTGACGTTAACAGGAAATTCCCTTCCTTTCTGAAAGCCGATTGAAACTACCACATTCTAGTAGGTGAAATGTCGAGTTACGTGCCTTCGAAGAATGGTGGCATGTATGATTACCACTGCCTCTTAAAGAGTCAGCAGTTTATAATACTGTTTTAAGACATGGATTGCAACTGTGGATTTTTTCTCATAAAAGGAAGGAGAGATAGAGGTGTTCCTGTACGCGCCGTGAAGGTGTACAGGGTACTGGAAGTATAGTTCCACTCGTTCTTAACCTTGGCACTAGATAGAGGTTAGTGGTCAGCCTCATGCCTCGGCCACTTTATCCCCGGTGAAAGATCCTCTGTTGTCCATTGAATAGGAGGCTGGGAAGGCCCCGCACCCGACCTGGACATTTGGAAAAAGAAAGAATCTCTTGCTTTTGCGGGATTCGAACCTGGGATTGTAAAACGCCGTAACGTGGCCACTGTGCTGAACATTCTTACCCGACATCTGAAGAAAAATGAATGGGAACTTACGAAGTATATTCCTTTCTGTATATGTTTTCCAGTTGATGTAAATACAGATGCGGTATTCTTTAAATCTACTCTTTTCAGGAATTTAAAATTGTCCATACCGCGTACGTATGAATTTAATTTGTATTATTAGGACCAACTGGTACACTCGTACACACGACTTGCTGAGAAAATTATTTCATACATCTTTAGCAGCAACACGGTCTACTTATGGGATGAACAAATGATCAATGACCCCAACCCCTTATTCAACCTCGTGATCGATAAACACACTGCTAGGTAGATGCGCAATAATGCCCCCTTCACTTGCTCCCCTGCAGTCACTCTGTCACCATCGTAACATAACATAACATAACATAACATAACATGACATAACGTAACATAACATAACGTAACAAACATAACATAACATAACATAACATAACATAACATAACATAACGATCTTATCTTCTAGGACGAGGCCAATACCAAACTTACTAGACATTAAAAGCCTTGAAGAGTCCCGCAATGAACTTTTTGGCACGCTCTATGACGACAGCCTACAATAGATCGGCAGTTATACACATTTGAATAGTGCATCATCTGAACGACATTGTGTTTAACAAAACCAGATTAGCATCATCTTCAGTGTTTTTAGTGGTTTTTAAGTGCTTTTAAGTGTTTTCTTGGAAACATGCGAATTCAGTGGTACACCAACTGGACAACAGCGATTTTAACGAACTTTTGGATAAATAAAACTGTGTTTTTCTTCAGTGTTTTCGAGTGTTCTATATAGCTTCCCCTGATGATGGTGTAGACCCACACCGAAATATGTCCCGAATTATGTAAAACCTGCTGTGTTTTGGTTTTTAGTGTACGAGTTTGTCCTAATAATACAAGTTATACTCTTTTCGGGGTTTTATGTGGTGTGTGTCATTGGTCATGTTTATGCACTGACGCTACATTCTGCTGTTGCAGAGCCAGTCACAGAGCAAATACGAAGTACACGTGTCCCGGAGCGTTGGAAAATACGAACTCTTCGTGCGTGGTCTCGCTTTCAACTCTGTGGGTGTGTTCTTTGCGGGTGATAACTGAGGGGCTGGAACGGACAGATATAGGTCGTCTCTTGTTACAAATGGCCATTGCATGGTCTCAAGAGCATTGGTGAAATACTTGCAATCGAACAAAGTGTGTTCATTTGCAGCACTTTTGCGAAATATACGTCATGGAAAAGGTGTGGTCGAAAGTTTGTTCAAAAATATTTTCGTCGACAGGGCCGTGTAAGAGAACAATATACACGAGTGGAAACTATTCGAATTACTATTCAGCGCTGGATGGGGGGAGGGTGTAAACAAAACAAGTTTTTTTTTGGAGGAGGCGTGGTTTGCGTTAAATGCGAACGTAAACGCCCGATGCAAGATGCTGATGTTCCTGAAATCCCCATGGAAGTCGTGGAGTTTCAATTACATCACCCTAAACCGTAGTCAATGCGGGGAAGATCGCCGGGCCGTGTTTTCCGAAGAAACAAATCCAGACCATCAAGTTACAGCAGTCCCGACACCATTATTCGGAGGAGTTGACTGAAGAAAAGGAAATGTAGGGCAATCCACTTTAACTGAAAGAGCCGAAGTGCAACTTTCGAACACAGAGATTGTTAGTATTTCAAGACAAGATTTTTGTCACGTGCTGAGAAATATTTTCAGAAGATGCGAGGCCTGCCTAGAAGCTGTAAGTCAGCACTTCGATCCTCTACAATGAAATAATGTAAGTTAAACTGAACGAGAAAAACAGAATCTAATTTCCCGGCGTATGTAGGCTTCTTATACAATTAACTCGCATCACAGATGCTGTGCTCAGAGATGACAAGAAGACCGTTGTGTACTTCCGTTCCTTAAGTATTGCTTCAGTTCGGAATGTTTTATCTTTCCATATTTTCTGAAAAAAGTAGATATTAATATTCAAATAGGCCGTAATTATGTTTCGTTTTGTTTGACATCTTGTTCCTCACCATTTGAGAAGAACTAAGATTGAGGGTGTTTTGGAACAGAAAAATATGTGGACCTATGAGGAAGTGTCAGGAGGGCAGGGAAAATGTAAACTATCGGGTATAGTGAGGAGCTTTGTAATTTGTACTCCTCAAAACTATATAAGGACAATGATATTATGGATGTTGGGATTAATGTGGCATATAGCAGGGATGGTAGGAAATGAGATACATTTTCAAGATTTTTGTCGGAAAACACGAAGAGTAAAAACCAGGCATGAGGATTCGAAGGTGTGTGTTGGACTCATCTGGCTCCAGATAGTTGCCAGTGGTGGGCTGTATTTGACACAGCAGAGACTATTCAACTTCCTTAAATTCTGTGAATTTGTCGACTAGCTGAGGAACCATAAGTTTCTCAAGACTTTGCGTTAAGAAATTCATTAAATACGATTTTTTATTACTGCAGAAATTTCCATTTGTAATATCAACGCCATGCATGTAAATGTTTTCCATGACGGTTTCAGTTATACAAGAATCCATCAACAATATCTGGTTACGTTTTATGGATTAGTTAAACAAAGAGATTTGTTTGTTCATATATCTGTGAAAACAGGTGCGTGTGGGCGCAGGCTGTGGCCTCTGGTTCATTCTCCAATATTCGCCCCTGATTTAGTGCAACCAGTTGGTTTTCTGGCTCCCAGCTCCGCCCGACTCTATTCAACCATAAGAAGACCAAAATCTGCTATACACCTCGTTCAGCTTATTGTTGAGACCAGTCACTACACAGTAAGCGGTCACTGCAATCATTCGGTTTACCGGAGATTTTGGTTTGCCACAGTGATGCTGATGTAGATTTCAACCTTCTGGTATATGCTTCTATGTAGATCGGTTAGAATCAACCAGTCTTTAGGAGAAACTTGCTGCCTTCCTTTGTTACATGTCGAAAGCCACCGAACAGCCGATGTGTGTATTCTGACTGTAGCAGCGTGGCGACTACCCATTTGAACTGAACGTTGAACAGAGTATAGCAAGGCTGTCTGCAGTCATGTCGTGGGCGAGGCTGACGTGGTTCAGGCGTACAAGCTAAAATCGTGGACGAGGCGGAAGTGATCCGTTTTTACCTGTTACAATGTAACATTAACAAATTTTCTGTCAATTTTTTATACTTATTCACGTTTATTTATGCAGCTCAACATGTTTAGACGTTAGTACAGATCATTTGATTTGTCGCATTATGTCATAATTTTTTATTTCTGTCGTCTTGTTTTACAAACGTCTTTCTTCGTTTTTGACCAGGTTCTCCAGATTCCTTTGAGTTCACTTGCCAAGATACCAACTCTGCTTCTACTTTTAATTTCTGTACCAGAAAAAAGTAATAGGCTGTTGCTTTCCTATAATGCTGTTGAGTCTGGAATTCCAGTCCCCTAGACTGCACCGTTCATCCCATGCCGATGCGTATTTATGTCCCACATCTCAAGGGGAAATTCTACTCGTAGTTCTCCGTCCACTACTCTCAAACTAATCGAGAAATAAAGTTAATTTCTCATTCTGTAGAACATTTTCGTGATTATAAGTAAACATTCTTCTACTTTATTGATAGGTAGGTATGCCACAGCAGCACACATTCTGCATGTGAGTCGGACCTGTTCATCTTCTTTGTGTTCCACCATAAGACCCATATTTTGTATTTGTCTCCACAGGCACTGATCAGAATGAAAATTAAAGCCAGTAATAATGGAGTTGGGAAAGACTTTATTTATTGCACTGGTGAACGGTACTTCAAAATCGACCTTTAGAATTTTTGATGACCCGAAAGAACACCAACTCTGCAGCAGAGCTAACAAACAATGGTAGGCTTTTTTATCCAGTAAAATTGCAAACAGAACCGGTTTTTTATCCGGTAAAAGTGCAAACAGAACCGGTTTCTTATCCAGTAAAAGTGCAAACAGAACCGGTTTCTTATCCAGTAAAAGTGCAAACAGAACCGGTTTCTTATCCGGCAAAAGTGCAAACAGAACCAGTTTCTTACCCGGTAAAAGTGCAAACAGAACCGGTTTCTTATCCAGTAAAAGTGCAAACAGAACCGGTTTCTTATCCAGTAAAAGTGCAAACAGAACCGGTTTCTTATCCAGTAAAAGTGCAAACAGAACCGGTTTTTTATCCGGTAAAAGTGCAAACAGAACCGGTTTCTTATCCAGTAAAAGTGCAAACAGAACCGGTTTTTTATCCGGTAAAAGTGCAACAGAACCGGATGTACGTAGTTGTCACGCGAAGTGCTTCCGAGATCTACGGGCAAGCTATACAGCTGAGCGAATTGCCTCGGACAGCTTTCAGATGTGAGGTCTATAAAAAATAAATTCTGCTTCTGAGTAAATATTTAGTATCTTCCCCAGCGAGGACAAGACGAATTCTTTTTCCTGAGTCATCAGCGTGATCGATTCGAAGAAAGGTGGAGTTATTTGCCAGGTGTAAAACGTCTTCCGAAATTACAATTTTCGAACTGTCTTCCGGATTTTGCTCAGTGCCCAGACCTTTCTGCCGTTATTTACACAGTCGAGTCTTAACATTATCGTATTTTTGTATTTCAGTTACCATGGAATACCCTTTAGCGCAAATGTCTGACAATTATTCCCTATAAATTGTACGTACAGGCACAGACGCATTCTCCCTAGCTCTTTTTCTGCAGTTTTCCATCTTTACTTTAACCTCCATTCCGTCTAGGTTTGGAACACAACTATGGTCCATTTTACTTGCGATATTGTACTGTAAATCAGTTTTTAGCTTCGTTTGCAGTTACCGCATTTGTCTTTAACAAACACCCAACTTATCAACTTAGAATTCTTCCAGTGAGTTTGATAGTGATATCCACTAAAAATCAAGAATTCTTTTTCCCATTCTCGAAAAAAGTACTGCAGTTTCACCAACCATGATTCACTTATTAACTCGCGGACGCGTAAGTTGTTTACCGTTTCAAACCAAACAGCAAATGATGAAGGCAAAAGGCAGGCAACCTAATGTTTTTACGGCTGTAGGGATGGGGTGTTAGGCCTATATGGTTTGAACAACTCAAGGTCAGGGTAGCATTTTGTGCGCTGCATGTCTACAGGCCTGCAGATATTTATTATAGTCTATTGTATTCTTTTCCGTTTGAAAGAATGTGTCCGCCTCAACCGCGATGTGGTTTTTCGTGGCCGCGTCGCCCACGTCCGCTACACCGACGTAACCGGTGTGCGTGATGGTTGTGCAGCTGTCCTACCGTAACCATAGTGCTTCACTCTCCCGGCACGTACGAAGTAATTTGAAGCACTACAAAACGAGGGCATTCCTTTACTTAATTGAACGCAATGAAGGCGTATGGGAGATGGAGGTATAGCTCCGTACATTCTTAACCTCGGCACTAGATCGTGTAGTCAACTGTTTATCAGTTTCTTAGACAACGAGTGTGCACTCCAAAGATGATTCACGCCTCTTTTCGTTGTCTCATGGTAGCATCGCTACGGCAGTCGGACGATTTATCGCTTGGCATCAGATATTAGATACAGGCCTGGTGCGCTTACATATTCCAGACTCGGCTTGATGCAGGACCCATTCCAGCTTCAGCATTTTTAATTAAATTAGGCAAAGTGAAAACTCAGCCGGATTTTGGTACCCATGTCAGCAAGAGAATGATTCAAAACGTAAAGTGATTAAATACCATTTTGAGGAAATCTGACGGGGATTGAAATTTGAATTAAAAGGTCTAATTCCGTGGGGCAGACGCCTTCTTGAGAAGCGAGGAGTTCCTGTGCTAGTCAAGAAATATGCCGCATTTAGTGAAACCCGAATGTTAATTACCGTGTTCACAAAAGCCTGCCACTTGTGCCTATACTGAGCCAGCTGAATTAAAACGGTTGGGTTACCAACGTCTTTATAAGCGACAAATATCAGAGGAGTGTCCGTTTGATTAGTGTAAACGCCCAGGAAAGATAATTTTTACTTTTGAGATTTGCGTTTTTGACTTGGTATTTTTAGCACAGTGGTTATTGAACACAATGCTGTTTGTACCATCACATAACAACAACGTAGTTTTCTTATTGCCAGGAATATGCACAGCTGTGTAACGCTTGCACAGTGTTGGGACACATCAAGCTAGCCCTCGCGAGAACCGTAATTTACACGAGCATTGCTTGCAGTACTGTAGGGTTGTTCAAGTTCCTTGGATCTCCCTCCCTCCCCCTTCAACCAAGCAAGGTTACTTATTTGCCTGTAGTTTAACATTAAGTAATGACAGTGGAAACCATATAGAAATTGCACGTTTGTTAGCTACAATATCCGACGCGCTACGTTGCTGAATATGGGCAATCCACCTAATCGGCCACACTCACCAAATACAGGCCTGGTGGTCAGGCGATCCACAGTCCAGGAGAGGGCCGCTGCAACAAAGCGAGTGATTACCTTGACGCCCCGGCCGCTTCACCCCAGGGAATGCGACCCCCTTACCCACTGAATAGAGGGAGCTGTTTTGGGCCCCAAAGGAAGGTACTCTGGACGGTTTGGAAAAAGTATTTCTTTTTGCCCTTCCCAGAAATCGAACAACAATTTCTGGGCCGTCCAGCCCGAAAGCTTATCTCTTTGTTGAGTGAGCCCATGTAAGGAAACACGGTAAAGTTGTTGAGAGTTCAGTTCTGGATTTGTTGAATGTGCCTAGAGCTGTTTGCTCTGTTTCTCACAAAGGGACGTATTAACGAAAAGTTATACAGAACTCTTGTAGTGGAGTCCTGTGAAACGCTTTGCAAAGGTTTGTATACTGAAATCTTGCTATAACTTTTTGTTTAGAAAGTTTTTCATACGCAAAGAGAATGCGCAAAAATAAATTTATCAGCGGTGCATGTTTCATGTCCCATTCATTTCACTGGTATTTAAGTTATCAGTAAGACTCCATCGCCCTCCTTTGAACCTTACCACTCTCACGTAAGTGTAGAATATCGCCAAGTGCCATTTTTCGTAAATGCCACCAGTTTTTGCAGCGTTTGACTACGACAATCGGATCACCGAAGGTTGTTCTTAAATCACACTGTTAGTGGAACCGCCATGTCGGATGTGCTCAAAAGACTCTGAAGAATGAAGTAACTAGAGGGAAGTATAGGTTAGCGTGCACATCAGTATTTATTGTTATTACATGTAAGAATAATAAGTATAACCATAATAATAGATGATCTTCAATGCAACATACAAAAACGCTGATCACCAACAAATGTACAAAGAGAGTTTTTTATTATCAATCGTAACACACTCCTACATGTTTCGACCCTGTTGGGTCATCTTCAGGGAAAACTTTTTGTTATCGTTACACTAAGGTTGCACTTTATAGTTGAGTGGGGATGTGCTGTTGACTGTGTGCTGCGTTGTTTTTGGAGGCATGAAGCCGGGACCGCAGAGAGTTCACGCCTCCGGTACACAGACAACAGCACATTCTCACTCAACTATAAAGTGCAACCTTAGTGTAACGATAACAAAGAGGTTTTCCCTGAAGATGACCCAACAGGGTCGAAACATGTAGGAGTGTGTTACGATTGATGATAAAACTCTCTTTGTGCATTTGCTGGTGATTAGTGTTTTTGTATAATATAGTGCACGGACATGGAGCACATTAAATTCAATGCAACATGTTTCAATCTGAGTAGGTCATCTTTAGGTGTCCTCTAACGTAATGAGGTTCAGTTATCGTGTACTGTACTTACATGGTAGCTGTACACCGGACGAAACATGTTGTGTTAAAGACCATATATTATCGTAATCCTTACCTCTTCTACCTACTCACAGTAGGTATCTTATTTTCTCTTGGTAACACTCAGACACACACCACAGTCGGTGGGACTCCTCTGGACGAGGGATCGGCCCGTCGCAGAGACCTCTACCTGACAACACAAACACTGTACGAGAGACAAACATCCACGCCCCCGGTGGGATTCGAACCCACGATCCGAGCAAGTGCTCGGCCGCAGACCTACGCCTAAGACCGCGCGGCCACCGGGATCGGCACCATCTATTATTATCTTTATAATGTTTATACTTATATGTAATAATGAAATATTGTTGTGTAAGGTGACTTATAATTTAAAGTACTTTATCATATACCACAACGGGATGCAAACAATAAAGACATTGAAGATTAATAAATATCATTCTCTCAACTACATCTTTGTCTGTCAAGTGATCACGTCCCTTCAGGTTTTTAACTGAAATTCTATTTGCATAAGTTGTATGCGCTACTGATCTCGTGCTTCTTGATTTGTTCGCAGCTTTAAATATTTTTTGAAGCGTAGAAATGATGAAGACTCTTATTGTGTAATTTTTTTCCATTATCCGGTTACTTCCTGTCTATTTACCCGACATAGCAATAAAATAAATTTAATTTTGGTAGATTTTGTCTTGAAATAATACCAGTCTTTATTTTTTAAAGATACGAACGAATAAATTAAGGTCGGAATTTAATAAGATGTTGATACTAAATTTTATCAGGACCTGTTTAAAGGAAGTGCTACTCAGCAGAACATCAGAAGGCTTATCTCACCTAACTGTTAACAAAAACGGAAGGTTAAAATCTTCTAATACCAAGACCGCCATCTTAGACTAATTTGAGTCATTCCACTCACCGCTCATTTTCACAAATTACTTCTCAAAAATCCATGTTAGTGTTATCCTACAACATTTTTCTGTCTCTCATATTGGCTCTTGTCCAACACCGAATTTCTGAGTGCATTTCTTGAAGAACGCTTCGATGTGTGGCGGGTAGTTCCGAATATACTGTCTGAAATCTCCGACAGAAGGCAAGGAATAAAGTGGATCTACCGTATGAAGGGTGGGGTTGGGGTTAGCAACCTTTCGCCCTAAAATGTGGGGTGTTTCGAAACTTTTGCACAAAGTTTGTCACTTCGAGAAGTAATTTACCGTAACGTGTTATCGATATAGCGAAGTTTCGTGTTGTTCACACAGCAGGGTCAAACTTCCAGAGGTCTGTGCGCTGAGGGACTTTATTCTATGATTTCACGTGACTCGAGTTCAATTCTCACTGCTGTTTCATATCGAAGTGAGAGAAGCTGACAGTATTCTGTAAGCTGCGCACATCGCATTAAACATTTCTATAATCACACCAACGTTCCCTCTAATTTTTTTTTTACAGTTGCGCGGACCTGTTACTGGTCTGAGCAGAAAATTTTTACACAACCTCACGACTGCGCAGTACTTTAAAACTTTTTTGTAATATGCGTAATAAGAATACTTACAATTAAAACTGAAAAATTATGACTGCGCAGCAACAATTCAGTGTGCGCGGGAGCGTTTCAATTACTGCGCGGCCGCGTACCGGCGCAGCTTAGAGGGAACATTGAATCAGACTTACTTTCATGGAGTTACTGGAGTGTGAGACTTGAGGTGTGAAGAGGGGTGAGTGTTAAGGTTTTAATTACCTTGTATATGACGCTATGTAGTCTGTTAGATGAATACAAACGTTTCGGGGAACGTCTTGCTTCCGTCTTCACAGTACACTAATTCTGCAGCATGGGCCTGAAACCGAAACAGTTGATCGTAAACAGTCCTCAAATAACCGAATAAGTGAACAATTAAGAAAAATTCTTGCACTCTACATCTGATGGGCGTTCTTTAATATTTTCACCACACAGACAAATTTACTTCTTCTTCAGTGCAAACAAAAGTTCTCCTGATACGATTATACGAAGACTGGTCGCTTAGAGCCTGCATAGACTCGAATTCTTTTTCCCTTGTTTGTAGTAAATCAATTTATCCTGTGACAGCAGGCGACAGGAGAGTGCTAAAATCTCTCAGAAAGATGCGGTTTGAGAAACATTGGAGCGATGATGCTTTCTGTACTGTCTTTGGGGACTGAGACGAGGGTGATCGAGGAAGACCTGATGTGAGGATGAGATACAAAAGGTGTTTGAATCTGAAGTAAAGTATAAATCGACTTTGTTGGCCGAGACAACGTCTGAAAGACTGTACACGATCATGTAGTGCACAACGGCATTCTTTGCGGATTGCTAAGCTTAGGCCTACGTGCTGTCTGCTTGGGGAAATGGGACTAGCCGTTATATGTATTAATTACAGGACAGGAAATATATGTATAAACGTAGCACTGAAGCGCGTTCTCATAAACGTTGTTGCCGTGCACAAGCAATGTATTACATATTCTGAATGTGCCTGTATCCTTAGTCATCCAGCATGTCAAGCGCATACGCTGTATTTTGTTGCCCTGTATGGCCTGTCCGGATCTACAGTATTTTTCCACATTATCTCAGAAAGGGCACGATTTTCGAAAAAAAAATTATTAAACAAAAAATCTGTGTTTTGATTTTCTCTACAACTTTTTTCTGAATCGTTTCTCATTCTACGAAGAATTCAGCGAGAGATTATCTTAAGTGTACATAGGTTTTCACGTAAAATGTTCGTTATTATTGCCAGATTTTAATGACACTTGAATTTCTTCGGCGGAGTTTTGAAAAATACTCAAACGTCAAAGTTCATGAAAATCTGTCCGCTGGGAGCCGAGTTGTTCCATGCGGTTGGAGGGACGGACAGACAGACAGACAGACAGACAGACAGACAGACAGACAGACAGACAGGCAGGCAGGCAGGCAGACAGACAGACAGACAGACAGACAGACAGGCATGGCGAAGGTAAGAGTCGCTTTCCGCAATTTTGCGAACACGCTGAAAACTGAGATTTGTTATTAGTCCGTGTGGGTGAGGAATGGAATTGGCCGACAGGAGTAAGCCGTTTAGATTATTATTATTATTATTATTATTATTATTATTACTACTACTACTACTACTGTGTTGAGATAGAAGATACCGAAGAAACGTGGTTGTAGTTTAGATGCTTTCACCCGTTGGCCTAGTTTGACGGCGTTAGATTTCAAGCATAGGTTGGCCGACTGACACATAGTCTATGTGTTTGTGTATATTTATGTGTATATGTATGTATATGTACACACACACACGCACACAAACACACACACACACACACACACACACACACACACACACAGCGTGTGCGTGCAGCTGAAACCCGTTTGAGTATGCTCGCGGGTGAAGGTACTGTAACAAACAATCACCGCAGGCATTAACCTTTTAAAGCCTAGCAGTAACTTTACGTACCGCCAGGTTTAACATTAAAAAATTCTACGTGGTGCCCACATTGCGTTTATGTGTTTTGTACGGATCTCAGAACAAACAGCAACTTTTGCTTTATAAAACATTAAGAGACTGGTTTTTATAACCGAAGTGGAGAGTGTTTACAGCGCGGTACGCACTGAGTCCTTATCTAAAACAGACACGCTTCGCCTTTAAAGGGTTAATTAAACAACGTCCCATTGATGCACCAACTGGCGTATCCCGCCTACAAAGAATTCATTGGGCTACTGCCTGAGCCGCTGTACAGTACATTGTCATCGGACGTCACCGTATGGCCTTCGAGGGCTTTCACTGAGAGACGTGAAAATCGCATGCCGGTAAGTTCGGCTTGTATTCAGGATGTACGAGTAGTAACACCTCCGATCGCGCAGCATTAAGCTAGTCTTTAACTCTGTGGGCCACATGGAGATGGACATTACCATGCAGCAGGATGACGATGTCAGTGGGTTCACGTGGACGTCTCTTCTTGATTTTCGCACGCAAATTTCGAAACGTTTGACAGTTTGCACAGATTATGTGATAACATGATTTGAAGTGTGGGAATAGCTGTGCCACGCTGTCAAAGAACGCAGTAAACATTACTTTGCGGCGGATGCTTGTGATTTGAGTGTCTTCGGTCGGGATGAAGTGGGGTGTCTCTATCGCGTGCCTGCTGGTTTTTCTTTTTGTTTCGATTTGTGCTGGGCCTACCGTGTCTCATCGCTCGCCATAGTCCGCAGCACAAACGCATCTCCCTCGAAATGGTATCTACTGTTTCAAATGTTTTAGCGATACTGACATGCGATGCTCCTGGTGTGTGTTTTGTCAGGGGGATGTGTGGCCAACTGGGAACACGCCGTATGATATCCAAGATCGTGTACAGCTGCAATGCACAGTATCAAGGGTCGTATCCAATTCCATTGACAGGGGACGAACCTTCCGACGTCTGTCCGTTCGCATACAATTCGTTACTTGCGCGCTGTTCACCGGGCAGGCTCTACAATGTGGATATGCCCGAGCTTGTCATTTTCGTTGTTCCTTGTCTGTCCTTTGGAAATGTCCGGAGCCAATTCATCACCGTTATCTTCGGTATACCCACACAGAATATTTGCGATATGCGTAATGTTCTTTGAAGTTTTCTGATCATCTCTCCCATGCCTGCTACATGTCTGGCCCATTTCATCGTATATGATATGCCGTGTTTTTGAAATTATGAGTATACTTTTAAGTTGGATGTTAAAGGAATTCAGCGTGGCTGTCAGGGCTGCATTCATCCGACTCAGAATAGGGTCCGGTGGCAGACTTTTGTGAATAATGCGCTAGTTCTTTGGGTTCAGTGAAACGCTGGGAATCTTCTGACCAGTTGAGTGACTCACAAATGTAGGCCTATTTCTTCAGTTGAAGCTGAAACGCAGAAATGCATCCCTACTCATATCGGTCTTGAAAAGCGTCTAAATACAGTAGTGATAATGTTGCCGGAACTGAACAAGGATCCTTCGCTTTTCTCCACTCAGATTTATTTAATAAAAGTCGAAAAAAGTATAAAGAAATGTAATTTCTTCGTAACAAATACACTTATGTATTCGTCGGAGATACGATTGCACTTGATAGCAAGAGCTGGACATCAGAAAATTTCCGCTTCTTTTAAACTCTCACGTGGAAATTTCGTGAGTTTATACTCGTCCATTTATTCATTTATTCGTAGTTTTTGTATTTATGGTGTCTTTCACGATTTTCAACAGCCCAGAATGTAATGACGGGTTGTAGGACGATTAGCGAGTACTGAAGGAAGTAGTTGTGATTTCACTTGAGGCAGTAGCCCTGCATTCGCTAGAGGGACTGAGAAAAACAGTCTCTGGGCCGACGCTGATCCCCGAAGAGCAGTGCTGCCCACTCCACCGCTAATTTCGGATCTTCGACACTTTGGGTTGGGGAATTCTGTCCAAACGGTGTACTCGTGTCTTTACGTAATTCCTATGTCACTGCAATATTTACGTTGCCTCTTATCTTCCGTATTTATTAACAGTTGTGTTTTATGAAAACTCTGTGTTAAAACCTATTGCTGTGTAATTTTTGAGGTTGGTGAGATCGCAGTTTCTAAATGTAGGTTTTATTATGGATATAGCAATACGTCTTAGCTACATTATCTGTCTGTGTAAGCAAATTCTAATTTCCCAATTTTGATTGGCATTAATGTGTAATCAATAAAAAGAACAACAGATAGAGAAACCAGTTTCTGTTTTTGCAAGGTTTCCAAACTGATACATGAAGTCCATACCTGAACAATTACGTACCGCTTTGAAATGAGTTTTCGGCAGGTACATTTCGTGTTCGAAAGGTTGGTACTGAAAATATAATTATTTTGTCAATGATCTGATAGTCAAGGAATACAAACGTACTGGGTAATTCGTTTAAAACGGAACCCCAATATGAAGAACTGTGTTTTATATTTCGCTCAGCACAAAAAAAAGAAGAGTGTTCACACACCGTACTGGCAGTATTTTGCATGTTCTAAATATGTACATAAATCTTTGGCCACTTTCGAGAGATGCGTGAGATATTACATTATGCTCAGACAGTAGAGTCCGTCCCTTTTGCAGTCAATTATTACACGGTAGGTAAAGTGCAAGTGGCAAGGTTAACTTAAAAACAGATGGATCCTCTGTTTGTTTAGAACATTTTCTGGTCAGTATATGCAGATTATCGGCAGTTTAATACCTTGAAGGATGAAGCTTATCTTGTTAGTATCTCACATTCATTTTCTACCTCACAGCCAACACTCAGCTGCCATTGCAAGGACCAACCAATTAATGCAGTAAAGTGAGTCCCTGTTTACTGTGAGAATTAGACAAGTAACTACAATCTGTGGCCAAAACTCGGGGCGTTTTAATATTAAAGTAAGTCGTACATATAGTTACCACGGTGCATTAATACGTGAAAGGTAAATATTGACGATGGAGTAGGAAAGATACACTACGTAACAAAATTTAATGAAGTTTGTGTTTATCTTGCTTGTTGATTATATTAGTCATGCTAATTACAAACATGTCAGTAGTTTGTACACTGCATCGACTAATCGTACAAAAATCACGATATTAATATCTATATTGAACATCAGTACGAATTTATGAGCTGATTAGGAAGATATGGACACAACAGAAGGTACCAGATGAGTGAAAAAGAAGTATAAAATATGCCCAATATATAAGAAGGACAATCTTTTGGAATGTGCAAATTACACGGGCGTATCATTATTAAATACAGCATGTAAAGTTCTGTCCAATATTATTTATGCACGCTTGCTTCCGTGCACTGAAGCAAAACTTGGATCATAACAGTATGGTTTCCGACCAGGTAAATCGACAACCGACGCCCTGTTCACCATACGACAGATTTTAGAAAAGGTGCAAGAAACTAAGTTTGAAATACACTTCCCCTTTATTAATTTCAAAGCAGTATATGAGCCGATCATCAGTGGCCAGCTGTATAAAGCGACGAGTCAGCTAGGCATACCAGAGAAGCTGACCTGAGTGGTGAGCTCAACAATGGAAAACACATCATCTAGTATACGTTTGCAGGACTTCTTCTCAGATGCGCTAGATGTAACTAATGGGTCGAGGCAAGGAAATGCTTTAGCATGTTTCCTTTTTAACATAGTCCTGCAAAAGGCGATCGTAGGTTCGCGTATACAAACCAGTGGGCATATTTTTGCAAAATCAGTGTAAATTATTGCTTACACAGATGATTTAGTTCTAATAGATAGAACACGTAGAGACCTGGTAGAAGGATTTCGCTCTTTCAAAAGTGCAGCTGTGACGACTGGGCTCGCAATGAATCTGAATAAAACAAAATATATGGCTATGAACATAAGAAGATTGCTGGATATACCTGTTTTGGAAATACAGCCGTACGCTTTTGAACATTTACATACTTTTACCTATTTGGGTACAGTACTTACCAAGGAATATGACAGAAGAAGTTCGAAATAGAATTGCAGTAGCAAATAGATGTTATTTCAGCCTCCAGAAACACTTGAATCTAATTTTATATCTAGAATTACGAAGATTTTACTAGTAAGACGCTGATGGGTCCAATAGTTTTGTACGGGACGGAGTGCTGGACATTATCCGGAATGAATGATAAGATGGTGGAAGTGTGTGCACGGAAAGTTCTTCGAAGAATATGTGGCACTGTTAAGGACCGTAACCAATGCAGGTGTAGATGTAATAAAGAACTCCGTGGGCTTTTTAAAAAGCCCAGGCTGTCAATGATAATCAGAATTTCAAGACTACGATGGCTGGTCATGTTCCAAGAATGGAGGAAAATTCTATGCGTGCGAGATTGATGCATATGCAACCGGAAGGACCAAGAAAAGTGGGAAGACTGCGCGCCGTGTGGAGAGATGATGTGGGAAAGAATGCAAGGATGCTGGGAATAAGGAATTGGTAGGTAACAGCCATGAATCGCGAAGAATGGAGGAAACTTCAGGAGGAGGCCAAGACTTTATGAGTTGCAGAGCCGATGATGATGATGACTGAACATTAGTAACAACATGGAATATTTCGTAATGTAAGTACATGTGACTGGCAAAAACAATACAGTGCTGTATCAAAATGAAGAAAAATACATGCTAGGCCATTGTTGCTATAAGAACTACGCTCTGAGACCTTATTAAAACGTGACGGTTTTCTTGACTCATCTCATTGAACTAAGCCACAAATATTATCCCCCGTCACTGTCATATCCTGTTGTCCTTAGTATCTCTTCTGCATGGCTTCAACATCCTTGTGGAAGAGCTTCTATGTTCTTCAGCCACGTCACTCCAATCTGATCTGAAGAAGTCCAGGTGTCAGTGTAAAAAGCCTACATTGACATTCAACACACAGTAGGAAATACTGCTCAATCAAAATTGCCCCAAGTTCTTTGTAAGGCTTACTCTCATTCTTGCCGAGGAAGCCATGCACCACCAAACGAAAAGCCTGCCAAGCATTCTTTTCTTAACAGTCACGTTAGATTCCAATTCGGTAGACTGTATTATGTCATATTTTGCCCAGTAAATATGGCATATTTACTTCATTGCGCTTCAGACATCTGAGGGAACATCTGGTGCTTCACCTGTTTAGGACTAATGTAATATCAAGAACACAGCAGAAAGAGTCTGCCGACAGTGTACAGTACATCCTCGACAGCTAGACACTGTTCGCTAAAATACAAAAAAACAAAAAGTTTCTTTGTACATCAGGTATATCGTCAGGAGTTGGAGGTTTTTTTTTTGAAAGAATATCGGTAGCAGGTGTTTAAGTCGACAAGTGAGAACTTCTTCAGTCATAACGAGAGAAATACTGCAGAGTTTGAGAAACATCTGTAGAAGACAACAGTAACTGCACGTACCGGGCACAGAAATACAGATTTTTATGAAAAGCGGCGTTATATAATATCTTTCTGAATACTCATTATAGAGCAAAACCACTGGAGATTTTCATTTATAATCACCCATTTATCCAAGAAACATGTAGAAAATAGCATAAGAAATTTTTGCTGCATATTGTAACAGGTCATTTCAAAATTCAGTGTAATCGTTTGCTTTCTTTTGTGGCTTTCCGACATCGCAACAGGAAGAGCTGTCCGTTGTAAGATATGTGGGAGCTGAGGCTGTTGGACGGATCTTGAAGTGCATTGAAGAGAATTATTTGAGAAGCTTGCAGTCGCTCAGTGGACCAAGATGTTTCCCAACTTTGTGCAATGTGAGGTGCCATTACCGTGTTCGCAAGAGGCCGCCAGTGTTCCTGATAACCACATTTCACAACCTCACATCTTATGCCGTTACGTACTCGTAACGATTCTCCCGTCTTACGTGAAGTATCCTGCCTTCAGTTCTCTCAACCAACATTTTGTATAAACGTGTTAAGATCCATTTCAGTATTACTGTAACGTCAGTTAAGGTCTCTCAGGTAACTAATGCTAACGCAGTCAGTGGATTTTGCAGACTTTTTGTCCCCTTTGTTAATTGCCCTTCTTTAGAGACGTTTTTGTTTTTATTGTTTGCGTTTTCCGCTCTTGCAGTACTTGCCTTCACTATGTTATCAAGTATACGTACTGTACGTTGTGTTTGCACACTTCACTTAAACTGGCTTCTTGTTGTCGCTTATATCGGCAAGTTTTCTCAATATGTCTATATTGCACTTCCGTGTAGACAGACGTAAGTACACAGTGAACCACTGTAAGTACAGTGCGTAGCCGGTCGCGGTGGCCGTGCCGCCTAAGGCGTAGGTCTGCGGCCGTTCGCTTGCTGGGATTGTGAGTTCGAATCCCGCCGGGGGCATGGATGTTCGTCTCTCGTGTTTGTTGTGTGTTGTCTAAGGTAACGGTCTGTGCGACGAGCTGATCACTCGTTCAAAGGAGTCCTACCGCGTGTGTGTGTGTCTAATTGTGTATGATTTAAAAATCTCAGCAATGACACGACCTAGGCCCGAACTGGGCTGTTGTGCCACAGAAAAAAAAGTGCAGTACATAAATACAACCTACAGTGTAGTAGTGGGCATAGTGAACGCAAGTATTGAACAGTGGGAACGTAACGTAACGTAACGTAACGTAACGTAACATTGAGGCTCGTTCGGATATTTGCATTATGGACCCGTATCGGGTGGTCATACCATTGAATCGACTGTTATCACACTTTTTAGACGCGGTCGCAAAGTCGCAAAAAAGCGACTGTTAAATTTGTCACGTCTACCCTTCCGTCCGCATGGGACAACCCGTTTCCCACCGGCCGAATTTTCGTGATGTATTATGTTAAGGGCTTTCCTTAAAATATGTCGAGAACTTTAAAATTTGTTTAAAATCGTACACAAAAAATCAGGCACTTTACGTTAGGACCTTAGTACATTTCTAATAACGTGTTCCTGAATTCTTCTTGGAAGGAGAACTTTCAGATGAAAGTTGTAAAGAAAATCAAAACACACATTTCTTTTCAAACACATTTTTTACAAAAATTGTGCCGTTTAGAAGAATACTTACGAAAAATTAGGTACAGTTAGACCGGGCATAAGTGATCGAAAGCAATATGGTGCAAAGACGATTCAGTTTGCGTGCCGAGTAATAAAGGCAAAAATATACAAAATAATAATGAGATTAATATGTAACAAGTAACACAATTTCAAGGGGTGGCTTTTCATTCTCTTTTATTCGCTATGACATGTTTCAGCCTGTCTTCCGTCCATCACCAGCTAGTTAATTTACAGTTGCATAAAATGAAATGTTAGATAGAGGTCTTCCCTTCACGTCTAATGTGTAAATTATACATTAATAAATATTATTACCAATAATGGAGTAATAAACGGGGCGATCCCTCGTCCAGAGGAGTCCTACCGACTGTGGTGTGTCTGGGTGTCATCAAGTGCAAATAAACAACCTCGACACCTACTGTGAGTAGGTAGAAGAGGTGAGGACTGCGCCAAATGGAGTAATGAATTAACTGAAATTAGTTAAAACAAGAATCTTTTACCCCGTTTTATAAATATTATAGCTGATACATACATATAACTGATTGTCGTTTTTTACAAACTGGATGGAAAGCGTTCACTGCGCGGTACGAACTGGGTCTGTAAATGAAACATGTCACTTGTCGTTCTTAATGGGTTAAGCAACAAATGTTTCAACGTATACAGTAATAATAATAAAAGCGTAGCCTATTATGTTCGTAGAAATATAAGTGTGTGCAATAAGAAACAAGACTTCGTGATTTAGAATCTCGATTTCTTTGTCTTCTTGCAAGCCGCACATTCTCAGTCAACTATAAAGTGCAGCCTTAGTGTAACGATAACAAAAAGTTCTCCCTGAAGATGACCCAGCAGGGTCGAAACATGTAGGAGTGTGTTACGATTGATGATAAAACTCTCTTTGTGCATTTGTTGGTGATTTGTGTTTTTGTATAATATAGTGCACGGACATGGAACACATTAAACTTACTTTATACTTTGTTTTCAACCCAATCCATTTCTCTTGGATTGAAACCACTTTCATTTAGGCCCAGAGCAGCTATCATTCATTATTCTGATCATCATCAACAGAGGTTTCTACTGGCTTCGCTGTATTTGTTCTTACTTGTGTACTAAATTGCGCGCCTCATTGTTGCGTGTATACGTACATCTCCTGTCTGTTAATCTTGTTCTCAGTGTACACAGTTTTGCACATATTTTAGGCTATTATTGCTAATGTTACGACATGCTATCATTTCTTTGCATAACTTATGATTTACGCGCCTATGTTGGTTTTTAAATTTATCCGTCGTACGTAACCTCACATCTTCACCCATTCGAAATATTTTGCAATTTTTGTTTGAAAACGATGTTTCATACACAATTTGTAGGAATATTCATAATTATCTACGTATCAAATTTCATATTTTGGGACTAAGCAATAGGCATTAAATATTATGACTACATGATTGTATTTTACCCGTTTACCAAGAAGGTACAAATCAAATTGGCTACA
This sequence comes from Coptotermes formosanus, assembly GCA_013340265.1. Lineage (NCBI taxonomy): Eukaryota > Metazoa > Arthropoda > Insecta > Blattodea > Rhinotermitidae > Coptotermes > Coptotermes formosanus. Next base: position 1,892,085 of record BLKM01010755.1, on the reverse strand, counting down.
ACATGTAACAGGAACGAACAACAAGAAGATGCCAAAAATAGTGCTCAATTATACGTCAAATGGAAGAAGATGACTTGGAAGATGTTTCAAGAGACTTGGCCGAAACAGATCCATTATGGCCAAACTCTTGACGCATGAGGATGACGATGATAAATTGCATCAAGAAAGATGGCAGATCTATCGTTACCGATTACTATAGACAGCAACCATGGTAACATTATTAACTACAGTAGTCGTGAACGTAAGGTCTTCATGTAAAGTATCCGGTTTCTTTGTCCAATTGAATTTTTCGACATATTTTATTGCCCCCTCAGATACACATTTTCACGACAATCCGTCCAGTGGTAGCCGAATTTTTGGGCGGACGGACGGATGGAGAGACAGAAGGACAGAAGTGATGAAGCTAGTGGTCGTTTCTAGCAAGTTTGCAGACTAGTTGAAACTCGAATAAAAAAAATGTAAAGTAAGAATGTGGACAAAAAATGTGAATTACTGATATAAAAGCAAGTAGCTGCGTAATGACACGAACAAAAAATAACTAAAAACTTGTGTTAGCGAAGTTAACACTGATAAGGACGGCAGCATAGGCATCGGAACGCGTATGTCATGAGAAGATGTGACACTCATTGTGGTAAAAGTTGCTGGTGTTTGATAATAATAAATGTAATTAGAAATCAACCGCAACACCATAAAACAGTGGCACTGTGTAAGTCGTCTGTTATATTGTGTTAGGCGTAAGCTAACTGCGCAGCAGTTCGGGGTGGGGGGAAGGGAGTGGCCGTGGGGGAAGCATGTCTCCAGCAACGGGTTGGTTGCCATACCACGAAGGAGAATAGATGGCAAGGTTGGCTTTTGTAGCAACACATTACTTCCATAGAATTTGGATTTAGCAAGCATTAATTGCAATTCCCGGTCTATATTTGCAGAAGTCTCCATTGACAATTTGGTGGTCGAAGAGCAGAGGTAAATTTTTTCTTTTCCTCATTAATCATCACGAAATAAGACGTAGCGGAGTATTGGGATATAGTTCTACGAATTTTTAAACTCAACCCTACGTGGCGCAAGTGGTCAGCTTCAAGCCTCGGCCCCTTTATCCCATATAAAAAACTCGTCTTACCGGCTGGGTGGAAAAGAGGAAAGATTTCGCTCCTGCTGTAGTGGAACCTCCGAATCCGTGGTGGTCCAGCCCATATCCTTGTCGATACACAGACAGAAGCATTAAAAACATTACCGGAAGTAGCCCGTCACTATACCTTTATATGCCGGAATCTCACGGTCACAGTAGTCATATGAGAGTTCTACCAGAGGTGCATGTCTCACGGCTTGTAACAGAAAACTGCCGGCACAAATGTAGACCGAAGCCGGTGTACACAATACCTGTACATCATTTCGCATTCGTGTGGTCTGTGTATCACTACGCATACAATTAAGCCTAAACTCAAGCAAAACGAAATCTCTCTAGTAGGAAATAGCGAACACGTGGAGGTGTATTTCTTCGGCTTTCTACCTCCCCAGCGCTTCACTGTGGATTCCTCATTTATTTTGTTCCACTGGTCATAGCTGAGAGATATTGCTACTGTGGTATGTCGTAACTGGGAACAGCAATCGATATCACTTTGAAGCCTGTAGTTAATATAACTCGTATTTAAATTTCAGTTTCTCTCCTACAGATTTCATGTATGCATAATAGAAATTTTTTTTACAAAAACAAAGTGAAAGCTCAATAATAATGCCAAAAGTTGTGTAGAACTATAAATCTGTGCAGTAGGGAAGCAGACTGTATGATTTCTGCGTGCCACTGCTTGCTTTTTTTACTGTGTAACACATTTGTATTTACTGTAGTGTATTTCAACAGCCGTTGCACAAATCTGTTTGTTTAAACACGGCACATTCTTACGGTCCGATCTATGGGGCTACAGAAGGTGGTGCTGCAAGATGTTTTGAAGTCTGTGAATGATCAACTGAGAAAGTCTGGGAAAGAAAAGTCCTGACCTGCTTATTGGCCAACCAAGCAAACGATCGTAAATTGTTGCGGGGTCTGTTTGTGTGTTGGAATGAAGAAGCTTCTTCCCTCTCCCCACTGAAGTGGGTTTTATTAAGGCCAAGAACAAGCAAATAAGGAAGTAAATTGCAGTTAGCGTTGTGTGCGGATTTCTGTCCTGCTTAAAAGAAATCCTGTGGGCAAAACCCCCCTAAATTGTAAGTTAGTTTCCTGTGTTTGTGTGTATTCAGCCCACGTACACACCAGTACAGTGTATTTGGAAGACAGCGCTGCGTTCATTTCTATTTGCACTTAGCTTCCACACTGATTTGTATTCGATTTATCGATGGATCAGATATTTTGAGTTTCTTCATGGTTGTTCTCAACCCCTCCATGCAAATGTTGTTTTATTGCCTGCAGTTGGGCCACTACCACGTGCTTCCACCTCGTTCAAAATGCATTTTTTCCTCTACTGAAACCATTCAGCAGATTTTATCTTTTCCAAGGCGCTCAGACCACCTCTGGGGCCCACCAATTTCCTGTCCAATGGCTATCGGTGGCTCTTTTTCCGGTACTGGTATAGACGGGGCCTGGCCACTCACTTTCATTTAGTGCCGAAGTTAGAAAGGTAGCGTTGTAACTCATCTCTCCAGTATAACTCCATGGTACGCACAAGGATGACTTTACCTTTTACTGAGGCCACGGAAGAAGTCCCAAGGATCGATGTCTCCATAATGCGGTCGATTGATTGCGCCTCTTCCTCCAGCATATTTCTTATTACCTTCCAGTTGTCTAGACAGCATGTTCACAGGAAGACTGGTAATGATAACATCATGATAATCCCCGCTACTGGCAAGTGCTTTGGACTGGTTAATATGGGTCATAAGTGGCCGGAGAGGAATGCAAGAGTAGGCATGTGCAGAGTGTGAATTCTCAGACGTCTTCATCTGTACCATCCTTGGGACTTCCTTCTGTAGCGTCAGTGTAATCAACCCGTAATTTCACGTTCTCATCTCACAGATACTTAAAGTGCCTACATACAATAAAAAGGAGGAAGGCTCACTGGATTGGTCACATCTTGCGTAGGAACTGCCTTCTAAAACACGTTATTGAAAGAAATATAGACGGAAGAATAGAAGCAACGGGAAGGCGAGGAAGAAGACGTAAGCAGCTACTGGATGGCCTTAAGGAAAATACAGGACACTGAAAATTGAACGAGGAAACACTAGATCGCAGTTTGTGGAGAACTCGCTGTGGAAGAGTCTGTGGAACTGTCGTCAGACAAAAGAATGAGTGACTGACTGAATGAATGAATGTATGAATCAATCAATCAGTGCAGTAGGCATCTGGATTATGACACCGTTGTGTCTGCCATATGTCTGCCAGCATGTCGAAGCAGCCGCCTACTTTCACCCTGAAGAAGGTGCAGGTAGATTCCGACAAAACGTCGGTAATCAACTACCAAAATACACGATGCTATTGGGTAGAAAACAACAATCTGTATCTTTTGACGGAAATGTATACGAGAGGCACAGATCTATTGGGTATTCTCTGATGTTAATTTGGGAATTCGTGCTTTCGTTTATTTATGCTTTATTTGATAACAATCTGAGTAGCGTTGACTGTACAGCGTGGAGTTTGGGCATTTCGGCTTGAAGAGGGTGTGGTACAGTTACAGGAACTGCTGTGCCACCTCTCTAGAGGTACTAAGGAAAGACATGATAATCCCCCATCAGGATAGCCGGTCTCATGGCCAACGTTTGAAATTGGGACTTCCCGAATACGAAGTAAGTGTGCCAATAATTCCTCTGTAACTTTCGGTGAAGAAGTTTTTAGTCGAGAAAGAAATGATCTGACTTCATCATCTGTTTTATTTTAGGAATATCAAACCACTGCTGGAGCTGCATGCTTTTGTTTTTCTTGCTTCTGTTTAGTCATGATGTGGACAAGACTGATAACTTTGTGTTTTGAAGGAAATACGGTCAAGCCCCGCTATAGCTTCGCCCCCCCCCCCCCCCAGTGTAGCGCCACCCACATGTAGCACCCATAAAAGTCTGTGAACAAATATTCCCTATTACACAGTACCGCGCGGCGAACAAGCATGGTACTGTGTCGGGTGTCATTAAAATAAGCGCATTGGAGTGAGGCCCTTCTGTTTCATGGCCAACAGTCGCTAGTGGGTCAGGGCTTCCTCATTAATCGAGGCTTCGCGATCACACTCAGACACACCACACTCGGTAGGACTCCTCTGGGTGATTGGTCAGCCCGACGCAGGGACCTCTACCTGACAACACACAACACTCACAAGCGACAGACATGCATGTTCCCTTTGAGATTCGGACCCGCAATTCCAGCAAGCGAGCGGCTGCACAGCCACTGGTATCGGAATTCGGCCGGCTATTACGTATTTGCGGATGAATTAAATTTGTTGTTGGAGTGAGTATGTAATAATGAATATGGACAGGAAGCGAACAGAGGGAATGTAGTCTAGTTTGTAGCGTTCAGTAGAATTTGAACAAAGAAACACACTGAAGCCGCTTAAAGGTGAACTCGCGGATTGACCCCTCCTTCCTCCTTTAGTGGCCCACCCCTCCACCACATGGCGTGTCCATATGTTACTGACTGCCTCCAGATATGGAGGGGAGTTGCGGGTATGTAGAATAAGTTGCCACTGACAGCAAAAACAGGTAATCTTCGAACGTAGTGGTTGTTGAGCTACAGGTTAAGAACTGGCATTTCCATCGTGATAGTTCCTGCACGTAAGTTATGGGCTGTAATTGGTAATGAGCCTTCAGTTACGCGGTTTGTGACACCGTTCATTTATGCCTATGTCTTTCGTATGATTCTGGCAACAAACGGCTATAATTTCGTTGTATGTACCGCTAGCTGAGGGGTGTTTGTATTAAACACGCAGTGCTTTGTGTCAGGTGAACACTTGAACTTATGAATACTAAGTGTAAAGCGCGGTTATTGCTGCTGTGAGCACAGAGTGAGGTCTCTTGAATTGGAATGTGCTGGTAATCACTTTACAGGCTGTGGAAGAAAGTAGTGGTTAGAAGCTGGGGTTCTGCACAGCCTGGTATCCGGATAGTGCGCAGGAGTGGGGGGGGGGGGGGGCCCCACATTGTGTGTCGTGGCTTCTTCCTCAGACATAAACGTGTTTTGGAAGTTCAAATCAGGTTGTTAGGTGTGATTCTCAACGTGACGTGCAGGGGTCGGGCCATCTCTTTAGAGACATACGTATCCTCGTTATCTTCTCTCCCCTAATCAGAATTCTGCCCTGTGATGTATTTCAGTAGCGATATAACTAAACCGGAATGTGTCGTGGGATGCCTTTGTGCTTACGAATTGCATGGTAGTGCATTTTGATAATGTACGGGTTAAAAATTCAGCTTTTGTTAAAGTTTTGGTATTACAATACCTTGTGTAATATACATATATCTACTAGTGTGCGTGTTTCCCGTAAAACATGGAACTACAAATAATCACAAATTAGGAGTTAATATATTTCGAAAACCTAGAGCTACTGATATCACTATTCACTAAACTAAAATCACCCCATAGAGCACAAAAAAGCCGCATGTAGATTCGTTTTAAATAGAAGGTATCAGCTGCCTTTTTCTCAAGAAAATAACAAAACAAGAAGTGAATATCATACTGCAAATCATCCGCATTAACGACTGTCCACTTTCCGTAATATCTTAATTGAATAATGAAATCAAGAACAAAATGCAAAGCATGGTACCAGACTACACAATACACAACAACAGTATACGTGGGTGACATTTGAGTACCACTGGTAATAGAAATCAGTGATATATTTAAACAAACCAATATGCGGATTGCATTCCGTACACCAAATGCACTACATAACCTACTAAACCCCCCTCCACCCTCCCCCAAAATTCAAATACATACTTGACCAGCGGCCTTTATAGCCTGCAATGTAACACATGTGACAAAATTTATGTTGGTCAGACTGGTAAAATCTCAAAATAAGGTTTTTAGAGCATCAAAGTTATATAAAAACAAACAACCGAAAATCCGGATACGCAGTACACATCTTACGCAACAAACACGAATGCGGCCCCATACAAACCACGGTACGTTTTCTAAAAACACGGAATAGAAGTTGTCGTATGAATTGCCTCGAAAACTTTTATATTCAGCAATATGAACTTCAGGGATCCTTAATCTTTTAAAGCCTAGCGGTAACTTTACGTAAGACCAGGTTTAACATTAAAAATTCTACGTGGTGCCCACATTGCTTTTATGTGTTTTGTACGGATCTCAGAACAAACAGCAACTTTTGCCGTATACAACATTAAGAGACGGGTTTTTATAACCGAAGTGGAGAGTGTTTACAGCGCGGTACGCACTGAGTCCTTATATAAAACAGATACACTTCGTCTTTAAAGGGTTAATAGACGAACAAAATATCGGACAACCAAATCGTTTATTTGCTGTCGTCCATGACTCACGCTATTAACATGCAGGCGCACAGATACTACTTTTTCTCTAAACAACGCAACAGGGCACTCATTCGGCATACCACCCTGCCCGACACGACACACATCACACATTGTAGCGGGTATGTACACTGTCCATTATACAAATTCAAATTAATTTTCTCTGTAATATTAATACATGCACAGTTATCCAAAATTTGTAGTGATAACATATTTGCAGGACGACAGCTCTTCGGATCGTAATAGACTGAGATGGATTGCTCCATGTAGAGTGTAAACAACTGGAAACTTCTACCTGGAACGGCTCACTTTAAGATTTTAAATTTACAGCATTGTAATTTCATGATTATTAATTTCGTATGTCCTAGAACTGTAATATTTTAATCATTTTAATAAGGATGACACAATACGTAGATAAGCGTTTTGGCCTTTTACCCCGTTGTTCCAAGTGACTCCCTGATGATGGCACCTCGGTGCCGAAACAGGTAGGAGTTTTATACTTGTTTCTACATTTATTTTATAAAGTGTGTGAGTTGGCTGCTGTATTAATTGTAAGCGCGATATATATCTTATAACATATGGATTTAAGAAAGCACAGTAACCAGTAGAGTACAGGGTTACAGATATATATCTCACAGAATATGGTTTTGCAAATATTTTCTCTAAAATATGGGATTGCAAATGTATCTCCTGTAAAGTATTCAAGTACAGATTTAGGCTTATATTCTGTAAAGTATCGGGTTGAAAATCCATATCTTTTAAACTCTCGGTTGGAATTATACTCTAATGCAGGCACAGAAAAACTGGCGCGGCTCGCGAAATTTTTTCAAAACACACTGCGAATATGGCCGAAAGATTACAAGTTATAAACAGAAACATTCGACTGAATAAGGTCACAGAATCGTTTATAAAAATAATCGGAGTTCCCTGTTATGTGTATTTTATCGGCGACCGTATGTTACCAGAAACAACTGCGTAACACTTCCGTTGTTTCGGGATATGAAGTGTACGTTGCGTTAGGATAGATGTATTGCGTAGGCGTGTTTAAAAGCAGTCTTAACTGAGAGTTATACTTAGAAGTGTTGGAATGTGTATGTGCTTACGGGAATCGTCGATAGTTGAAATGTTGGAATGTGTCAGTGCTTACGGGGGTAATCGATATTTGGAATGTTGGGATGTGCCTGTGCTTACGGGAATCATGGAGAGTTGAAATGCTGGTATGTGTCTGTGCTTACGGGAATCATCGATAATTGAAATGTTTGGATGTGTCAGTGCTTACGGGAATAATCGATAGTTGAAATGTTGGAATGTGTCTGTGCTTACGGGAATCATGGATAGTTGAAATGTTGGGATGTGTCTGTGCTTACGGGAATCATCGATAGTTGAAATGTTGGGATGTGTCTGTGCTTACGGGAATCATCGATAGTTGAAATGTTGGGATGTGTCTGTGCTTACGGGAATCATCGATAGTTGAAATGTTGGGATGTGTCAGTGCTTACGGGAATAATCGATAGTTGAAATGTTGGGATGTGTCTGTGCTTACGGGGATAATCTATAGTTGAAACGTTGGGATGTGTCTGTGCTTACGGGAACCATCGATAGTTGAAATGTTGGGGTGTGGCTGTGCTTACGGGGATAATCGATAGTTGAAATGTTGGGATGTGTCTGTGCTTACGGGAATAATCGATTGTGGAAATGTTGGAATGTGTCTGTGCTTACGGGGGTAATCGATAGTTGAAATGTTGGGATGTGTCAGTGCTTACGGGAATCATCGATAGTTGAAATGTTGGGTGTGTCTGTGCTTACGGGAATCATGCATAGTTGAAATGTTGGGATGTGTCTGTGCTTACGGGAATCATCGATAGTTGAAATGTTGGGGTATGTCTGTGCTTACGGGAATCATCGATAGTTGAAATGTTGGGATGTGTCAGTGCTTACGGGTATCATGGATAGTTGAAATGTTGGGATGTGTCTGTGCTTACGGGAATAATCGATAGTTGAAATGTTGGGATGTGTCTGTGCTTACGGGAATCATCGATATTTGAAATGTTGGTATGTGTCTGTGCTTACCGGAATCATCTTTAGTTGAAATGTTTGGATGTGTCTCTGCTTACGGGAATCATCGATAGTTGAAATGGTGGGGTGTGTCAGTGCTTACGGGAATAATGGATAGTTGAAATGGTGGGGTGTGTCAGTGCTTACGGGAATAATCGATAGTTGAAATGCTGGGATGTGTCTGCTTACGGGAATAATCGATAGTTGATATGTAGATACATTCACGGAAAATTACCTTTAAGCGAGTTCGCTGTAGCGGTTTTAATGCGTGTATTGTTTTTTAGTTATACTTGCAGTTTGAATAATAACAGTGTCAAAATCGTAAACGTCTGCTAGTGGAAAAAGTAAAATGGAAAACGAGGGTCGCACCTTTCAACAAATATGCAACAAGGAATATTGCTTTCACAGATTCAAGGCGATGTCCTGTGGTTGATTTGTCAAAAGAAGGTCGTTATTTGCAAAGAGAGTAACGTAACACGTCATTATGGAACACGCAACAAATAAAAGTAAACATATTTACAGGCAAATATAGGACTTGTAAATTGTGCGAACTTAAAATCCTTTTTAAAAAGCAAATATAAATCCTCTCTAGGACTAACAAGTGACACAAACAAGCAGGTAAAGCCAGTTTTAGACTATACTGGCGAGTGTTCTTGCAACCAATTCAGAACATTCTTCAGGATAGTTTATTTGAGACCGTCCAACTGAAACGCTTGAAGTGCTCTGTCCGGAGAGAGTGTAAGATTGAACAAACATAAGCCTCAGCAGGGAGCCAGTTGCTGAAATAAATGACGGTGCGAATGATTTAAGGGATCAATTAAGAGGAAGTAGTAAAATTTTTAAAGCCAGCTCCATAGCACTGGATGAAACACAGAAGCTGGAATTACTGCTGAGCGTGCACTGTTTGCTGACAGTTGTAACTCATATTGTGTTATAACTGAAGGACTTAAGGAACTAATTTCTGCGCGTAGAACTTCTGCTGGAGGATATGTCTTTGGTAAGACAAATGATTTCATAACAAATTCTAAACTTCGACTTAAACCTGTGTGCTTTGTGACTAACGGATGTCCTACTAAGAAGAGTGCTGAAAGGGCCTTCTGGCAAATACGAAAGGCGTAGCGCAGTAGTAAAAGTCAAATCAAGCACTCTTATACGGCAAGAGTAGATTGGAGTACATTTTAAAATTTTTGCGTGGATCTTTAACTTTATTCGCAGCAAAGGGTTACGTCATACAGGATTTGCTTCTTATTTGTCCATATTAACAGTCAAAGTGAAGACTTTCCCTGCTGGACGGAAATTCGCTTGTTATGCTGCCAAAAGGTGTTTAAAGGGTTTATGGTTTGATAAGTCAAATTACTCTTCGTCTTCCCATCTGCTGTCTGAAAACACAAATATTAAAGTATGCAGAACTAATTTTATTTTGCGTGCTTTCTTTTTGTGGTTTTGGAAATTGGTCTCCCACATTGAGGGAGAACATAGGTTGAGGGTGTCTGAGAATAGGATGCTAAAGAATGTAGCGGCACACGTCCCGGGTTCATATCCCAGGTTTATCCTAGGATTATTGCAAAATTTACATTTTCATTTGGCCTTCCTAAGACGGTCTGAGTATTAGCAGTCATAACGTATAAGCCGGGGTCGCGTCTATCTGAGAGTCTCCTGTTGTTCACGTACCTGCGAGTAATTGCCATATACGAGCATGTATGTGACATTTTCCTTCATCATTATTTGCGAAAATAAACACGTCAGTCAGAATCCGCGCTGCTGTGTGCGCTATCACAGTGTACAGCCGGTCACTACCAAACACACACCACTTCCTGAGAAACCCTCATGCTTCGGCTGACCTCAGCGGCACCTATTTGTACTACATGACATCCAATTTATTAACCCTTTAAAGACGAAGCGTATCTGTTTTATATAAGCACTCAGCGCGTACCGCGCTGTAAACACTCTCCACTTCGGTTATAAAAACCAGTCTCTTCATGTTTTATAAGGCAAAAGTTGCTGTTTGTTCTGAGATCCGTACAAAACACATAAACGCAATGTGGGCACCACGTAGAATTTTTTAATGTGAAACCTGGTGGTTCCTAAAGTTACCGCTAGGCTTTAAAAGGTTAACCTACCCAGGTGATGGCGCCCAACCCGTGAAAATTGTAACAGATAGGTGGTAACCACAACGGCAGATTTGCTGTTTGTTCCACTACAGGAAGGTACTTGGGCCTAAGGGGGAGGAAGAGGGAGAAGGCTGGAGGAAACTGCATACTGAAGAGCTAGATGATTTGCAGCCATCATTAAATATTATTAGTATAATTAAATCAAGGATGGGACCCGTGGCAGATGTGGGAAGAAGATAAATGTATGGAGGGGTTTCGTAGGGAAATCTTATGGAAAGAAACCACTTGGAAAATTTAGGCGTAGATGGGAAACAATACTAAAACGATATTACAGAAGTGGAATGGGGGATTGTGGAGTGGAATGATATGGCTCAGCACAGGGACAAGTGACGGGCACATGTGAAGTCGATAAGGAACCTTCGGATTCTATAAAAATCGGGAATTTCTTGACTAGCTTATGCCTTGTTAGCTTTTCAGGAATGATTCGGCCCCATCGAGTTGGTCAGTTGTTATATTTTTGGAATTGAAACAAGCGTATTTTGGCAATGAAACAACAAGATTTTAGCGGCATACAGACTTGAAACTACAGCGAGATCTAGCGTTCTTAGTCAGCTTTATGCAGCACCTAAATGAGTTAAGCGTTAAACTGTAAAGAAGAGAGACTTCTATAATACCACTGAATGACACCATCGAAGCTTTTCGGTTAAAATTTCGGCTTTGGGGACGGCAAATAAAAACAGAAATTTGGTACATTTATGTATTGGTGCTTTCATGGTATATGTGTAGCCTTACATTTTTTATTTATTTTTAAAGTTTTCAACCCAACCTCAGTTCCCTTAGCTCACTGCGGTCCGTATGCCCAGACAAGTCTGACGTGCCTTCTGTAACATAACACGCTAAATATTTACAGCAGAGAGGAAACTGAAGCCCACATTTTGTACGCAATACCTTATTTCCATGAGTTAAACTCTTTTCTATGTAATGAAACCAACCTCAAAGAGGGGGGGGGGGGGGGCCCCCCACTTGTTTTCGCTACACTTATGTTTCATGGGGTTTGTATTACCTTTGGGAAGGTAAATCGTAGTGTTATATGTGTTTCTTATATCTACATGCGCAGAGCTGAAGACACGACTAGAATGTGCTACCGAGGGTTATTATTTCTTATAATATTTTGCTGCCATCATGGACCGCTGTATGCACCTGCATTTCTGCGCTCAGAATGAAGGCCTGTCCAATTAATTCTAACCACAGGGACGTCACTCGCTTTATATGTTATGTAGTATTTTATAATAAGAAGTATCAGAACAAATGGGTGGAATGTAGCCATGTTGTTACGTGGTCCTACCAACATACACGTGTATTATCAGAAAATACGGATTTTTCTGTGCATAGATGAAGTTCCTCATAACGCCGTTGTTTAAGACCATAATAAAGTTTAAACACATTTGGTGTTCGCTTACAGTGTTACACTCGTAACAGGAATCCTCTTCATGGCGATATAAATCGGATAGTCCCTTGAGAAATTTTTGTAACTTTATAAGGAAGGTGAAGGTGCAGATGTGACGGTCCGTCGTAGAAGGAAGACCCGTCGCTTTAGATGCACGACTCATAGCGTACAATTTCGCAAAAAAATACAAACACCCACGTCATAATGAATATCGGACTGCCAGACGACATACAAGGCGCAGAATTTTTTTAATATCTGACGAATATTAAGTACTCAACGACGACGCTTTTCCGCGGACTTAATTTACAAGCAGTTAGTTTTGTTTTTAGTTATGTAGGTTTGAATTAAATAATGAAATTAATTCGAATTGGACCCCCCCTAAGTCTGTTTGATGAAATCCACATCCTGCAGCACAATTTCTGTGTGGGCCTCTCATTTCCGCATGTACGTCACAAGTCCTGCCCGTACGTAAACTTAATAGTTGCAGTATTGGCGAAGAGCACAAATTGTGGGTTTGAAGATTAGGTTTGCGACAAAAGGGAGTACTATTTTTAACCAGGATATAAAAAAGATCCTCATTACGCCACTTTCTCCAGCCTCCTGCTACCTCCCCCCCCCCCCAGGTCGTAACATCCTTGGCACCCTGTTCTCCAACGCCCCCTCTCTCCCGTTTTGTGAGAAACCATGTAAGTGTGACAAGCTTTAGGTCGTGTCAGAAAAAGCATAAAGAAAACGTGAAGTACTTATAAGGGCACAAGATGCTTTATGAACACGTAAAACAGAGTAGGCTTATAAAACCGAGAAACAATTATCTGCATTGTTTTTGTAATTTTGAAGAATTTTGAGGCTGTGGGCTACTTTGAGAGGAATAGTGTTTCTTTTCTGCGTACTCTATTTTTGCACTTGTTACAATATGGCATTTGTAGAAGCACACATTTACAATAAGCGTACTAAATAAACGAGTACGATTTTGTTAGTATAAAAACCCGTTAGTTTTGCACACTTACCCCTTTGTGAGGCTGCAAGTGTGGCGACTGACGGTGTAAACGAATTCCGACGATCAGATTAACAGCTGTCTCTATCTGGAGATGACGGCCAGTAGGCGTGAAAGCAGATCCCGTACTGAAAGCGTCGCGGACAACGACGCCGTTGTCACGGTACTCACAGCGTGTGACGCTTGACGACGCATGCGTCTATTTTGTTTCGTTGCTTGCCGACATAGGAAGAAACAGAAACTGTAAGTTGCATTAGAAGAAAGTGAATCCTCACAACGTGTTTTTGTTGGGTTAGCAGCTCAGTAGCGTGTGTGTCATGTCATCGCTCCTAGAAACGATAATATACAATTGTGAGTACGGTTTACAGAATTAAATTTAGAATCTAAATTGATTTATTTAAACGCAAATGTCGATAAGGAAGATTTAACCCTTTAAATTTCTATGGTAACCATATATACCAGCTGCTTTAACATTAAAAGAACTCAAAATCTTCCCACGCAGTTTTTTATCTTTTCCGTATGACTCTAATAACAAACACGCATTGTTTCCCTAGACTGTGTTAATGGTTTCTAAGCATTTTTTTCAGAAGTAAGGAAAAGAACGCCTTATGCGGAGATCAAGTCCTTCCGCTCGTCCGTCCGCCTGTGCGTCTGTCTCTGACCCAGTATCAGTCACTGAACCATTTGTCGGATTTTCGTGTAGTTCGGCATAGAAGTTCATCACAAAAAGCTTTCAACTTAGCGTCAGTTTCGTGGAAGTCCGTTCAGTGACAGTCGTACGTAAGCCACACCTTCCTCATTTCGTGACCGATTTCGGTGGCGTGCGGTATTGAAGATACCCGCGTAATATTGTTGAGCATAGTTTGATGAGAATTGATGTGGCGAAAGCCGTACTTTACTTAAATGTGCCAATAAAATTTTGCCCTTTTTTTCTACGTTTTTGCTTCCGATCTAAATAATATTTGGCACACAATATATCAACAAAAATCAATTGAATGAATAGAAATGTGTGATCACACACCAACTCATGCACAAATTTGCAAATCAAATAACCTTAGTAAAGAATTCTTATTATTATATCCCGACATGTTTCGGGGCTGCGAAGTACCATCCTCAGGGGAGGAATATAAAACACTAAGTAATAAAACACTAGATAATTAGACACAGTTCTGGTTAAAATAGTGGCACATCATTTTCTGGACGCCCCGTGATGAATTGTCCGTGTCACTTAGTGTTTTGTATTCTTCCCCTGATGATGATGGTTGGGAGCCCCGAAACGTGTCGGGATATAATTAAAATTCTTTACTAATGTTATTTTATTTGCAACTTTGTGCACGAGTTGGTGTGTGATAATATATTTTTATTGACGTCACGTATGGACAATATAAAGTTGTACTGAGTGCGTCTGAGTTTGTGCAAATCGGCTCTGTGAAAGCCATACTTTACTTACTGGTTATAATTAGTTTTTATCCGTACTTTCCAAAATTTATTTCACGAGTGGGGTGAATGTCGGTGTAAAATATCTGCACACAATAGGCCTACTGTTGCACGTTTGTTAGTTTCATGATATTCGGAGGAGGGGGTCATAATTTCCGTATGCGCGAAACCGAAATTACTTTTGCGTGCGCATCTTGAAACCGTATGACATTCTGAAATGAAGTGCCACGTTGCTAATGTCTGCATTCTGCGTCACGGAGTGCACCATTTGTAATCTTGTTTTGTGTACTGGCGAAGCTGTGTGTGTCCTTCACAGTAGGAAATGCGTTTCTGTAGGCTGTATTTTTCAGATGAACTTGAGACTGCAAAAATCAACTGTTTCCATGATGTCCCCTGGTTCTAGAAGAGATGTTCATTTCGTACCAAAATTCCGCCTTGCTCTCAGTGCTTCTCTTGTAGCCATCCCAACATTAACATAACATTTCAGCCTAAATGCAGTAACTGCTGAACTTCTTTCCACTGCTTCACACTAAAACCAAGCCACTGGCCAATAGTTTAGGTTCTTCAATTTTATATTCTGTAACTTGTGTGCAACTCCCTGTTGAATTGTCCGAGCTTTTGACCACCATGTGTTTCTGCTCGTCGTCGTCTGCTAAACGGCGTCCTCGGAGTGCATCCTTCAGGGGGCCAAAAAGATGGAAGTTGGAGGGTGATAAATCAGGACTTTAGGCAGGGTAAGGACTTGAGTCATCTTGCTGTTTGGTCGAAACCTTCCAATTCGTTGTTTTAAGTTCTTTAATGTCTGCACATATCGCTCTGATTTGCTTGTGGCATCTCTCTTCAAGAATTCCACTAACGAGATTCCTACACCGTCCCAGAAGACGGTAGCTATAAGTTTAACCGCAGAGGTCTGCACCGTGTATTTGCTCTCCCTCATCCTCCCTACAGTTCCGTGGAGCACACTCCGACTTCCATCTTTTTTGGCCCCCTGCAGGTACGCATCCAGAATTTTACATTGTGGTGGGGGGGGGTGACCCTGAAGCTATACATAATTTATATTTTATTTTAAAAATGGTTATAAAATCATGCCATAAGTATAACTGTAACGTAACACTGTTTGAAACTGCATTTATGTACATACAAACATAACTAAATGTTCCGTTACTCAATAACAGTGTCCATCTTGTTGTTTTTTTAAGTCTCATTAATTTACTATTCAAAATTCTAATATGCAAGTCATCAGCTGAGTTCGGTGGCGGCTGAAAAGTAAATCGCGTAAAACCTGTGATATCGTCGTATCTACAAAATCTGTGTTTTTTACATTTCGGTTTTGGGGAGATTTGGGGGGGGAGGCTGCAGCCCGGCAGCCCTCTCCCTTAGTTGCGCCCCTGGCGCCCTAAAGGATGCACTCCGAGGACTCCAATTGACGGACGACAACGACATGCAACACAGTGTGAGTGAAGAACTGGGACGTTTCTGCAGAGTTGTATGCGACCGGCGTACAGCGTCTGACCGACGCAGAGGTGGGAAAGTGTGTTGATAGTGAAGGAGACTTTGTGGAGAATAATCTCAGCTTTGTAACGGACGTAGCGTTGGTTTGTGTAAATTCCATTTTACTCGTAATTACAATTTCTGAGAAGAAAGTAGGCATTGCTTTTGTGCCGACCTTCGTGTTTCACCTCAAGCACTTGGGAAAAATTGTACCTAGCACATGCAAAGCTATCTACGAGGTTCTGCGAATTGGATAATGCTAAGCAAGCTTTTAAAAAATATTTGTATTAATCTCTAAACGAAAAAGAAACGTAAGTACGCATTTATCTATATAGGGCTGTGGCGATGGTAGGTTTCTCGCTGCCAAAGTATTCTTTTTTTGGTGTTTGCCCATCATGACTGAGTGAATGAGAATAGTTCTATCTAAGGGGTCCACCAGACGAGGTGTTTTCCTTGCCTGAAGACGGACGCAGAGCCAGGTTCCGAAACATGGTGCTTCATTAAAAAAATTAGACGTTGAACGAAGTCGAACAGGTAACACTATGCCGATAAGTACGTATATTTATTGGTATTCCTTCGTACCGACACTTAAGTCGGAAACAGATTTGCATATATTACTGTGAATGCAGTTATTACAATATCTAACTTGTGACGTTGCTTCATTTCTGTCAGCAAGTGATTGAACTTCTTCTGTGTTTCCACTCTCTTGTTATAGGCACAGTTTATTATTGTTTATTAACCCTTTAAAGACGAAGCGTATCTGTTTTATATAAGGACTCAGTGCGTACCGCGCTGTAAACACTCTCCACTTCGGTTATAAAAACCAGTCTCTTAATGTTTTATAAGGCAAAAGTTGCTGTTTGTTCTGAGATCCGTACAAAACACATAAACGCAATGTGGGCACCATGTAGAATTTTTTAATGTTAAATCCGGGGGTACGTAAAGTTACCGCTAGGCTTTAAAAGGTTAAAACCGTCTTATCTTTTAACTCTGCGTAATTATTGCAACGATTTATATATTTCAATAAATTCTCCAACAAATTCATTGCTGAGACCTGCTCAATTTGCCACTGAATACGTATGCAAACTGTTAAAGAAACAAGTTCTAATTAAAGGTGAGTAACAGTGGTAAGTACTAATCATGTCCAGACATCCACTGCCTCGTTATTCCGCAGCTATCACTGGCCCATACGTGTTGAAATATGTTTACGCGTGTCAAGCGGTGATTTGTTTCTCGCAGTTTCGACTGCATACTCATAAGCCGTAAGACTTGCACCATACACTTAGAGGCTTACCTACAGACCTGGGTTTCAGCACACTTGCCGTGAGATGAGTCGTTTCCTGTACGGGCCCAAGTTCTAAGGTGTACGGCGAGTGCCGAGTGTAGGGCGCAGAGGTGGAGCTATTGTGGACCTGATTAGTGCTGGCACCTGTTGTCGGTATTTTACGTTAATCAGCTTGTATTTATTAACAGTTTATTGTGTGCCCGTTCGATAGCAGAATTAGGACGCCTCAGAAATGAATTAATTGAGAAATTTATTGAACTTCACAAATCTTTGGTATGTTTATGGAGGGTTAAAAGTGAAGATTATTTGAATAAGCAATATCAAATACTTACTACAACATACTTGTAGAAAAACTTTAAAAGGCTGATTCAAGTGCAGAAAAAATCCAACAATAAAAGTGCACGTTAGTGTATAAATGGCGATCTTCTTGTATGAAGGAAATGTAAAAGTAAGAGGTTCTTCTAAAAGTGTTGCGATTGCACAAGACATGAACAATCGAAATGTGTCTGACAAATTAAGGAACGTCTTCGTCACCTATCGCAATGAACACACTGTCACAACTTTCCCTCTCGCTCTTCCACCCAACTGAAGTACGTGGAAAAGTCTCCTAGTGTGTGGGCGCTAACAGACTGCGGACTTACCTGTAGATTAGGTACTGGAACCCTGTGGCAGTGTGTCAAAAGAGAATTGTCGTATTTAATTGGATTGTTGTGTTGAAGCGAACAAAAGTTTATTGGAGTTGTGGGGCCGGCCTTGTGCATTCTCTATTCATACAGCTGTGAACTGTAGATGGTAATGGAGTTTCGAACCCGGCTGTGTGCTTTCTGTATTCATACAGCTCTGAACTGTAGGTCGTACGGAGTTTGGGGACCGGCATTGTGCCTTCTGTATTTGTCCAGCTCTGAACTGTGAACACTAGACGTAGATGTAGACGTAGATGGGACAGAGTGGTAGACCACTTGATAGGAAAACAGGGCAATCCAAAGAATGGCAGATAGAAAAATAGAAATTAATAAAACTGCAACGTAGAATGTAAGAACATTACTGGCATTTACTGCGCGTCAGTGATTTATCAGTCACAGATACACACAATATACAATAATAATATTTAAATATTTGTAGTAATTACTTAATTTCTCATTAAAGTAGGCCTAATTACCTTTGCATACTTTTTGTTTTCTTTAGAGTCATGGCCGTTGATGAAGAGGGTATGTCCGACAAATTTAAGGTTTATAGAATTCGCATTTAATTGGTAAATTCTTCGCAGATAGAAAATATGACAACAATGACAATACTAATAGATGTGTAAAACTAGAAATCATGTAACAAGAAAATAGAGATTGAATTCTGCAAGGAACTGTGCTGTGTGTATTGTTTAAACGAACTTCAAATATCAGGAGCAACACACTATTCGATTGTGTCAGCAGACCATTTATGCTGTGTTTACAGAACCTGGTTCCAGACTTCGTTTATGCGAAGTTGTCGCATAAAACTCTGCGTATTATTTCTGGCTCCTCGTAGTTCTGCTGAGTCTCCAGTAGGGAAATCAGACAAAGGGACTGGAACATGGTCTCTTAACGCTACACAGCATTCAGACCTCCTTTCATATGACCGCCTGTGTAAAATATTTTAAGATCCTGGAAAGACACATTCGTACTGATGTAAATATCAGGCTATAATACACATTTATGATACTTATGTAATTTTAATTTCAAACGTCCGTTTTAATACTTGTACGCAGTAACGTGACACTGTTTCTCATATGTGTCTTGAATTATGGATTAAGGAAAAAAGGTGATGAACTGTACGTTTTTTCTTTCAGTGGTGATGTAACGTGATCATCTGAGGGGTCAGTGTTGACATGAACCGTGATTAAGTTAAAGAGAAAAATGAGGGCAGTCAAGTGGCCCAGTCAGTGATAGTGACTGGGCATCGGGCCAGGCGATCGAGGAAATGGAATTCGATTCCCAGAAGGGGGGTGGTGACCTTCTCGTCACCAAATATTCGAACAGGCTCTGGATTCCACCCACAATCTTATTCTTTGGGTACCGAGGGCTATTTCGCAGGTGGTAAGGCGGCCGGAGCGTGAATTGAGTCACTCATTTCCATCTAATTTTGAAGCTGAGAATGAATGGAGTTATAAATTCATTCCTCCGCATACTTTTACTGTCTGATGCTTGATGAAGCAAACGGACAGATTTGTTTTACCTTATCTGACAAAAGTCAAGAATGGAAGAATTATGACATGTATCATTGGCGAAAAATGATCTGTTTACCCTCTATTTATACGCAGAACGACACACAGAAATTTGTTTATTAGGAAGCCGTTAAATAATGACGAATCGTATACTTATGTAGGTTATATTTTATTGAAGGACGTACAAAGGTTACTTTTTGGAAACGTTCTTGAAAGAGACGTATTTATGTTTAGGATACCAAGCTTGATATAATAACAGAAGGCATTAAGAGGTGCTGCTGCATGAGGGAATATTTTCGGCACAAGATTTCACTGCAGTGCCGACTTAGCAGCAATCCTGTACTCCTATGTATGCTACCAACCCTGGCGGCAACATACACAACAAAAGGCTAATTTTTATTGAAGTTCACATACGTCGCTACAGCGCCTATTGGCTCCGTCACTTCTGTCCTCCCCACTGTATGTCTGGCCGTCTGTCCGCACGCATCAGTGCGGCTACCATTGGATGGACTTTCGTGAAATTTGATATTGAGAATTTTTACGAAAATTTGTCGAGAAGCTCAAAATTTGATTAAAATCGGACATATATATATATATATGTGTGTGTGTGTGTGTGTGTGTATGTGTGTGTGTGTGTTTGTGCGTGTGTCAGAAATTATGCGGAAAGATGTTTTTAAACTTTGTTGTGTTTTCTGTTATGCTCATTCAGCATTCAGAAACTGTGGCCTGTGGCCTGTTGGAATAAGGACTTTGAAATAAAGGGTGATTTGGTGGAAAAATGATGCTACTGTACAGACGCAGTACAATAGAGCCTCGTGTACAGCGGGTAGCTGGCCTCTTTCCTGGAGGTGGAGCGGCCGGAGCCTGGCGCTGGCCACCTACCACCTTTTAGCGCCGAGGTCGAGTATCGGTAGAGCTATACATATACCTTCCATGTGTGCTGGCTTGGCCTGTAACGGGGCAGCCTTTACCTTTAACTTCTGATCCTACCGCGAATTGGACGTAAGTCCACAGCTGTGCAGCTTGACAGATTGACAGTCGCTGCGAAATTTGACGTCTTGACGGCAGTACTGTTAAATATTAAACTTCTAACCCTAGCGGTAACTTTACATACGATCAGGTTTGACATTAAAAAATTCTACGTGGTGCCCACATTGCGTTTATGTGTTTTGTACGGATCTCAGAACAAACAGCAACTTTTGCCTTATAAAAAACTAAGAGATTGGTTTTTATAACCGAAGTGGGGAGTGTTTACAGCGCGGTACGCACTGAGTCCTTATATAAAACATACGCTTCGTCTTTAAAGGGTTAATATCTTCTGGGATGTTATGCCGTGTCCGGTACGTTGTGAATACTGCTTGATCCTAAAGACGAAAACACTACGATCCTTTTACCCGTCGGTAACTGTTTACCAATCGACACAGCGTGATATCCCAGAAGACTCGAATCCTCAAAGGAATAGTCGCTTATATTCTATTACTAGGTTGAAATATAAAACAAATTCCAAAGCCAGCTGGTTCTTTGTGTGTGCGAGTACATTAGTTCAGAGTGATTTTATACGGAACTTCCGTAACTACCAGAACAGACCGTGTGAGGTGAAGGATTCGGCTGTGTTCACAGTAAGCACTAAGAGAAATGGTGGTGTTTGGGAGTTATAAAGGAACACCGGGTGTCCGCGCCATGCAAGGCAGTTAATTGTATTTATTGTGCACAGAGATGGCCAGTGGATGTGACACTCCAGGGGGAACCGTCACAGCTCACCCACAACACAGGTAGTTTCACAAATCCGTGGCCCAAATATTACTCCAGTTTCCTATTACACTGATTTTATACCGACGGTAATGCTTTCATAATGTCGAATTTTTACCACCTGGACTTATCGCATAACGCATTTGTTGCTGACATTGTGGTTTTTATTAACCGGGCTGTCTAAGTCACAAAGAGATTGGTTAGAAAACGGAGAGCCGGGGTTCGATTTCTAGTAAGGGCAGCGATTATTAGCTTTTCCACAGCATCTAGAATGGCTCTGCACAGCACCTTGCGTCATGTCAGGTGGGCACCGGGTCATCTGTCCGTGGGAATAAAGCAGCCGGAGCTTAGAGCTAACTTTATCTGCGTTTATTGCTGATGTTAAGAAACTGTATAAATCCACATGCGCGCGCGCGCATACACGCACACATACACAGACATATAGGTTATACACATACTCGTATATATGTTTGTCTGTGTAGGATACGTATGTACCTGATATAACGCTAAACTCTAATTTGTGTTCATATTACGTTGTTCTCGGATATGACACCGTGTAATTTGGCACATAGGCGCCAATGTTTCGGAGGAACGTAGAAAAGATACCACTCACCCTAGAACAGGCCATGAAGGCCCGGAGGCGGAGTAGACGTACAGCTGTACTCTTTCTTTAACCTCGGCGCTGGTTAGCGATGGGTGGTCAACGCCACGCCCGAACAAAGAGACCCGGTATGCATTATACAGGAGGCGGCTGCGGAAAATCTTGC
The DNA here is from genome assembly GCA_013340265.1 of Coptotermes formosanus. Classification (NCBI taxonomy): domain Eukaryota; kingdom Metazoa; phylum Arthropoda; class Insecta; order Blattodea; family Rhinotermitidae; genus Coptotermes; species Coptotermes formosanus. Next base: position 1,870,102 of record BLKM01010755.1, on the reverse strand, counting down.
GTGCACCGGGATATTTTTCTCCGTCCTGTCCTTTGATCTATTTTGTACCTGTAAATCCTTCCCGCCCCCCTTCTTCGTGTCACTTATATTCCATAATATTGTCCTTATACAACAAACACAGCACGAACATCCATGCCCCTGGTGGGATTCGAACCCACAATCCCAGCAGTAGCTGGGATTGTGCTATCCGGGAGCATGCACCCTTGTTTCACAGCCGCTGTGGAGGAGGGTAGGAGAATGGGGCGACCAAACAGAAGGCGGAACGAGACAGAACAGAAGGCGGAACGAGACTAAACAGAAGGCGGAACGAGACCAACAGAAGGCGGAACGAGACCAAACAGAAGGTGGAACGAGACATATCAGAAGGTGGAACGAGACAAATCAGAAGGCGGAACGAGACTAAACAGAAGGCGGAACGAGACCAAACAGAAGGTGGAACGAGACAAATCAGAAGGCGGAACGAGACCAAACAGAAGGCGGAACGAGACCAAACAGAAGGTGGAACAAGACCAAACAGAAGGTGGAACGAGACAAAACAGAAGGCGGAACGAGACCAAACAGAAGGCGGAACGAGGCCAAACAGAAGGCGGAACGAGACCAAACAGAAGGCGGAACGAGGCCAAACAGAAGGCGGAACGAGACCAAACAGAAGGCGGAACGAGACAAAATAGAAGGCGGAACGAGACCAAACAGAAGGTGGAACGAGACCAAACAGAAGGTGGAACGAGACAAAACAGAAGTTGGAACGAGACCAAACAGAAGGCGGAACGAGACCAAACAGAAGGTGGAACGAGAAAAAATAGAAGGCGGAACGAGACCAAACACAAGGCGGAACGAGACCAAACAGAAGGTGGAACGAGGCCAAACAGAAGGCAGAACGAGACCAAACAGAAGGTCGAACGAGACAAAATAGAAGGCGGAACGAGACCAAACAGAAGGCGGAACGAGACCAAACAAAAGGCGGAACGAGGCCAAACAGAAAGCGGAACGAGACCAAACAGAAGGTGGAACGAGACCAAGCAGAAGGCGGAACGAGACCAAACAGAAGGTGGAACGAGACCAAGCAGAAAATGGAACGAGGCCTAACAGAAAGTGGAACAAGACCAAACAGAAGGTGGGACGGGACCAAACAGAAGTTGGGACGGAACCAAGCAGAAGGCGAAACGAGACCAAACAGAAAGCGGAACGAGACCAACCAGGTGAAACGAGACCAAACAGAAGGTCGAAAGAGACAAAACAGAAGGTGGAAGGAGACCAAACAGAAGGTGGCACGAGACCAAACAGAAGGCGGAATGAGTCCAAACAGAAGGTGGAAGGAGAAATACGAGTTCTTGGACGCGCGGGTGAAAGAAAAATGGGAGTCACTGGGCTGGGAAGGGGAGGGCAGGACTTGAAATTCGACAGCGTTTACCAAATGCATAGAAAGTTTATGATCTTGTATAATATTGTCATTGAGTTCGGTATCCCCATGAAACTAGTAAGGTTAATAAAAATGTGCCTGAGTGAAACATATAGCAGAGTTCGGGTAGGCAAACATCTGTCTGACACGTTCCCTATTAAGAATGGCTTGAAACAAG
>BLKM01010755.1:1842890-1863554 GCA_013340265.1 Coptotermes formosanus | reverse complement strand
TTCATGGGGATACCGAACTCAATGAGAATATTATACAAGACCTCCCTTCTAACTGAATCATAGGCTTTCTTGAAGTCTATAAATAGCTGAGGCACTGCCTCATTGTATTCCCATTTTTTCTCACGTATTTGACGAATGCTGAATATATGATCAGTAGTTGACCTGTTACGTCGAAATCCACAATGATGCTCCCCAATAATTTCCTCTGCATATGGAGTTGACCTTGACAAAAGGATGTTGGATAGAATTTTGTACGTAGTCGACAAAAGTGATATGCCTCGATAGTTATTGCAATCTGTCTTATCACCCTTCTTATAAATAGGCACAATGACCGACTCCTTCCATTCCTCTTCATTTACTACTTCGTATTTTAATGTTGAGAATACATAAAATACATAAAATCGCACTACATGTTTCGGCTGTTCCTTAGCCATCTTCAGGTGTGTGCGGTAGGAACTAATAAATAGGTATTTATTAGTTGGCTAATAAATACGTATTTATTAGGTACTGAAGATGGCTAAGGAATAGCCGAAACACGTAGTGTGATTTTATGTATTCTCAACACTAAAATAAAAAGTAGTGAATCAAGTTGTGCTTTTCTGTTGTTTTATTTTTCACATATACACATCTTTCACTTCCGGCAACTACACAGCATATTGGTAACCTGTGTAGTTTATCACCACTGCATGTGTGCCTAGTCTTTAACTGTGTTAACATAAGGCCACAATAAACGAAACAGTGTCTTTGTACTCCATTCCCTGTAGCTTCCAAATCTGTCAGAACAAAAAAAAAATGAAGCTTGCGAAGTGCTTCTAAACATTTGCGGCCCGATTACACAGTAATAAAATATTTGCCTTTCTTGTTAATATTTCATAATAAAACCGTTATCATTTTTGACTAAGTAAATTCTTCTAAAAGTTTCTAAACGTTTACCTTTCCATTTCCCACGAATGTGTATATTCCCTGTATTCTTTCGCCGACAGAATTTATATTTTTAATGTTATCGAACCAATCTACAAATGTTTTATTAGCGTCTGTCTATACAACTTCACCTGTAAAGAATCCCTTTAAGCCAAAGTAATAACGCTTGATATGATAAAAGATTAATACGCTCATTTATTTTAGTGTTGGTAATAAAATACTGGCATTCTCATATGGGAAACCTGTACTTGCAAAACACCCTGTAAAGGGTAGCAGCGCAATTCATGGTGTTACCAAGACGATACGAACATTGTGCATCAGGTTGACGGCTAGGAAAAGAGAATAGCATGTACACGATGGATCAAAATTAAGTTGTTCACAGTGAAGTGAAGTGTGGCGGATAGGGCCGCACTTACTGCTTACAGTAAAGTGGCTTTATTGTAGCTATCAAGGGCAGTATAAGGAGCCCGAGCGAGAGTCACAGAAGGTAAAAAGTTCAAATCTCCGCTGTTCTCACATGTTTTTCGTGGTTTACCTCAGTCTGCCCAGGCAAGTGATGGCATTAATTGAAATTATACCACTTCGCCTCTTGCCGTACCCTTCCCAGTTTCGTATTCACTGCACCTGTGTAATCTGAGGTATTGAAAGCGTCATCGTCTAAATCAAGCATAAAGAACTGATTCAGCAAATGGTAAACTCATACCCCCTATTTTACAGTGCTGAAAACACAATAAACTCTAATGTCCCGTAGTCTGCAACTACTGCTTTTATTATCAGTTTTAAGAGGCGATGTTATCAATAGTGTATGCAACAATGTAAAATCGAACAGCTCATATCCAAGACCAGCTGACTCCAACAAATCGTGATGTACCCGTTACGCATTTATCCTTGCCTCTTCTGCTAGTAGTCAAATATTTCATACTGCCATTTACTTCAAGTCCTTAAAACGTAACGGTAAAATTTCAGACTACTTTCACAATGTGACGAACACTCTGTAGTTTCTTAACTTTACTGTAAAATTACATCTTTTGGAGTTCGTAAATTTGGAACATTTCATATTCAGTTCCAATATCTCACGCTCGGAGGACGTGTTGCGTGCTTGTCTTAATGAATGTGAGACGAAGGCGTCCACCCGGAGACGCGCTGCACCCATGCTAATGTGATTCCAGTCCAACGGCCAGGTTAATTTGGTAGGAATTGTTGCTTGCTCCAGCAGTCAAGAAGTGGAAATGCAGCCAACTACACAACAGTCGTAAACTCACACTTCACAAGCAAGGGATTTTAACTAAACTGATGCAAGGGAAGGGAGCATAGGCGTAACTTGGCTAATAACATTGGGGGGGGGGGGGGGCGTGTGGGAAAGTCGGCAATGGGAGTTAGGAACTTTACGAAGTACTCAAGTTAAAAAGAGGCGGAAGATTGGTCGGAACCCGTCCCTAATATACACACGACGTTTTTCCCCACTCTCACCCCATTTTTTGCCCCCCCCCCTTCAACTCATTAGCCGCAAAACTATTCTTACGTATAAAAGATGTTTGGGGGGGGGTCATTTGCCCTCCTTTCCCGCTCCCCCAAATCTATGCCTATGGGTCGAGGAATGATAATATCCGAGGCCTCCCATTTTCGCCAAACTTGTATTCCATCCCAGCAACATTTGACAAATTTCAGCCAGCCCAAAGCGGTGGTTGGTAGGGAAGTTTATTACATGCTTTTCCTACAATATTAGTGAGCGCCGGATCCTGTCTGGATGCTATAGAAAAAAAATATTTTTCCCGTCCCGGAATGGAACGGTTCCCCGGTCATTAAGTACGTAGCGTAATCACTTACTGTCTATCCCGAGCCAAATGAATTCATTTCGTACCCTCACACCCTATTTGTTTACAATCCGTTTGAATATTATCCTTTCATCTACACGTGAATCTTCCAAGCGGTGCCTGTGTTAGAAAACAAAATACGAAGACTGCTTATACATTCGGTTTACAGCAAGGCCTACTCTCCAGCACAACACGATTTCGTTTCGAGCAAATTTCGCATTAAGACGAGTTCATAAGTTTCTTTTTACATTTAATATTTATAGCGAAAGCTAAATGATAAAAAAATAGCTTGTCTGCAACCAAAACGAATTACTTGATTCGTAAATGTTTTCATCTTGATATTAATCTTATCAGAAGGACAAGTGGGGAAGGCCTGAGAACCTTCAAACGAAGTTGTGCAATACTGTCGGATAACCGACAGTATTGCACAGAAATATAGGTTCACATTTTTGTGATGAAACTAATTTAAAGCCACCACTACGACTGCCAGCCAGGTCAGCGTGATGAATTGTAGGTTGACCACTTACCATGTTAGTTCGCTGCTACCCACGCATGATGAGTAATGCGCCGCTGTCAGTGACATGTTATACAAATTGCAACCTCACGAAGCAATTCCGTCTTGTATTCAGGTTATCTTTGGTCAAACTTGATGCCACATGCATCTTTGTGAAAGCACATTTTGATCACAGAATTTCATGGGAACGTGCAGCCCATAAAATGCCTGGGATGTATTGGCATAGTATGTTCTTGTTAGTTACTACGTTTACGGCATTCTTATGTGCGTTCTGATTTCTTATATGTGTCTTCTAGTCTAGCAGATAGGCACCAGCATTTTGAAGGAATTTGCTGCCTCCATCTTCAAGATGGATATGGGTCTCGAATGGTATAGCGGTACGTAATGAAAGGAAGGGGGTGTTGTAACGGTGCTCTGAGTGGTGGAAGAGAGAAGTCTGGTCCTGAAATGAGGGAGGGCTGCACAACTGGGGCAATTTTTGCATCGTGAAACACGAATTTAAGTTTCTGTGGAAGACCTGTGCCAGCATTTGTCTCATACCTCTGAAGCTTCCTGTTTCAAATTTGGAATTACGTTATGCATGCAAAGAACCGCTTCTGTAACCATTTTCCAAAGTTAGGGGTTTTGTGGGTAATAAATTACAGCATATTGTGTGTAAGCCGAGTGTCAGAACTGGATATCAACTGTCTTATCAGGGCGTGACGGAAAGACCGCTTTTTGAGACTAGTGATTCCTGTGGTGGCCGGGAGCGCATAGTCCGTATAACGACTCGCTAGGAGCTGGACGGTCCGGAGTTCGAACTCCGGTGAGGACCAGAGCTTCCGTACCCGTACAGACCGACCCTGCGCCCCAAATACCCTCCTGTACAATGGGATATCGGGGCTGTACCGGAGGTAAAGCGGCCGGGGCGTGGCTTTCTCTTTATTTCCCTCTCTCTACCCGCTCACACTTTACCACTGTTTCTTACCTTTACCTCATGGTCCCTCTGTTGACTTATCCCCACCTTTTGTCTTTCTCTTTTTCTTCGTATCTTCTTACGGTATCTCTCTTCTTTGGCATTTCTGTCTCCTCTTATCCGTCACCCTCTTAGGTTACGCCTATTTTTCTGTCTAATTCCCCCTGCGTGTCTCGTCTTTGTCTTTCTTGCGCGAAAAATTGCAGTGTTTTATAACATGCCTCCCTGAAGCAAGTCGAATCACAGTCAGTTTCGTGGTTCTCACAAATCAACTTAATATGAATAGAAGAATTTTGTCTCGCTGAGACAGTGAAACCAGAACAGTTCATCCGCAGAGACCGACAGCTTCCAGGCTCACAATTGCATTTTTAGAAATAAAATTTACATTCAAGGGGGAACAGATGTAAGGTTTCAGTTAATGGAGCCTGAAAGCAGAGTGCAGTTCGCTTTTAGATTTTGTATAGGTGTGTCACAGATAGCTTTAACATTCTGCAGCCTGGAGTTCAACCAAATGATAGTCAATGAAACTGTTTTCTACTTCAGAAAGAACACTCTACTTAGAAAACAAGGACTCTCCGTTGCATATACCAACCGTTTGTTGTTGCTTAGGGAAATAAACACTGTTAATTGTGAGAACCATAATGTAAACACATTTTGTGGGCAAAATGCTGAGTTCTTGTGTGTGAAGCAAGTGGTATATTTAGTAACCACTGTGTTTTAAGGGTTACATTAAAGCAGTTATTTAACTGTTTTTAAGGCATTAATATCTTCTTCATGTTTGTATGTCTTTCTGTCCTTCCGTCCCACTGAACGGGTTTTCACCAAATTTGGTATTTGGACTTTGTCGGAACACTATCACGAAAATTAAAGTTTTATTAAAATCTAACAAGAATAACTGGTAGTCCACTTTATATGAAGGCGTACGTACATTTATAACATCTCACTGAATTCTTCTTGGAACGAAAAATGTTACATGACAAAAGCTGTAGCGAAAGTCAGAGCTCACATTTTATGTTCAGTGACTTTTTTCCTAAAAATCGTGCCGTTCATGAGATAATGTGGAAAAATATGGTAGAGCCGGGCAGGCCAGAGATGAAAATATAATACGGCCTTTACGGTTTGCATACTCGATAACTAAGGCTACAGGCACACTCAGAACATGTAATATTTTTTTCATGGCAACAATCATTACGCGAACGCACCTCAATATTGCGTTACGCGTAGACTGCCTCTCTTGTTTACTTTGTTCTACAACAGGTACCTCATTTTCTATAGCGCTGTGTACGGGCACAAATTAGGCTTAAAATAGCTCAGTGGAATATTTTTAACCCTCTTGTCGTTGTGAATGAACACTCTTTGAAGATATGTTTGCTTTTTACGCATTCTTGTAGAAGTAAAAAAAAAAAGGAATGCCGTGTGTGGGAGGGACCAAGTTTGTCCGTGCTCACCTGTGTCTGTAACGTACTGTCAGCGGCTAAACCGCTTCTCGGACTCTCTTTAAATCTGGAATAGGAGTTTGATATGCAAGCATTAGTTTAGTGAAAGGCGGCGCAGTGAGGGTCGTCCTTTACTTAAGGGGGCAAATGAATTTCTACCCCTAAGCATTCATGGAGCATTGTGGGTGACATTTAGTACCGGTGATCTGCACGTAATGCCGTTGATTAGTTGTGAGTTTTGTAAGGGCGAAATTTTACGTTTTGCCCAGGTTACACACACGTTTTGTGATTTGGATATAATTAATTACAGGAGATGGATACAGAAATATGTAGGAGGATCGTTAATTTGGTGGAAATCCGTTCAGTGAAGGCCGTACTTGCATTAGCCTTGTTGAAACTTCACAGGCGGCACAGCAGGCCAGCACGCATCATACAAACCGGTTTAAGAAAGTCGTAGTGAGAACTGGTTCTTATTCATGAATTTTATACCCACCTTCCTCAGGAAGTAACCTCTCTTATTTGCCAGTTTTTGCCCTTCTTAAACTTCCTACTTGTCCCGTAAAATTATAAAATTAATATTTTTGAAGATGGTTTGACACGATGTTTTAGGCCATTAATTTGGATTTGTCCATCACTGTAGTTATCATTGTCCCTCTCTCTCTGTTTTTAAAAATCTGAGAAAACCCCTGTGTTTGGAAATGGGTTCTGCTTACATATTCAGATGGGCAGAACGTGAAAAAGTCTGTTTTCCGCTATTTTAAGGCCCTACGGAAACAGAAAACATTTCGGAAGTATTGGGACCCTAGATAAAAAATAAATCACAAAATAGACGAAGTCCAAAATGGTGTTCTTAATTTCTCAGTTTATTTGAATAACATATACACGAATACAAAATCGGAGTCGACAAAATTTATCCCTGGGCATGCTTTGAAGCCATATGGGGGAATGGAGATGCATCTTGGGCCGTTATTAACAGCACCGTTAAATGGAGGCGAGTGGTCAGCTTCACGTCCCCAGTTTCCCTATCCCCGGTGCACGTTGGTTAGGAGGCTGGGTGGGCTTCAGAGCCCGTCTGGGCGCTTTTGAAAATACAAAAATCCCTTACCCATGCCGTAAATCTAACACGATCCCACGGTTTCCAGTCCTTTGCCTATCCACTGTGCTGACGGTGCTATCCACTGTGCTGACGGTGCTATCCGTGTTCATTCATAACAAACCAAACGCAGCACAATGGTAATAGTCACAACTGAAAAAATACTGTCTGATGTAGAGAATCGTTGTATAAACACACACAGTACAAATCTAAGGCCTCCAATGCTGTGGATATTCTTGCCGTGATGTTTTGGGTTACGACACAGCTGACGTGACTGGAACCCTAAAGACGACGTAGTATATTTTTCTCAAACTTAGGCATCCGCGTGCCAGTCAACACGGCGTTATAACCCGGAAGGCCACAAGATAAACTGATGCATTAAGGGGTGTTCCAAAATTCTTAAGTCCATGCGTAATTACAGTGTCAAAGTTTAGGAACTGTTTACTCAGAATGCCGCCTAATCGTTCGTAAGGCGCAGATAAGACTCCCTTGGTCCTGATAACGAGGCGTCGTCGGCATTTTTATCCCACAATGATTTAGTGCTGTCTGGCAGCAGACTCGTTACGTCGCGTCTTATTTCGTGTGAAGTGAATTTGCCTTAAGTTTGTGACTTCGTTGGAAACTGTAGTTTTCAGATGCTGTTAAGTATGAACTTTATCTGGTGTTGTGTGTGGATTTCGTGTATAGGTTGTGAATGACATTGAAATTTGTATTCCATACACAGCTCTGCAAACAGCATGTTTATAACGCTGGATTCTTACCTCGAGGAGAGTCAAGAATTTAATGTAAGACTGAAAAAGACGGAATTTTCGCGGCTTTTACATTCCTGCGAATTATGCTGTACAAATAATTCGGCTGCAAAATAAGACGTATCTGCTCGAAATTGTAGAGTTCTGGGCACAAACAGGAAAGCTTAAAACAGTGCTTCCGAATCTCTTCGAATATGAGAATCCCGCCTAAGAATTAAACTATTTCGCGGGCCCCCATATGCTAATAATCGTGCTTGCAGGCTCCGTTAACTGAAAAAGTACGTAATGACAGAAACATATTATAACGCCAACAATAATAATAATAATAATAATAATAATAATGAAATTATCTGTTGGCTGTAGAAGCAGTATTAACTGCTACGTTATGTGATTTTTCGGGGTCCTTGGTAGAACTCTGCCGCCCCTGGGATCGCGGTCCACAGGTAGGGAACCATTGGCCTAACTTCAAAGTAGCAAACTACAGCGTGTGTTACTTAACGCGGAACCCGCTCAGAGAATCTACATTCTGCAATCTGTTACAAACGTCAGACATCCTTGATTCCTGGCTGTTACTTTCAACACGTGCTTTAACGTGTAAAATATATTGGACGCATGTTAACAGGTATTTGAAATTACGTCATACAACTGAGACATATTTGACACCCGGTGGGCGTATTATTCAAAACCATGTGAAGTTCTTATCTGCAAATTTCCGATGCCACGCACCGTGTTATTTATTGAAGGTAGTCCTCAGCGTGTATTGTTTTTTAAACGTTGTCTTTGAATCATACGCACAGAGAATGGTCAGTCACATGGCGCCATATCGGGTGACCGAGTAAAAGGACGACCAATTAATCGATTACCAGAAATGTTACTAAGGCGGCAGTTGATTTCTTGGTTGCATCTGCAGTTTCGCCCTCTTACTGGAATAACCCGTGTTCACTCTCATCACCTAAATTTTCAAAAAGAGAAAAAAGCGGGAGTGTGTGTGTAGCCTATCTTAATGCATTTATTATGTTCGTTAACATAATGCGTCTGATTATTCTTATTGCACTGACAGTACACCACACTTAAACTTTCAGGTAAGGTAATGGTAACCCATGTGTTTGGGTTTATCTGCCGACCAGCGTTTGTTATTTTGGGTACTCACATGGCCGGTTAAGTAATCTGGTTTGTAAAATAAGTTATCAATAGACTAACGTCACAATTATACCCACCTTCCCCGAGGCAGTTGCAAGACTGTACTCTCGTAACATATTTGGTGTTACATTTCTCATAGGATTCATTCCTGATATAGGTTTTTTTTACAATACAACCCCTCTCTGTTAACTCTGTACTTCGTATTCGCCAACAGCATCAACAAACCAACAGACAACACAAGCATCAGCAGTAATAAACAACAACGCACGTGCGTTGGGCGAGGCTTGTGAAACGGGACATTGAGTCTAATCGATATGTGTGTGACCGAATATACCTTGGGTTTGTGCTGTGTATGAGAAAGCTGCAGTGAGAAAGTACCTATCGTAAATGAGTCACGTACAGTCTGATAAGCTAACCGATAGCTTGGGACCTACATCGAAATGGACGCAATGTACCTCAGCGCTAGTGGGAAATGCAGTAAACATTTCGTTCCTGAAAAAGAATTTAATTCGAAAAAAAAATGAATTTAAATCGAAATGGCATTTAACAAAACGTGAAACTGAAACTCCCGAATGTATTCGATTCTAGTAACTGGAACCTAAAGAATTGCCTGTGGGGTTAAACATGACGTCACCTGCAGCGGAAATGCAAAACATGCTCAGACTTCAGTGTTGCAGTTCCTTGTATTGAGCGTTGTTGGCTACACACTGAAGCTGTCCGTATGTCACGTGCGTGTGTAGTTACGAGTTGTAACTTAAGCATGTGAAGGCTACTTGTGTTCTGAAAGCTTGGTTCTGTTACCCGATAATCACGTTCGTTTCGCATTTGAGTGGAAGGACCAAATAAAACAAACAACCTGAGACACGACAGCTGTGTCCTAGCTGGGTACTACTCCGAGTGGGTAGCCTGAAATTAGATTTTGTGAGATGATAAAACACTTGTGAGGTTTACAGACAGCGTAATGTTAGAAACATAATCCGACCGCAGTCTGATATCGCTGATAATAATGGCAGCTGCAGATATGTGTGAGGTGCCGGGCTACCAATCATTGTACAACGTGACGTCTTCGGCTAGGTTACGTCATGTTTCTACTCTCGAGAATAGAATAACAGCTGATCAGAACTGACGTTGTCGGCCAAAAGTAACTGTCAGTTCGCTCTGGTGGGAAAGAATTTAAGTTTATTTCTGCTACGTATGAATGTGTCTGACATTGGCGTGTTACAATATAAATGAATGTTACTCCGGACACTGGCCCTTGTCGTGTGTTTTTCTCAAATGTGACGTTTCGGAAACTGGACCCATTTCCGTCATCAGGTATCAGGGATCGTACTTAGTCGAGCGAGAGGTAGAGACTAACCCTTTCTGAGGGGCTCAACTGAGCAGGAACTTCGTGCCTGATGAAAAAACAGATCTAGTTTCAAAACGTCGTGTTTGAAAAGTCGTATGACGTGGACAGCGTCCAAAATAACACATTTGAAGTTTATCACTTCTGGAGTAGGAGTTACAAGGTAATACGTGTGTGTCTGTTCGGCTTTCTACTGATTTTTTAAAAAGTTTCAAGTGCCTGGGAATTCGTACGACTTCGGAGAGGCGTAGCGTTCTTCTCATATTTATAGCCGCTTTTCGTCATGAGGTAGGTAGTGGTTTTTGTTGTTGTACGTTTTGTTTGTGAAGTTGTCGTTATTCTAGTCTAGGTTCATCCTAGGAGAGAACTTCGGAGAAGTGAAATGTAAGCTGATCCCCAGTACGATATATATATTAACATTTCTCTGTTATTTCTTATTCTGATTTCTTATACCTACTCATTGTAGGTGTAGAGGGTTATTGTTGCACTTGATCACACTCAGTGGCACACAGACAGTCGGTATGACTTTTCTGGACGAGGAATCAGCCCGTTGCAGACCTTTACCTGACAACACACAACACTCACAAGAGACAGACATCCATGCCCCCTCGGGATTCGAACCCGCAATGCCATCAAGCAAGAGGCTGTAGAGCCATGCCTTAGTCCGCGCAGCCATCGGGATTGGCTTGTAATTTATATCTTTAATTCCGAATATCACTGCTATTTCTTATACAGCTTCACGAATACACTTTTAAATAATCCCATTTATGTTTCTGACCAAAATGTTATATTTCCTAATATTTTCCTGAAGGATTCTGAGGCTCTGTCTTTGCACTTCGTGAACAGTAGAGTCTGTTGTATAATATTATGTATTAATGTGTAAGTTATGGTTTTATAGTGGTTTTAATCATGCTGGCGGTTTTTACTCCTATGTTGCAAAATCCAACGCTAATAACCGAGAATGGGTTATCGTCTATTTTGGCGGGAATTAAAATCTAGTATACCATAATTTTCTTATCCACGTGTGTCTTCTAAGTGGTAGTTTCTATTGAGGTTTCCGTCTAAAATTTTTATCGATAAATACTGAATACATTTAAAATTTTCCGTGTACCGTGCAGTTAGGTACATCATTATGTACCGCTGTACCTGCAACTGCTTCATAATTGGATGCACTGACACACAACGTGTGGTAAAACTGTAGGAGGTTTATCACACGTTGTGTGTCAGTGCATCTAATTATAGTGCAGTTGTTGCTATGTGTGTGTGTGTGTGTTTGTGTGTGTGTGTGTGTGTGTGTGTGTGTGTGTATTGAACTGACGCACGATCACAGTTGACTTAAACTTCTGCTTTGTGTCTGGAAGATTCCGCATACGAATCTCGACCCGGATACTGTCTGTAGTGATCTGCGATGTCTCAATGTTTCATTTATTGTTTCCACACACATGTCGGGTTAGTACCTCAAATTACGCAATGACAGCTTCCTTTTGACATTATTTTGAGATGAACCTGAACTACTGATACCAATATTAAATGAAACACAAATAAATAAATAAACAAGTAAATAAATAAGCCTTGTATTAAAGCTTTTTGTTCAAGATTCTTTACTTTTTTGCACTTAATGGAGAAGGGAAAGGTTAATTTTTATCCTTCTCTGAAACCTTCGGTCGTTTTAAATATTTAAGGAAAGGGACATACGGATCTGTTTAGATATCGACAAATATTTGCGAATTTCCCAATTAAGCAGAACACACTCTTCTTTGTCTCATTCCTCTGGCTATAACATGGATGCCAGCGTTTTGTCTCCTGTGTGTAATCCCACACACGAGTTACGTCCGACATTTCTGGCAACGTTACACAAAATGTTACGTTGGTACCTGCGTCTTGGGCTGTATTTACAGAACCGTTTCTCCCGTTGAGCGCTCCTCTAGTCTATAGCAGTTTTCATTACGTTTGCAAAACAGCCAATTGAATGGTCTGGCATTTCTGTGCTATCTTTGAGGTTTGTTAGAATCTCAAGACCAAACGTAATAAATGAAAAATCTGGGCTTATATGTGAGTGTCAGGCCGTATATGTAATTGATTTACTCTTCACATAATCTGTAAATTAGGTAAGATACGGAGTTCAGAGGGCTGGGAATATCAAGGCTGCTGTCTTCTGGAGCACTGTGTCGTTTAGTCTGGTATACAGGAAGGCACGTGTCGGAGGATCCTGCTTCCTCCATCTTTAGAATATGTGACGTCACATCCCAGAATATGGCGACCTTCATATGCAGAGCCGTGAGAAACTCCAGACCGATATCTTGTAGGCTGTGTTTGCGCCATACCATGTGGATTGAGAACGGTCACAATTGTTCCACTTGGCAACTTGGCGATGCAATTATTCTGACGACACGTGTTGAGTCTCTGAGTTCAGCAGACAGCTCTCTGAATAATGTCCAATTGAGTTTATGTGACTGCATCAACGGCACAAGGGCCACCATACCGAATTGTGTACCGAGAGTAGCCTTTATTAATGATCGTATGTTTGACAGCTTCGTTTATTATAAAGTGACATACACTAAATTTATGACAGGTCAAGTGAAAATTTTGCGGTTGTGGAAGTTCCCAGATAATGTCCGCTCGTCCATCTGGTGACAATACTTCGGAGGAATGGTAGAGCGTTGTGAATTGCTGCATCCTCAAGCAGCAGACTTCTCATCGCCTTGCGTTCTTCACCAACGCCCCTTGCCCTGAAACGTTCCTCGAGCAGTCACTGCCTGGAAGCCTTCGGAACCGTAAAATTTGTGTTGCCCCATAATATGTATAGCGTTTATCACTGCACCCTTTTCTTCTTCTTCTTCTTTTTCTTCTTCTTCTTCTTCTCCTCCTCCTCCTCCTTATTCTCCTTATTCTTCTTCGTCTTCTTTTTCTTCTTCTTCTTCGTCTTCGTCGTCTTCTTCTTCGTCTTCTTCTTCTTCGCCTCCTGTGTATGTTTGGAGAAGTAATGTCTGTTTGTTATGAGAACCACACGAAACACATCGTTAGGCATTGTGGGCAAAAAGCACGCTTGTTAATACATTAGAGCGGTACTTACACTGACCACTATGCTTTTAATAACCGCCAATCTTCAAATTAAGGCTGATAGATCTGGTGTGCAGGAGGCTTGATTTTGCTGTACCTGTGGACTTGAAACGACAAGAAGAGGAAGTTACGATGACAACCAGCAAAGTAAAGGTAAAGGTCACCCCATGACATGCCCTTGCTTGATACAGAGGAAAGGCGGAAGTACAGCTCCAACCCATTCGCACCCACGGCGCTAGAAGCGGGTGTGTGGTCAACACTACGTCTCGGCCTCTTTAACCGTCAGATAGACCCGGTACCTATTTTGCAGGACGCTGCGTGGGCCTTGGGGCCATCTGCATGGAAAAGCTCGCCTCACCGGGAATCGATCTCCGGACCGTCCAGTGCGTAGCGAATTGCTATACGGAATACGTTACGCCGCCCGCAGTGAGCTAAGTACTGTATCATGTATAAAATTCGAAACCAGCGACACGCCAAATGTTTGTGGACGTGTTTTGCCATTGTACTAAGTACAGGATTAAAGTTACCGAACGTGCTATAGAATGATGTTGAACCTTGAGACATGTGCCACTTATACTTCGATATGAGAATGCTGTCTGTCAGGCTGCCTAATCTCACAAAACGCTGAATAGAGCAGATTTTTCCTCCTCTTTGAATTCCTGCCTAAAATAAAATTCTGGCTTTCGCGCAATCGCTATAATTGTGTTGACCAGCCGGCAAGGTATAGAAGTCTAGCAACCCCATAATAAGTGACGGAAACCAGGAAGGTTCATGGTGAAGTCGCGGTCGAAAATTATGAGTCATTGGTTCTTCGTTTCGGATTTCTGTTACAAAGAAACTAATTCTGCTGATGCCAGTGGCCGCGAGGACTAAGGCATGGGTCTGCGGCCGCTCGCTTGCTGGGATTGTGGGTTCGAATCCTGCCGGAGACAGGGACGTTTCTTGTGAATGTTATGTGTTGTCACGTAGAGGCCTCTGCGACGGGCCTATCCCTCCTCCAGGGGAGTCCCACCGAGTGTGTATGTGTCAGTGAGTGTGATCAGGTGCAATAATAACACTCTACACTTACAGTACGCGTAAGTAGGTAGAAGAGGTGAGACTAAGAAAGAAAAAGAGACACTAATTCTGCGACTAGGATATTTCTTTGAGAAGATGATATCTGCTTATGAAATAAAAAGTTCCCTGACTAAGTTTCCTCCTTTTTTATGGAACCGGAAACTTAATTAGCTGCGCAACAGCTTATCACTTATCATGAGCCAGATGAAGCCAATCCACACCTTCGTCAAGGTTTGTTTTATTATTAGCCTACCCCTGCACATTTCTTTTATGTTTATAAACGGTAAAGGTTTATATATATATATATATGTGTACTGTATACACAATTTATACAGCTTGAATTTAATTTTGTCTTGCTTGCTGAAAAGAATACACACACACACACACACACACACACACACGCACACGCAACAGAAACTATATATATATATATGATGTGAATAAAATAGGTGGACTGATGGCAGTGAACATCATTCGACACCATAACTTTCTGTTTATTGATCCATTTGTTTACGTATTAATTTATTATTTAAGAACGTTGTCAATAGCTCAGAATTTGTAGCGTTCAGCGATAAGTTGATTAGTGCATAATGAATTAGAAAGTACTTGAAAGGAAGCGGAAGGGGTATAATTTGAGTTATTCTTAAGCATTTCGTTGGAGGAAGCGAAAAGGCCACAAAAAAACTGGATAGTCTGTCTTAGAGCCAAGTTTTGAACCCGGACCGTTACAATAGAATGCAATAGCTCTGGTTGCTCGAATGCGCACTACTTTAGTATAAGTTTGTGTGTGTTAGGCCATGTCAACATTTTGAATCCTTCTCATTTATTGAAATTCATACAACATCTGCATCTGTACCAGCCGTAGAATGAAACGTATAAGTAGCGATGCTTTTGTACTGTGAAGGTAGTGACACGAAGTCGGGAAGTAATGCAGGTGTAAAAATAGCCGTACAATTCTTCGAACACGCCACGCTTTGTTTTAGCCGGAACGAGATTAGGTTAGCAGAAATAACGTTTGCAGACAAACTGCGGGTTCAAGTGCAAAGGGTGTCGGTATTTTTTCGTTCATTCACTTTTCTTACATAACTACTAGCAGGTGTCAAAATACAAAGTTATCATAGCTAGCAGTTGCCTCTGTTTAAGTACGAAACAATTTAATGGCGACAGCAAAGATGTTTTGACAAACCCACGTCAATTAGGCCTACTGTTTCACAGTGTGATTTGTGGAAATGAACCACCAAGTAACGAAAACTTCGAGGAGGGTGACGATGAAGTTCCACACATTTTTAATATTGATATTAGATATACCGGAGTTGTGCGGGATTATCAACACAGCTACCTCTTTGACGCGTTTGTCTGTTTCATGATAAAGAGAAGACATCTCGTTTAGAAACAAAGATGGCGTTTGCACGGAATTTATTTAAAATATGACATAATCAGTAGAAATTCTGATGCTATGTCTGATTCTTCGCCTTCTGCTTCATTGGTTGCTATGGGAATACGGGATAATCGAAAACGATGGCCCGAATTGTGAGACGTTATAACTTTTATGAGAAGAGACGTGTAAGAGATGGCAATTACTGTATTGTGTTCATCAACTAAAGGCTGCTTAACCTTTTAAAGCCCAGCGGTAACTTTACGTACCACCAGGTTTAACATTAAGAAATTCTACTTGTGCCCACATTGCGTTTATGTGTTTTGTACGGATCTCAGAACAAACAGCAACTTTTGCCTTATAAAACATTAAGAGATTGGTTTCTGTAACCGAAGTGGAGAAAGTTTACAGCGCGGTGCGCACTGAGTTCTTTTGTAAAACAGTCACGCTTCGTTTTTAAAGGGTTAAACACGCTCGCGCACATCATCTTGCGCATGCTCCATGCGCATGCGTAATACGCTTCCGGCTGCGCTAAGCTCTGCGGCTGCCGCAGTTAGTACGATGGCGAGCGGGCAAGAGAAAGCACAAGGCGTTATTTGGTTGGCCGAGAGACCTTCCACTGTAACAGTTCACCACAATTTCGGCCGTCAATATGTACGAGATTCTCCTGTCGACAGTGCGATTCGACTCTTGTTTAGCCACTTTAAGAAAAATAGGACTGTTTTAAAGTGAAAATCACCGCTGTTACCGCGAACATGAAAAGAGGATATTGAGCACATAAAGCTGTCGTCTCAACGTAGTACAACGAAGTGTATTGCTCGTTTCAGTGTTTGTAGCTAGGTATACGTAAATCGACAATCCAGAATGTCTTGCACAAGAGGCTAAAGTTGCACGCTTAAAAAATTCAAAATTTTCGTGAAATAAAGATGCGTGTCATTACACAAGAACTGAATTTGGAAATCTGATGCTGACTGCAACTGATGACAGTGATTTCTGTTATGGTGAATGATGTCTGTAAATGAGGCAGCATTCCATGTGGATGGTCACGTAAACAGGCACAACATCTGGACCTAAGACGGCTGCACGATCCTTGCGAGCATGTGTGAGGTTCCCCGAAAGTTAGTTTGTGGCGTGGCATAATGCAGGATCGTACTAGAGGGTCTTTTTTTTTGTAAGTACTATCACAGCAAACATTTTATTTGGGTAATTTACAGTCTTTTTGTCTTTCAGTAACTTTATGGCATTTAACAGGAAGAAAAAGGAGATTTTTTCAACAAGGTGGTGCCACGCCACACTTGAGTCGGGAGGTACGAAATGTCCTGAACCTTAGGATAACTAGTCGGTGGAGAAAACGGGCAGAGCAACGCCGTGACCTCCACGAAGTTCAGGTCTGTCACCACTTGAATTTTTCTGGGGGAATTCATAGAAAAATCTCGTTTACGCACACAGAATCCGATATTTACAGTATAAGCGCGAGAGTTAAAATGAGCGTTAACAGTAGTTACTCCAGAAATGCTTCAACTCATATGGCAAGAAACTGAGTACCGTTTAGGTATTTGCAGTCTACCAACGACGTGCACGTTGCGATCTTCTGAGGTTTGTGTGCAGACCTTATGAGTTTATGCATACGTTACAGCGAATCCCATATCAATATAACTTTATTCTCGTAACAGTTATTACGTCTCAAAACTAAACCCATCATTTTCGATGATGCTGCAGGCTGCATAAAAAGACAAACAGTGAAAAATATTCGCATTGAAGAATTAAATATGTCCTCTATGCTAATGTATGTCTGTCTGTTTGAGGCTTCATGTGCATCAAGTGCTGCCAGAGTGCTAAATAACTTTTTAATTTGTTTGCATCATTACTTAGGAGGATAAAATAAAGAAAAATGATGTGGTAGGGATATATAGCATGCTCGAGGATCATGATAGTTATAGACGCCTGCAAGATTTAATTGGGAAAACCTGTAGGTCAGTCACCATGTTTTTGTGGTTTACTTGACAACGTTCTCAGGATCTCAGATTATGTAGCATTGAATGTTACAAAGAGTGATGAATGATGAACTGGAAAGAATTTGGAAGGAAGCCATCATTGCGTAATGAGGCGTTATGGCACATACGCTTGGAGGGATGGAGAGAATTCACACAAAGGTACTGAGGATAGACTATGTTCCAGCCGACAGTAGAAGAATACACCGTAGTCACAGCTTAGTACAAGTTGGGAGCTTAGAAGAGTAAAGGATTTCGCGGAAGTTCTGAAATATTCTGCTGAACTGAGTAAAATTTTCTTAAATGTTGTCACCAGTTTAAAAAAGCATATCTGTCAAAAACAAGTTTAGGATGTTGCCACTACAACAACCTTCTCGGTGAAGACACAATTTGGGAGACCTAGGAGGAGATGGGAAACATTATTGAAATGCATATTTAAAAACAGATTATGACGATGTGGACTGGATTCATCTGGCTCAGGGTAGGATCCACTGGCGGTATTTGTGGAGACATTAATGAACCCTCGGTTTCTGTAATAGACCTGAATATTCCTTGACCATCTGAGTGACTGTTAGCTCTTCAGGATGGACTGCACTCCATGGAGTCAATCTTAACTCAACGTCATGGCGGTTTGACAATGCATTACTTCTTATTCCGCCCGGTTTAGCTCTAATTGTACTGATAAATATGCTGGTATGTTTCACGCATGAATTACACCGAAGCAGTACTTCAGAAACTTTCAGCCGAGGACAGAGAAATTGGGAACTGATGATGTAATACTATAACAACCTAAATAGTTCGTGATTTGTGTGTGTAATGTACTTCCAAATGTCACGAATCTCCGAAATGACTGGAACGTATTGTCCGGATTTCGTACTTTCCGTTTAACTTTTAACACGTAATGGTCTTCATATGTGCCACTTGCTTGAATATTAAAGAACTGCAAATTTCTGTCACACAGTGTAACAGCGCGTTTCATGTGATTCTCAGAATAAATATCCTTCATTTCCCCAAGAAAAGACCTTAACCGTTCTTTTTGTAATCGAGATATGATATTTTTCTTTGAGACTGGAACTGAATTTTTGTAGTTCCTTATATAAGTTTGACACACAGAGGATTGAAACATGACATTTCAGTGTGGGTTGTTACTGTTAATGATAATTGTGGTACCATATAAGTAAATATTGAGTGTAGTTCCTTCTTAAATCGTGTACAGTTCAGCCGCTTTCAGCGAGTTAAATAAAATATTTAATACGAGCCTGTAGCAGAATGCTTTTGCGAGATTAAATACCTAAAATAATTCTCCCTTCTGAAACTGGTTAGATTTTCAGAATACGAAGCCTGTTCTATCTACTCATATTCAAGTATTTGCTTTTCAGTTCCTCTGGGACGTTATCGATTCCTCCTGGCAGTAGGGTTAGGATAAAGTATCTCTTTCTCTACCTGCTTCCTGTGATACTTTATAGAGCTCTGCTGATAATCACTTACGTCGCCCTTTAATGCCTGAATTTGTAATCTTATTTTAATTCCTTTAGTCGCCGAAGAAACTCCGTTTGCCCTGATCCCGATCGTTTGTTACCCCAAGTATTCAGAAACCTCACCTTCCTTCCATATTTGGGTATGTCTTTAGATATTAGTTAGGTGTTCTTTGTTTAGTTCCAGTTGAATTTTGTTTGACGACTGCTATTACGTAATTTAAATCTGTTATATCTCTGCAGTACAGTATATAGGACTGTCTCATATCTGCTTAGCCAGCTTTCCTTCCTTACGCAAAAATCAGGCTTTTGAGATCACTATGTATTTGCGTGTCGATGTATACTCCTGTTCGAACCTTCGAGCCAAATGACCGATTAAAAGACACATTACATGAACGCTGTATTACTGGAGACAACCCAGGAGCCATGATTTATTGTTCCCCACACACATTAATAAGAACATGTAGGAAGCGCGAGTCTGTGAGGCAGAGAGATTGTAGCACCATGTAATTTATGGTTCTGAAATGAAGTGTGCTAATAAGTCTTTGAAAAATATGCTGCATTTATCAACGTAACGTTTCATAAAAATCAACTAAGAACATGGCTGTCTTACGAACGTTCTCTTCAACTTTCGATTTGATCGGGGTACCTAATAAAACACTGACACTAAGCATTTGAAGTTTGGTACGTACGAGTAGACAGATCGAGCGTACCCCCTCCCCCCCCCCCCCCCGTCCCCCGTCCCCAGTTCTATAGGAAATTGCAGTCATGGCGACATTGCGTGTAAGTAGTGTGACAAATTTTACTATACATATTGCTAAACAGTTCATAAGTAATACTGACCATTACAAAAATTAAATAAAGCAACAACATCAATACTGACAGACACGCAGGCCTACATTTAAAGATCCAGCAGCAGGAAACTGTGCATTGTGTTGTGCTTGGAACTGCTTATTGCGCTCTGAAATTCTGTTTTCTAGGTACGTCAATTCCGAAGACCATTTATGGTTCAAATGCGTTTAATGCAGAAGGCGGTGTAAAGATTTCGGTCTGTTGAGATGTGACGCCATGTAGCGAGGCACGAATTTATTTGCGTTTGAAGGGCTATTTTACCTGCGACAAATTTTTGTCAGAATACACGGCGTTAAATCCCAGAAATCACCACCATGTTAACCTCAAACCTCGTACGAAACGGTGTGATTCGTTCGGATGATTAGACAGTCTCAGCGATAAAACGCGGTTTATAAGTGACGTCCTGTTGAAGCAAAGTGTGCCATCTTGACACTTAACAGCATCGCAGCAAATAATGATTGATAATTAGGGCGCAGGAAATTGCGTACTTTCCTGTTATGAAACTCCACAGACACCACGATCTGAGGCAGTTCTTATACTACAGTTCTAACACACACAAGCGATAATGTACTGATTTATGTATGAATGTTAAACACGTATGTGCTGGCTGTTCTGCTAGCGTAATCAGAGTTTCACCCGTTGAGACGAGAAGCCGCAACGCGGATGTGTTCTTTGTGTTTCTAAGTTTAGGTAGGGAAGTGGTTACAGTAGGCTGTCTGAATGAGATTTGTGAAGACGTTGGAGGTTATTGCGGCTGCGTATGTGAAGATTACAGTCTTTCAGGATGTGACGCCATTTACATTTGTAGATGGATACCTCCTGAAGTCATATTCAGTGTGAAATGAAGGTGGTGCCTTGTGGTAACAGATCGTATTTGCGAAGTGCGTG
>BLKM01010755.1:1832890-1840390 GCA_013340265.1 Coptotermes formosanus | reverse complement strand
TACTACTCAGCTTCGTATTTCAGAAGGAAGCAAACCTCGTAGTCACCGCCGTGAGAAACTGAAATCTCAGATATGCTTACATATTAGTTTCCGAATCATGTGCGAAATGCATATGTGACTGTGTAATGATATCGGCTGTCAAGGACACTTGTGTTTGTTCGGAAGTTTTCAACACGCGGTTTCAAAGTAGCGACGTGTTTAGTGGAATGTTAAACTTATTTTGTTGTATGCAGTAAATTACGTCTCTTTGTAAATTATTTCTGCAAATATTACAGTGAAATGAGTACCGTATGCGTACGAGTATAAACCTGGCAGATATTTCGCATTTATTTGCAGGAAGCAGCACTGACTTACTTTAAAACCACACTAACATGTTATTTAACTTCATTAGTTTAATAACCACTGCGTTTAACGACTTGTCCTTATGCCATTATCACGCCGTTTGCATGGAAACGAAATTCAGAAGTGTCCTATCCACAAAAAGTTCTCTAAATTTCTGTCCGTGTGAAAATATGGCGTCTCGAAGTGTGGAGTCCGTCAGAGTATGTGTTGAAAGATATTTACTGGAAGTCTTTTGAAGTAAAGAAAAGGCAGAAGGAAATAGGAAAAAAATTATGACAGGAAAGACAAACAAATGAGATTGGGAAGGAACACAGAATAAACAAGGGAAGGAGGTGCAGGTATGAAAATTTGTATAACGAATGAAAAGACTTGATAAGAATGTCGGGGGATATAATGAAGGCGGTGTTTTGCTCGTGCAACAACGTCAAAACAGAACTGAGACCGTGAGCTAGTGAAGCGAGCAGGCAGTTCTGTCCGTTCTGTTCTAGCTGTGCTTGATGCGTTTAAATAATTAACTTTCCTCTTCGCTGATCTTGCTGTTGCCGTGCACACCCGCCCTTCTAATCTTCAGCTTGCCGTGTGGCCGTCACTCTGCGAATAACCTGAGTCGATAGTTTATTATGTGCTGTACGGGGAGGGACATGATAATGAGGAATGTAATCCACGAGATGTATAGTCAGGTTTAAAAGTTAAACAGACCTTAATATTACACATTCTCCGTGCAGTCATCTTTCACAATCTATATTTTTATTATGCCAACCACTGCACACAATCATCTGTTCATATGTTACTCCTATATGCTTCGGCTGTTACTTCCAGCCATCCTCAGGGAGCCATCATGGCAACAACAAACAGAAAGTGTATGACGTGCCATTCAAGGATAGACCGCTGCTGGGTGAATTGTTTGATGTGACGCCCTGAGGATGGCTGGAAGTAACAGCCGAAACATGTAGGAGTAACATATGAACAAAAGATTGTGTGCAGTGGTTTGCATAATAAAAAATATAGATGGTTAAAAGTGCCTTGCTTTAAAAGTAACGCTTCTTCTTTCCACAGTAGGGCTAATGAAGCCCAGTATCCAGGTTAGGCTCCAAGTTTGCGTGCAGAGGCACGGAACAGTATGACGGGTTTAGTATCCAGGGTGCTTGTGATCCTTTTCAGGTCAAACGTAACTGAATGACGCCACGCATCTCTCAAGGGGTCGAACTTGCTATTCTGTCTGTAAGTATGTGTCAGGCGGATGCCAATAAGATCAGACGCTGCGAGCAACAAACTACAGTGGGCATGTGCTTCAGCCTGTATTGGTCTGTTCGTCGGGGTCCAAAACTTTTAACCGCCATAAATAATGATGCTGATGACAACAACAGTGTCCAGCTGAAATTTCAACTGGCTGTGTGCACGTTGTTACGCACTTTTCGCAAAGTAATTTCTGAGAAGCGACTATTAGCCTTGTAGTGTCTGTCCGTCCTTTCGTTCGTCCACATGCAACACCACTACCCGGCAGAAATTTTGTGAAATATCGTATTTGGGTTTTTTACTACAATTTACCTAGATCTTCAGATTTTTTAAGAAAACTGTACAAATCGTATTCATATTGCATGAAGACCTGTGTACATTTATGTCAATATCTCCCGTCATTGATCCTTTGAGTCGACCGTGTTCTGTGTGAGTTACGAGCTGGGTGCGAATACACGTTTGAAGATTTGAATGTAATAGTCGAACGTGATAAATCTCGCTGTATAAGAGAAAAGTGCAAGGAATACGATATCTCACCCTTTTCAACATACCGATTATAACTGATTGCAAATCTGTTACCTAAAACACGGAGAGATTTTATAGGGTGTGACGTGTAAAATACCGAAAGGCACATTTAAAATAATCGAGTTGTTAGTATTTTGCCTGAAAATATTCATGTGTTTGTAATCTAGGGGCGCTAACATAGCGAACGCACCAGAAATTGTTCACCAATGACAGCTAGTACCATTTGTTTTCCAAACGGTTTCGTTGACATAATACTTGCAATTTTCCCTTAATTTAGACTGTTGTAAAATTACGTGCAGTGACAACTGCTGTTTTGTATTCGTCAGAGCAATTATTCTTGTTCGAAGTGCGCGATCACGCACTTGGAATTCGAGCGGCCGTCCTTTCCAGGCAAGGATAAGTGGCTTTTATTTTCTGCCAGTTCAAGATGCGCAGTATTTTATCCTACCATCAGACTGTCACATTGAGGTATTACATTCTTCGTTGAATGTGAATGCACTATTAACCATTAAGGCCGTCTGATTGCGAAATCAGAATTTCATAAAAATGATAGAGTCTGAATGGAAATGACCTTTACCGCTTTGAGAATTTATTCGTAGTAAAGATATCAGTACGATACGTCTTCCAAAAATTCAGACATTGAATTACAACTGTCAGCGTTTAGAATTATTTTAGCTTGATATCTGAGTATTCTACTTTTAATCTGCCTGACTGCTTCTCTCTCAGTTTCCAAATGATAAAAAGTATTTGCACTCACCCTGTGTGTACAAAACTTCATTTTTTACAGCACAGGGGGCACGCTAAATGCCTACTACAAATATGAAGTGCATAATGCTCTTTAGGGAAGTAATCGCTGTTTATTGCAAGTCAAACGATACCTGTAAGTACACTGTGATCATAGTGCAGTCGTTAATGTTAAAGCAGGCGATGCATTACAGCGATGTCAATTGAAAACCGAACCCAGACGCGTGGCAAGCTTTACTGTATTACCTCGTACATTTCCTCATGCAATACACAGTATAGAATGCAAGTTACCCCATGTTAGAGCAGATGTTGAAAATGACCTCCTTGTACTTTCAGACATGCTTGACGCCTGGTGAACAGATTATTAAATATCCTTTGAAGACCTTGTCTAGAAATTGCCGATACTGTGCGGTCGCTATGTGACACGTACTCGTATACCGCCATCCTATCGCCGCGTGTAGGGTACCTTGCACCATAAATGGTGAAAATTTCTACAGACGGGTTCATTGTTGTATAAGAAGGGGCAACAAACACGAAGTGGTTTTTCAGGAGAAACGTTAGATGGTGCTCGATTAGAAGCATCTCGACGAAACTCTAAGACGGTTATCACATGAGACGAGCGTGTCGAAGTCATCTGTACAAGCAAATTTACGGTTGTACTAAACTCCAGGAGGCAGACCGTGCGGCGGATGTACGGTTTTGTAACTGGTTCTGTGAAGCAGTGTGTCATTCTGTAGTCAATGCTTTGTTAACTTATTTTGCAGATGAGGCATGATTTTATTTAAACGGCTACGCAAATGCTCAAAATACATGGTACTGGTCGTCAGATAATCTAAGAGTAGTGCACGAGGTGCCGTTACACATCGCTAAGTTGGGGTGTCGTACGCCGTCATTACGACAAGAATAATCGGACCCTTCTTTTATTCGGACAAAATAAGTTTAGAAAAATACACTGGAGAAATTCTCGCACCATTTTAAAAATTTAAGTGGTGAGGAGAGGGACTACATTTTCTTCCAGCAAGATGGAGTCACCTGTCATAGAGCGTGCAATTGAATGGCTGCCATACGGAACGTTTTGGGGGAACGAATAATTAATCGTCTTCTATGGCCTGCGCGTTCTTCCTTTCTAACCCCGTGCGACTCTTACCCTACCTGTGGGGAAGTGCGAAAGACAATGCATACAAAGCATACACACACAGGACGAACATGTATCAGGCACGCGGTATCGGCAATATTGTGACCAGAACGTTCAAGAATATTTAATAATTTTATTCATCAAGTGTCCAGGATTTTTTAGAGTTGAATCAGGTAATTTCTAATACCTACTCTAAACTGCGGTAAATTTATTATATATTATGTATGAGGACGTGCACTATTAAGCTTGTGCGTCTGGATTCGGTTCTCGGTTTAACTGCCTGTAGTTTCCTCTGCGCTTGAAAGTGTTATCGAAAGTTTGCCGCCAGAACGATACGGTTCAACCACCGTCTTCGTTAGACGTTTTAAGTTATAAATTTTCTGTCGAATACACTTGTACGTAATATTAAACATTTAGAGACAGTTTGTAGGACTGTGTTCATATCTGACAAGAAGTTACAGAGAGGGCTGCACTTGGGAAAATATTGCTACCACTAGGTCTGGAACCTTTAAACTTTACATCTGCTATGTAAAAGCCTAAAGATTAAAATATACAGAACCACATATAACCTACCTACAAGTTACACACGTCATCTCTATCCCTGGCAGAATATAGGTTGAAGGCTTTCCCGTAGGGGAGATACAGATTAGATTGTCTTCTACTCTAAGGATGGAAGTAGTATACAAATTTATTAATGAAACTAACTACTGCACACTTATATTTCTATCATCACCGACATGTTTTGGCCGTAATTATTCGGCCATCTTCAGGGAGAATGTTTTTTCTTAACAAGGCAGCATACGGTACATTAGAGCTTATTAATATCTAGGCTTGTATATAACAGTCACTGTCATATGTTAAAAACTTGTACGTTAAAACTATTGTTGATTTTACATAAAAAGCGGTTAAAATTTATTAAAATCTATTTCCAAACATCTTGTCGCCAACATGTAGGAGAACCCTGATTGTATTCACGTTGTATGTATCACAAGTGCCAACTCTATACTCTGGAAGTAGTGGCTTCGTCCGAAACGTTGGTAACAACCTCTTGGAATGTATGTTGCCACAACTCAGAGGAACATAATCAACTTTGATAAAGGTTTTTAAAAACAAAGTGCAAAGGGGATTATTTTGACGCCTTTTAGGGATTTATGCAATGCAATTGGCCTACAGTTAAATTACAGCAACAATTTTAAAGGTAAATTTGTCCCTGTCCGCTCCATTAAGTTATGTAAGGGAGGAAAAATATAGCTCCACTCATTCTTAACCTCGACACTGGTTGAAAGTCAGCGTTTAACTTCACAAGTCGGCCGCGTTACCTCCTGAAAAGGATGCCTGTGCCTATTAAATAGGAGGCTGCATGGGCCCCAGAGCTGGTCTGGACGTTCTCTTGTCTCTGCCGGACTTCGAAACTTGGATTGTCCATTTCGGAAGCTATTCAGTATACAGACTACGCTATCCCGGCTCTGCAACAGACTCAAATTATGCGCTTGTAAGAACTAATGTAAAGCTGGATATATTTAACCATTATGATGTTACACCACTTATCTCTGATGATAGCGTGAAGTAAGACGAAACGTGTAGGGCGATGAAGTGTTTGATCCAAGCATACCTGTTTTATATAAGGACTCATTGCGTACCGCGCAGTAAACACTCTACATCCTAGGTTATTAAAAACAATCCAGTAATGTTGTGTAAGGCAAAAGTTGCTGGTGATTTTGAGATCCATGCAAAACATAAATGCAAGTGAGCACCACGTAGAATTTTTGACTGTTAAACTGGGTAGTACGTGAAGTTACTGCTAGGTTTTAAAAGGTTAATATGGCATGTTTATTGGAGGTTTGGGTTGTTTTGTGTGTGCGATAACCGTAATGATGTGATAAATTAAAACCATGATAATCTTTTGTTCTTCATGTGTAGCATCTACATGCATAGTGATGTAATGCTATGGCACTGCTGTGGATTTATGAGAAGAGTGAATGGGAAGGTCCTGCCGATAAGAACGGAGTTAAGACGGATGTTCTGTGTGCAACCATAAACTGTAAAATGGTCATAGCGAGCTAAGTTTGTGAAACTAGGTTGAGATGATTGACAGATACAAAATGGCGGGTCCTCTCGGTCGTTTGAAGAGATTACCAACATTTACGGTGTCACATGGAGAGGTACAATTCAGTCTTCGAACTGTTGACCCCATGTTCCGGTTCTCTCTAACGCGTCTAGTTGAAGCTTCGTCTACGCCTCCCGATTCATCGTCTCCAGGGGCGGAAGCCCGGTTCGCAGCCAGCTGGGACACCCGGTTCCGACAGGAATGGGCTCGGCTTCGGGCGGCAGTCCATGACATCTTCCACTTCAAAGTGAGCAAGACATTAGTCTTTATGATTTCTGTCATTCTTATCATAGCCATCATCATTATCATCCTGTATTATCTCTTACTATAACCGTATTTGTCATTATCAGCATCTTAATAATGATCATCATAAGCATTATTCTTTATAACTATTATCTTCACTATTTACATTTAAAATAGTCATTTAAGATCCATTAAAATATTCCTTTCCAATCTACACCTGTTTCCCAGGTAGTCTTGCGTTGAGGTATATGCATTTATCATCTCCTCTACGCATGCTGCAAGTTCCGTCCATATCACATTCTTGATCTGATTACCCAAATTTTCTGTGCAAAGGACGCCATATATACTGCACTAAAGCACTCGTCGGACCCTTTATTGTAGGCGGAACAGCGGCGAGGAGCCTCGCAGCCAGGACCCACGTTTTCGCGCGGCCAGCTGACGGCACTGCACAATGATATCAGAGTCCTGTTGCGGTCGCAGGCAGGCACGTTTATATTCGAGTACTACCAGAACACACTGCTCCCCGCAGCAGCGGATATTCTGCTGGAAGACATCGACAGGGTCTCATCTGACCTCAGCGCCAGCCTCATTGCAGCCTGGACACACTTCTATTGCCACGCTCTCCCCGCACTGGAGGCCGTTTTCGTACACGTCAAGGTGGGATTCCCTAGCCACAAGGATTTCCGAGCAAAACTCACAAAGCGTGCATGGATTGCTACCCGTTTTTGTTTGTTATTTTTATGAAGGATTTTCTTTTCGAAGTAGGTTAGATAGTCTGCCAAGGTTAAAATTCTCTGATACAATCTCAAAATTTTCATTGTCGCCAAGTTTGTAAAATTTCATTGACAAAGATTATATACAGCCTAAGCCGATTCCAGTGGCCGCGCCGTCTGAAGCGTGAGTCTGCGGCCGCTCGCTTGCTGCGATTGCGGGTACGAATCCCGGCGGGGTGTATTTGTCTGTCTCTTGTGAGTGGTATGTGTTGTTATGTAGAGGTCTCTGCGTCAGGCTTGTCACTGATCTAGAGGAGTCCTACCGAGTGTGGTGTGTCTAAATGAGTGTGATCATGAAGCCTCGGTAATGAGGAAGCCCTGGCCCACTAAGGACCGTTGCGCCATAATATATATATATATATATATATATATATATATATATATATATATATATA
>BLKM01010755.1:1596005-1832885 GCA_013340265.1 Coptotermes formosanus | reverse complement strand
AATATATATATATATATATATATATATATATATATATATATATATATATAGCCTAACGTGTACGTGTGCTTATGATCTGTTGTCGTACCAACGACTTTCACATAACTGCCTCCAGTGAGTCAGTGTTTATCGCTGTCAGGCTGAAAGCTGAAGAAACTTTTCGCACGGCTTCCATAAAAATATCACCTGAACAATTTGCATATTGTCCAAGATCGAGAGGCAAAAGTAAGTAAATGGGCGATAGTGTTGCTT
This sequence comes from Coptotermes formosanus, assembly GCA_013340265.1. NCBI lineage: Eukaryota > Metazoa > Arthropoda > Insecta > Blattodea > Rhinotermitidae > Coptotermes > Coptotermes formosanus. The sequence continues at coordinate 1,832,633 of BLKM01010755.1, read as the reverse complement.
CCATCTCCTAAATTTGGGCGAACACCATGCTGTTATTACCAGTGTACGAAGTCAAAATACACAGCCTTAAGATGCCCTCCTCCAATGGTGGGGTGTCCATATCGAGTTTCGTAATAATCGATCAGCTCCGTCGCAAATTTAAGTGACGCCGGGGCATACGGACCCGCGCTTGCGCTTGCGCGCACGCACACACACGCACAACAGGGCGTTCTCAAAAGTATGCTTCATTACTGTTTAGGAAGGTAAGGAGACTAAAAATTAAATGAGTAATGCAAGGGTATTCGTAATTCCCTGACACGTTTCACAAAATCGGTACACTTGAATGGCGGAAAGGATTGTAACATGCGCCCTACAAATGGAAAGAGGAACTCTCCAAGTTTGTTTTTGCATACTTCTTAAGTTCTCTGTGTGTTGGCCCTTTGTGAGACCGCAGACGTCCAGCCGATAATCCATTTCTGCCCATACCCGCTACAGCATGCCACGATCGGTCTGTGAGATGGCAGAGATGATTCGTCTTCGCAGCTCAGGCAGATCCTGTGGTACAGGCAGTAGAAGGGCCGAGTCCTTAACATATCGCTATGGCGTTAGGTCAGGTGATCTTGGTGGCCAGCAAAGCAGCGCCTGACCTGCTGCGGTCGTGCGTCCGATCCAGCTTTGGGCAAATGCTGAATGAGGTAGCTGCGGACGAGGTTGTGGTAACGTGGCGTAGCCCCATCTTGTTGGTAAATGAAGTCATCAGTGCCATCTTCAACCTGCTGCATTAACCATTCCTGCATCATATCAAGACAGGACCCGCCAGTGACCGTTGACTCGGCGAAGTGCACATATTTTGTGAAATGTGTCAGGGAATTATGAATAACCAAGCATTACAAGGCGGCTCTTTGAAATTCTGTACTGCTCTTATAAATGTGTGCAAAGGTATTGGTTAAAGACACGTGAAAGAAGGACAGCTGCTTTAGATATAACCTTATTGCATTGCATTAAAATTAACTTAGGTTTCCAAACAGTACCATAAAGTTTTATGCGTTCTATGTTCCGTGCATTGATCAGATAGATAAAATTTTAAAAAGGACTAACAAATGCATTTGAGTGTATGAATGTGCGTTTGTTATATAGTAACCACCGACATACTTCGGCCAGTCATGTGGCCATCTTCAGGGTGGCCAGAACAAGAATACAGCCACGATTATAATGTGTGAGAACAAATCCACAGACAGAATATTCGTACAGTTTTGTTTACATTCACAGTTAAAAGAGTTTCTTTTAACTGTGAATTTTTCATATAATTTGGGTTAAATACCCAGGTGAAAGAGTATCTTTTAACTGCGAATTTAACCAAAATTATATGAATCTTTTTATCTGTGATTGTTTCTGACACATTAAAATTGTGGCTGTATTCTTGTACTTTCCACCCTGAAGATGGCTACATGAGTGGCCGAAACATGTCTTTGGTTACTATATAACAAATTTACATTCATACACTGAAATGCATTAATTGGTCTGTTTAGAAATATTATATTGTGTCATGAAACTTATTCTAGGCGCGTTTGCAAAATTGTGAAAAGCGACTATTAGCTTCGTTATCTCCGTCCGTCCGTCCGTCCGTCCGTCCGTCCGTCCGTCCGTCCGTCCGTCCGTCCGTCGGTTTGCATGGAACAACTCGGCTCCAACTGGACGGATTCCCATGAAATTTGATATTTGAGTATTTTTCGAAAATCTGTCAACAAAATTCAAGTTTTATTAAAATATGACAATAAAAACGGGTACCTTACATGAAGACCTGTTTACATTTATGATAATGTCTCTCTGAATTCTTCTTGGAATGAGAAATGTTTTGGACACAGGTTGTAGAGAAAATCAAAACATACATTTTATCTTTCATAATTTTTGTTTCCAAAAGGAGTAATGTTTATGAGATAATGTGGACAAATATGGTAGAGCCAGATGACAATATAATACGGCGCATGCGCATTTCATGCTGGGTAACTAATGCCACAGACACACAGTCAGAATATGTAATACTTACTAGTTTTCCACGGCAACAATGGTTACGCGAACGCGCTTGAATATTACATTTATATGTACATTGCCTTCTTTTTTTCTGTCGTGTGAATTTTGGGCTTCATAATAAGGGCGTCTTATACATAGGTGGCAGGTAAAGTTCTCCCTCCTATTCCGTGAAGACGTCTGGAGGAGTGGAGGTTTATCTCTACACATTCTTAATCTCTACACTAGACGGAAGTGAATAGTCAGTTTCATACACCGGCTAGTACTCTGGCGGGAAGAATCCCGCACCCACTGGGCGGGAGGATGGGTGGTCACAGAGCAAATCATGACGCTCTGGCGAAGGGACAAGTCTCTGCCTCCGCAGGTACTAGAACCCTGCTTCTTCGGTAGTCCGGCCTGTCGACTGGGCGCTATACTGACCGAGTAGTCCGGCCTGTCGACTGGGCGCTATACTGACCGAGTAGTCCGGCCTGTAGATTGGACGCTATACTGACCGAGTAGTCCGGCCTGTCGACTGGGCGCTATACTGACCGAGTAGTCCGGCCTGTAGATTGGACGCTATACTGACCGAGTAGTCCGGCCTGTAGATTGGACGCTATACTGACCGAGTAGTCCGGCCTGTCGACTGGGCGCTATACTGACCGAGTAGTCCGGCCTGTCGACTGGGCGCTATACTGACCGAGTAGTCCGGCCTGTAGATTGGACGCTATACTGACCGAGTAGTCCGGCCTGTAGATTGGACGCTATACTGACCGAGTAGTCCGGCCTGTATACTAGACGCTATACTGACCGAGTAGTCCGGCGTGTAGACTGGACGCTTTACTGACCGAGTAGTCCGGCGTGTAGACTGGACGCTATACTGACCGAGTAGTCCGGCCTGTAGACTAGACGCTAGAGTGACCGAGTAGTCCGGCCTGTAGACTGGACTTTACACTGACCGAACTGTCCGGCTCATGTCACCAACAAAGTTCACTGATACTTATTCTTAGAGCAGTTACCAGCCTGCTGACAGCCTTTCATTTGTAAACTAAAGAGAGTTTGGGGACGGTGGAGATTCATATTTTGGCAATCTGCATTATGACACCGTGTAGTCTGGTAAGGAGGTACTTATGAGTATTTCGTAGGAACACATCTCTACACCTTCAGGGTAAAAATGTCCATCTACCTGGCCTGCATATAGGTCGATAAGTGCAGTATTTCGACGGAATATGCTGTCTACAGCTTCAGTGTTTCAAGTAGTGCCTGAACCGTGTCATAACCCATAATATCACAGCAGCAGCAGCAGCAGCAGCAGCAGCAGCAGCAGCAGCAGTATGTAATGCTCAGGCACGTGGAGGAATTCCGGTCACCTCCTAACATCTCAGTATAATTTTACAAGCGATTGAGCATTCCCAGAGTTTAAAAGTGTAAGATGATCATCTTTATTATCGAATTACCTTCTTTGCACAAGACACACTTTGGGGATGGATAAATTGACAGTCTGTGTGAGTCGCTAGACAGTCATGGCCAGTGATTGGTTGCCACTGCATGTCCTCTTGGGAAATCAGGAATTATATTTCTGTTCTCAGCCATTTTGTTCCAGGGTTTGTGCTGGCTTTCAGTGGCATATGTTGAGAAGTCGGCTTGGACATTGCTTTTTATTCTTAATTTTGCGGAATGAAATGACAGTTTACGTGCACTTGTTGGGCTGATTGCTCTAGCCGTCTTCACCAAGTAATCTGCGATTACATTACCCAGAACCCCGCAGTGGGATGGGTCCCATTGGAATTTCGTCTCCAGAAGGACATTCAAGTCTTTAAGAGACAAATGGATTTCTGTAACCCTCTTGTTGGGGGGAGGGGGGTGCATCGCCGTTTGTCCCTGACTTGCTGCAGGTCTTCGCTCGTCGAATTTGTTACGCAGCGTTATTTGGTAGTTACCGACGTTTCGAGACAGCCTATCGGCCCTATCTTTAAGGGTTAAACAGTACCTTACCCTAGCAGATGCGACCGATAGGCTTCCGGAAACGTCAGTGAAGGATGCTTGACCCTTGAAGATGGAACCGATAGGCTGTCCCGAAATGTCGGTAACAAACTACCAAACAACGCTGCGTAACGACGTAGAAGAACGGAGACCTGAAATCACTTGCATTGCTGCTGTTGGATCACTGAATATAACGGCTTCTTTGAAGGATGCGAGTCAACTACAGATTTGCATTAGTGCAAAGTTAATCGCTTCTAGCTCTCCATCAACGCGAGTGGCGTGTTTTCAAAGTGTCAGATAGAAGCTAAACGGTTTGCAATGAATTCCTTCTCCCGCGTTTCCATTCTTGTCTGTGAGGGAATCATTTTTATAAATGTGAAGCCAGTCTCGTTCAGAATATCGGCCTAGTGTATGGATAGTTTCCAGACCTGCCGGTTTTATTACTGCTTGATCTGTATATTTTTTCTTCACTTGTTGAAGGAAGCCTATTTTTGTGATCTGCTTCGATTTAGTCTAAAGGGAAAAGCGGTAATAGGAGTTTTTCGGGTTCTGTTTGCGATAATGCTTTTGTCCTAGTGGCGTCATTTTGTTTACATGAAGCCATTTGTATGAAAGGCAATTTTAACCTTACGAATAATAGATAACGTTACGACAAATGGATGTGAAGAAAACAAACTCATTCCTACTCTAAAGATGGAGGCAGTGCGTACTCACCTTTCGGACTCCACATTGCCGCAGTAGATAAGTCCGTTATGCAGACCTGAGCGCTACCACGAGAATCATCAGCGGGCATGTGTGAACTCGGGATCGAGATTCGAACCAGGGACATCCATATTACGAATCGATGATTTGTAGAACTTAATATGCGAAACTAGTTTATGTGAGAAAACAAGAAATTCGACCTTTCGAAACATCTGTCCGGTGTGTGTTTCGCTACAACACGGATGTTCGCTATATGGCCCCTTTGTCGTGATACGGAACGAAGCTGCACTACAGAAATGTATGAAATGTTCTTAAAGATCTCAATGACAGAGAGCATGTGTTATTTAGTGGGTACCGGGGCTCTTTGCCTGGGGGTAGAGCGGCGGGAGCCTGACCGTAACAACTTATCTCCATCTAGTGACGAATGTAACAAAAAGAGGGGAGTTTTACTTCCACAAGAAGGCCAAGGCTGACAACAGTACGTTATTCAGTATGTAGGAGGCGGAATAGCTCAGTTGTATGGTGGGTAGATTACGGGCAACAAAATCGTAGAATTGGGATTCAGTTCCCCATCAAGAGCAGGGACTTTATACTGCCGCGTCCCGACTGGTTCTGCTTTTCGTCCTGCGGCCTGTTTAGTGTGTAACGGATGCTCTTTACCTGGGGGTAAAACGATCGCAGCGTGAAGGTGACCACTAATCTCCATCCAGTGCTACGGTTAGAAATGCGTAAAGCCATTTCTTCGCTTCTCGAGACATTTTTATTGTATTATGTGAAATTAAGCCCAGGGACCTATTTACCAGTTACAATGACGTTTCTGTCGAGCTGAAGTAAAGACTGGCAGCAGATCGGGTTTACCCAGCTGCAAACGTAGACCAGAGCATTCTTTAAAAACGTTGTAGTTTCTCAATTAACCAAGACAGTAAACTCCTTTAATGGTCGCCGTTGGTTCGTTGCCGAGCTTACAAGAACCTCCATTTGTACTCATTATAACTCTTGTCTAAATCTGGCTTAATTACGCAGCGCTGTAATTCAGGTACATGGGTAACAACCAGCCGTAACGTCGTCCTATAAGTGTTTGAATCTTGCATTCAAGGAAATAGGCCACATGTTTCATCTGTTCCAGAACCAGAGAATGTCCATCAGACAAGCCACACTGATTGCTTTTCGTGATCATGTACTTTTGAAATTGGTGACCCGTCTGGAGCCCATCTTGGAGGAAATGAATGCAGAGGGAAGTGTTCCACCTGCAATCAGGCAGATGTTCCTGGTTCTACAGGTAGGCCTGCACATAATTCCATGAAGCATAGTCCTTCTTGGGAAGCTAATAGTTACGAAATTCATGGTACTTTACGAAATCGTAAGGTTCATTACCGTTTTGACAATAGCTGCCACTGGATCACATTAAAGATATCATTGTGCTTAATTAAACACTGCGACATGAAGGCATATGGGAGTGGAGGCATGGCGCCTGCATTTAACTACAGCCAAATTAATGGAATCCACACCCTGACTGGCTGTATGGGGCAGAGCGTTTTTTTTGAGAAGATAATATTTCTTCAGCTAAAGAAGGCATTTTGTGCCTTTTATGGAATCAGAATGTTCATCGCAATTTTCAAAACATCCCGTTCGGAAATGATATGGAATTCTACAGAAATGTGCAAAATGACGGAAAGCCTGAGATATGCTAACTGGTAATGCAGCTGAGTTCTGCACCTGGTGCCTTTCAGATGTAGGTCTTTAACGTTATAGCTGTTATCTACTGACCAAGTCTGAAGTTATGCTTGTAGGAAGACCTGCTGTGTAGAAAGGAGTTCCCTGTTTTAATATGTAGTAGGAAACAAGAATTTTGTAGTGCCTCGGGTCCTGGGGTCGGTAACTCGGGTCAGTAGGAACAGGAAGGGAGGTGCTACTGGTAGGTGTCGAGGGGCACTTGCTGGATCCACGTATACTTGGTATGCTGCCACCAACCGATTTAACAAATCCTAAGGCAGAAATCGGTAACTGCCGAACATTCAATCCCAACTCCCTACGGTAAATCAAAGCCAGGGAAAGTCAAAAGAGGAAACTGGACTATGACCACTAGCAACGCAATGCTTCTGCTTGCGGTGCGGGAATTCCAACTGGTCAGGAGGAAGTACAGACTACTCAAATGAAAGATAATATAAGTAATAATATTTACGTAAGAACTACAGTACAAAACTAATTAGATACAATGGTTACGATAAAACACAATAGGGAGGGAGTGCCACCAGTAGGTAAGTTAGTTGCTCGCCAGACTTGTATCAAAATTACGGAAGTTGTGCAGTTCACAGACATAAATGCTACCGGATGTGGTGAAACACGGAGTAGTACATAGTTCACAAGGAGGATAACTGTAAATTGTTAAAACTCTACAGGCAGGTTCAGAATAATGTGTGAAAGAGAAATACAACACGTCCTTCTCTTTCATAAGGAGCAAAAAGCGATACGAATTGCGGAGAGGGTGGTCTTGCAGACTGTCTGGTTGCTCAGCTCCAATTCGAAATTAACGTCTAAATTCACAGCAAACTTAACTAGCGCTTATATCCTGAATATTCACTTTAAATAATTAGATTTCCTCAATTCTAAAGTATGTTCTAACGATGGATTATTACACTTACAATAAATATTACCAGGTTTCGAACTTCATATACCGTCCAGTACTTTATTCCGAACATATTACAACGTTTTGGAACCCGGAATCTCTTTCCGTCATCAGGTAAAAAGTGTGGGGAAACGCATACCGTATTGATCAGTAGAAAGAACTAGTATCAGCGACTATTTTAATTTCCAAAAATTTTTTATATTTCGGAAGTCATCATAACGTCATGAAGATAGATCAGTGTGCCTGTAACTGGTACGAATAAACATCCTTACGAAACAAAAATCTGATTGGTAATAGCTTTACAAATTTGGATGGCCTCCAGTGTAAAAACATGTATACCAACTTCTATGAAATCTGTGGATTTTTTAAAATTGTTAGCAGAGTCGAACAGAGACGTGGTGGTCAGATATGTCTGTCTTCCCGTATTGAAATAAGGAAATTGGGCTAAATCCTGAAAATAATTTTAAATATGCAGTACAATACAGTCACGTATTCTTAAGATTAAATAAAGAGAAACGGCGACGTGGGTAGGTAAGTTGTTGAATTTCCTTTCGAATGGTTCTGTTAACTTCACAGAGCAGGACTCGAAGATTAGGAAGTGACATGGAGTGCAGACGCTAGGGAAATCTGTCTAGTAAAATCAAGCATCAGGATTTCCACTTTACAGGTGACTTGTTTTATTTTGCTTTATCGTGTAATTTAAGACGTAGTGCGTAAAACATTTGGGTCTAATGATAGTCGTTAACGGTTAAAGTACATAATTATGGGAAATGTTCCATCCCATGGTCGATAACGTCATATGAGTGACCAGTAATATAGAATCGGAAATGCTGGGGGCTGACGGTTCACTGGCAGAACTTCGCGGTGCACGCCTACGCTTTTGGCATGTATCAGATTCAGATTGCGGCCCAAATACCGGCTGCGTGCCCGAAGTTCTTGGTGGTTTTTGTCAGTAGCTGCAAGCAAATTCCGGGACAGTACCGCAAATTAAGTCACAGTCGATTCGACCATACTTCCTCTTCTTCTTCTTCCAGTGGTACTACATCCCTGGGTAGGACTTAGCCTCCTCAATGAACCTCCGCCACTCGATTCGACCATGCTGTACTCAATAGTATTGTCGATTTCTGTACATGCTTACCGCCAACTAATAAGGATGTCAGTTTTGTGGCCTGTGTATGATATCCGCAGGGTAGATACATAGAGTAGGCCTATCTGTTACGTCAGTACTGAACACTACAGTGCTAGCGGCATTATCAGTTGCTGTGCAGTAACAATGTCGTCCGCTTCACGGCAAGGAGTCCAACGATAAAAAATGCTCTGTGTATAAAGATGTATACATGTATGCGTATCCACATAAGGAAGTGAATAATAACTTTTATTTAAATAATGGCATGTCCACTTCACAGTAAACATACTGATTTTCTATTACAAAGACCACAGTTTGTTAATGCTGTTTAGCGAAACAGTCGTTGTTTATTCTGAAAACCATTCACTGTGTGAACAGTATTCAGTCTTTTTGAAAAGTGAAATGAGGCGTTTCACATAGTAGCCAATGTGCTTCAAGAATTAAACTGATCGCTCCTGTGTATCCAGAGTACATGTCTTGCAGAGTGTAATGGAGTGCTACCCGCCAAGTGAGAAGCGCCTGAAGTTGGAGTCCCTGGTTGCCAGGGTTGTATCCCCTTACCTAGGACACAGAGGGCTGTATGAAGGCGGCAGTCCCAAGCCAGTGGTATCCTCAAGAGAACTGGATGTGGCGCATTTGAGAAGGCCAAGCGGTAAGTGAAAGCAGATTTTACAAGGATTGGGCGTACGTATCAATACGTACGACGTATAAATGTCAGCGAAGACATCCGTTTGTTTGTGAAACAGTGTCACGTCGCGGAATATGAGCAGCAAAGTGCAGTGAAATCTTTCGGCGCGCTTTGGGACGCTCCTCCCATCATATAGGGCCGACACACAACACGTAAACTGGCCTCCTGGCTGCGCAGTCTGGAAAACACAATATACAAAAAAGTGTAGAGGTTTATTTCTAGTAAAGCTTGTTCTCCATGCTTTTGAACAGTCCTACTCCATGAAGCAAGTGACTTTTTACGTCTTTTTTATTCGCATTATAATTTTTCTCCTCCATGTTTCAAACTTGAGGTCATCTTAAGGGATATCATTTTGTTTATGTCGAAGCTAGTTTAAGCAGATAAATTATTTCGGAGTCATTCTGCACCGTGTTACGGCCCAGAGGACGGCGGTATTCAGGTTTGTGTGACTGCCATGCCAGGATAGCTCGGTCAGTAATGTGGCTACAGGCTGGACGTACGAGGAATCGTGTTCGGTTCCCGGCAGGGGAAAGATATCTGTCCCTTCTCCAAATCTCCGAGACTGGCTCTGGTGTCCACGCAACCTCCTACAAAAGTTACCGTGGGCTCTTTCCCCGGGGGTATAACGGCTGGGGCGTGAAGCTAACCACTGACCTCCGCTAGTGCCGATGTTAAGAATGAAGGCAGTCTGCCTGAAGTTGGCCTATGTCTTCATGGCCTACACGGCGACAACTTCACCATGCTGGCCCTGTGTGCGTTGCCCCTTTTCAGCTGTTGAAACAACCACTTGGATTTCTGATCGTGATTATATTATTTTGATTATTATTATTATTATTATTATCATCATCATCATCGTCATTATCAATATTACTCTAGGAAATCTGTAAACTTCACCCACACCAACCCACAACATTACTTCCTACTTCAAATTCTACTCTATTCCGAACGAATCGGGACTTACTGTCCAGTCACACCAAGAGGTTTCTTCCATTTAAGTTCTTCCATCCTTATATTCACTATGTGTTCTTCATATCTGGTCTACCCCATCTCCACCATTGGGTCACCCAGTATTTTGTGAAGGATGAAGTTATGAAGCCCCTTATCATGTACCTTTGTCTAACATATAAGCACATAAAATATGCTTAACAAAGTTTATTATGGGAGTATGGGAAATACAAAATTTTATTGGATTGCATTAAGAAAAGACGCCACTGAAACTCCGGGTATAGATAAGATTATAATATTAAAACGTACCTCAAAGTTGTCAGGTGTGCGAGTGCGAACTGAAGTGGTTCAGGGTATTATTCATTGGATGGGCCTTTTGGTAATGAAATTTGTTTGTTAAAAAATGGACTTCTTTTTGACCAGCTGAGAATTTATGGAGAACTTCGCTCCATAGATTTACTTAGTTACAGTTTTGCAGGAGTGAAGTACGTAACACAGGTTTGTCTTGTTACAGTGGTGGATCCGAGGAGACTAACAAGGCCACTAAGCGTCAATTCTTCATCTCCTCACGTTGAAACTCTCAGTGATTTATTCACACTCTCTGCTGATAGAGCATTTCATAGAAGAGCGGGAAGTCGAGACAATATGTAATTCTTACGTAATTTAATAAAATTATTATATGAGAGATTTGATGTTTTCACGGCAGACGTGAGGAAGATTCAAATCTTGTGGGTTGCTACCCTGTTTCGACTGGTAAATTATTATCAGTATTTCAGACTTTTATATTGCTTTCGTTTTCATGGTCAGGAAGCCTATTTGACCCCGTAGATGAAGGCGCTGCGATATTTTGAAATGTCAAAAATTATTTACCAGTCAACATGGCGTTACAACCCAGAAGACGTAAATGGTCTAATAGTGCTGTGTTTAAAAGTGGTCTTCCTTTCCTGTTTGAGAATTATAAACTGATATTTTGGGATTAAGTCCATGTCACAATGTGCAGTCCAGTTCCAATATCTTGACACTTGGAAGGTATTTAAGGAATGCGGGGAGGGTGGGGTAGGTATTTGTCTGGCCAGTGTATATGGCTCAGCAAATACCACCAGTTCAAAAACACTTATCACTTACGTACGAGTGACTATGCCGGCTCCTGATGTTGTAGCGGCCGATGTATTTGGGACTGGTATTGTTCACTGATACCTCCCGCCATAAAGCAGCTACTGTCTTCACACCATGCTCCTCCCTCTCCTTTCGTCTCTTCCCACTTCCTAATACCGCAAGTTTCAAGATACGGGAACTGGACTGTAGCAAACACGACATGATTATTCATCTTGCCTACAAATTAGCACTGGTGCAGTTTTGCCAGTCTGGATCCGTTGTTGCCTGTGTGTCTTCAGTTTAAATTATCAAGCTGCTTATAACGGTACAAAAAACTAGACAGGCAATGTACTTACAAACGCAACATTGGGGCGCGTTCGCGTAACCATTGTTGCCATGCAAAACCAAGAAGTATTGCATAGTCTGAATGTGTTTGTAGCCTTCGTTATCGAGCATGCAAAGCGTGTGCACTGTATTATATTTTCTTCCATGGCCTGCGTGGGTCTATCATATTTTACCACGTTATGTCTTAAACATTACGCTTTTTGGAAACAAAGATTATGAAAGAAAAAAGGAAGTTTTGATTTTCTCTACAACCTGTGTCCAAAACATTTCTCATTCCAAGAAGAATTCAGACAAATATTTCATAAATGTACATAGGCCTTCACGTAAAGTACCTCTTATTCTTGTCGTATTTTAATAAGACTTGAATTTTATTCACAGATTTTCAAAAAATACTAAATATCAAAGTTGATGAAAATCCGTCCAGTGGGAGCTGAGTGTTTCATGCGGACAGACGGACGGACAGACGTGACGAAACTAATAGTCGCTTTTCGCAATTTTCGGAACGCGCCTAGGAATTGAAGGAGTGCGTGTGTGTGCGCGCGCGCGCACACACACACGCACGCACGAACGTCACTATAGATGCTCAACGCCTGTAAGATACTGGAGTTTCTTAGACACTGACTTGTGCATGCATGCAGCTGTCTTCTTACTAGTTCCTGTACAGACACGCAGGTATGCTGTAGGCCCCATAATTTATCTGGTCCGTATTGTTGGTCACTTCCTGTCGGCTATCCTGTCTCATGGAACCTGGCTAGACCCAGTCCGTCACAGAGGGGTTGTTACGTCTGTAGTCATTAAGTAAGTCAGTGTTCATGTTGCATTGCGAATACTATTGTAATATCGCATGTTTGTACAAACATCAATTATGCAAGAACTTGCATAGTAGATTCAGACAAAAGAAAAATACCTTGCACCCGTTCTGTTTATCTGTGGGCTTGGTCTCTTATTAGTGGATGTGTGACCTCTTCAGAATAACAGGAATTCATCTGCAGAAAATCCCATGTTAATTCCTGAAACACCAGTATGTGCCATTATCATTGGTGTGTGGTGTGCTATGACTGCATCTGGGATTACTGGGCCTGTTTTGCTTTTTTCACGTGACCACAAATTCACGCCATTCTGTTACACATGTTTTGACACTGTGTGTTGACCACTTGTCTGATTATGAGAGAACCCATCCTTTTTTTCACCAAGAAAGTGCAACAGCTCAGACAGCAAATGGTGCTGTGCATTGTTTAGAGAATGTCTTGGTGACAGAGTAATAAGCAAGGGATTGTGGCTTCCACATTTTAGATATGAACCTTCGCGGTTTTTTACATGCCACATGTTAAAGGATAGACTGGATAGTATGTGTAATTCTTTCACAGAAGGAAATTTGAGGGAAAGTCTTTCATTTCACCATAAAGCCAAAGGAGAACATTTCCAGCTCCTTCTTTAAATAATGTGAGTGAAAACCTAATATGTCCTGCAGGACATTCAGATGAAACTTTCCATCATTTTCTTTAAATGTAGCAAGAAAAACCTTATATTAACTTCAGTATGTTTAAATAAAATACATGGACACCAACTCACACAAACTGAAATAGTGATGAGTGCTGTGCTGCTTACCAGCTTGCCAAAGTTCCATGACGTCTGCAACAGTATGGGCAAGATGAACTAAAGACTGTGTATAATGTACATGACATGTTGAAAATGAAACATTAATACTACACTGTACCGTAAACACAAGAAGGCTGGTTAATGCAACTCATGTGTTGCAACTGCTCATATTTAGAAAGATACTTTTGTAATTAAATACATGCAACACATTGCCTTTTTGAGAAGCTGAGAGTTATATAGGTTCTCAAGAAAACTCCTCATTTCATGGAACCTGAAAATTTTGCCTTGTCCACAAGGCTTCAATACTGGTCCACACAAATCCAGTCCACACCCTCGTGTCCATTTTTTTAAGATTTGTGGTAATGTTATGCTACCATCTATGCATAGGCCTTCCACAGGTACCTCTGCTTCAGTTGAGAATCCTTTTGTATGTTTCTTCCAGTTAAGTCTGCTGTTTTATGTTGTGTGAATGTGAGCAGTTTTCAGACTTGGTGTCAGGCCCATAGGCAGATCACGAACGCAGTGGATGCAGCAGCTTCCAGGATGCATGTAGGTATATATGCTCAAAAATGTATCTAATGCTCTGTTATACATACAATGTATGTCTTTGTGTGTGTGTGTGTGTGCGTGCGCGTGTGCGCGCGCGCGCGTGTGTGTTTGTGTAAAATGTATGCATAAGCAGAAAAAGCACCTTTGTCAGGAACACAGCATCGAGACTTTAATTGTGTATAGCAATCTGTAACATTGTGAAAAACATCTAGCATACATTTTTGAAAATGAGTTGTTTCCAACCACAGTGGTTCAACAGAGGCAACATGTGGCTGCAGTAGGGTGTTGTATGTTTTTAGGGAGCTGATCAGCATGCTTGTCTTTGATATTTTGCAGATTCCTAGTAGGTGCATCCAGGTGTGTAGCGGGTACATTGCACTCATTTGCACCCCATTGGCTACAGACCTCTTTGGTGTTGAATTGCCTCCAATTACGTAGATTTTAATGTAATGCGATTATTCATAATATATATGAATAATTATGTTGCTGCCCCATGTTAAGGGGGTCCCTGTCACCACGGCATGGCGCATCCTCAGGTTGCGGATGGAGGAACTGCCTCCAGTTATGGAGGGTAGCTGCGAATACATTGAATAAGCAGTCGCGGACAGCCGACAAGGGGTGGTCCTCCAGCTTGGGGGTTGGGCGAGGTGCTAACAACTCCTCACCATAAAAAAATATAATGTTACGAAACAGCCTACAAAGCCTCGGACCTGGACCGATTCTTTGGTACGACCCCAGCTACGGAAAAAGGATATGAGTTTTGGAACATGGAATGTGAGGAGCATGTATAGGTCAGGGTCATTTATGACAGTGGTCAGGGAATTAGCTAAGTATAAGTTAGATTTAGTGGGTGTACAGGAGGTTAGGTGGGACAAAGAAGGGACTGTAAGAGCCGGGGAGTATACTTTTTTCTATGGCAAAGGGCAGGAAAATCATCAATTGGGAACAGGCTTTTTTTTGTACACCAGAGAATAATATCAGCAATCAAGAGAGTGGAGTTTGTTAGTGCTAGGATGTCATACATACTGCTGAGAGGCTGCTGGTGTAATATCATTGTTCTGAAAGCGCATGCACCAGCAAAAGAGAAAGGTGATGATTCAAAGGACAGTTTCTATGAGGAATTAGAAGGGGTTTTTGATCATTTTTCTAAGTACCATTTTTCTAATTCTGTTAGGAGATTTTAATGCAAAGTGGGGAGAGAGGATATTTTCAAAAAGACTATTGGGAATGAGAGTTTACATCAGGATAGTAACGATAATGGTGTTAGAATAGTAAACTTTGCCACATCAAAGAATCTAGTTGTTAAGAGCACTATGTTTCCACACCGAAACATTCATAAATACACCTGGACCTCTCCTCATGGGAAGACTCACAATCAGATCGATAACATATTGATAGATAGGAGATGGCATTCCAGTATACTCGATGTGCAATCTTGCAGGGGAGCTGACTGTGTTACTGATCACTATCTGGTGGTTGTGAAAGTTAGGGAAAGACTGGCAGTAAGTAAACAAGCAGCACGGAAGTCTGATGCAGAGAGATTTAATCTCAAGAAGCTAAGTGAACTAGAGGTTAGGAAACAGTATCTGCTTAAGATCTCAAACAGGTTTGCAGCTTTGGAAAACTTAAATGTTAGTGAGGACATAAATAGGGCTTGGGAAAACATTAAAGAGAATATCAAAATCTCAGCTCAAGAGAGTCTAGGTCTACACGAATGGAAGCAGCATAAACCATGGTTTGATGCAGAATGTGCAGAATTTTTAGATAAAAGGAAGCAGGCTAAAATTCAGTGGTTACAGAATCCAAACCAAAATAATGGAGATAATCTGCACAACGTAAGACGCGAAGTTAGTAGACATTTCAGGAACAAAAAGAAGGAATATCTGAAAGCTAAAATTAATGAACTTGAAACAAACAGTAAGAACAAGAATATAAGAGACTTGTATAGGGGTATCAATGAGTTTAAGAGGGGGTACCAACCTAGAATTAATGTAGTAAAGGATGAGAAGGGTGACCTGGTTGCAGACTCGCACAGTATTTTGGCTAGGTGGAGGAATCATTTCTCCCAGCTGTTGAATATACACGGGGTTAATGATGTTAGGCAGACTGAAGTACACACAGCAGAGCCACTAGTGCTTGAGCCCAGTGCCTTTGAGGTTGAGATGGCTATTGAAAAGCTAAAAAGACACAAATCACCAGGTATTGATCAGATTCCAGCAGAATTGATTAAAGCAGGGGGTAGGATAATTCGGTCTGAAGTCCATAAACTTATTATTTCTATTTGGAATAAGGAGGAATTGCCTGAGGAATGGTAGGAATCAGTCATTGTGCCTATTAGAAGAAGGGTGATAAAACAGATGGTAGTAACTATCGAGGCATATCACTTTTGTCGGCTACATACAAAATTCTATCCAACATTCTTTTGTGAAGGTTAACTCCATATGGAGAGGAAATTACTGGGGATCATCAGTGTGGATTTCGACATAACAGGTCAACTACTGATCATATATTCAGCATTTGTCAAATACTTGAGAAAAAATGGGAATACAATGAGGCAGTGCATCAGCTATTTATAGACTTCATGAAAGCCTATGATTCAGTTGGGAGGGAGGTCTTGTATAATATTCTCATTGAGTTCGGTATCCCCATGAAACTAGTAAGGTTAACGAAAATGCGCCTAAGTGAAACGTATAGCAGAGTTCGGGTAGGCAAACATCTATCTGACACGTTTCCTATTAAGAATGGCTTGAAAGAAGGAGATGCTCTGTTGCCATTGCTTTTCAACTTTGCTTTAGAATATGCCATGCGGAGTGTTCAGGCAAACCAGGAGGGCTTGAAATTGAATGGGACACATCAGCTTCTGGTTTATGCTGATGATGTTAATATATTGGGCGGAAGCGTACATAGCATAAAGAAAAATGCAGAAGATTTAATTATGGCTAGTAAGGAGATTGGTCTAGAAGTAAATGCTGAGAAAACTAAGTACATGGTCATGTCTCGAAATCAGAATGCACGACACAATCACAACATAAATATAGGTAATAAATCCTTTGAAAGGGTGGAAGAATTCAAATATTTGGGAGCAACCCTAACGAATCGAAACTCCATTCATGAAGAAATTAAGAGCAGATTGAAGTCGGGGAATGCTTGCTATCATTCGGTGCAGAATCTTTTGTCTTCCAGGTTGCTATCCAAAAACACAAAGATTAGGGTATACAGAACTATAATTTTACCTGTTGTTCTGTATGGATGTGAAACTTGGTCTCTCACACTGAGGGAGGAACAAAGACTGAGGGTGTTCAAGAATAGGGTGCTTAGGAGGATATTTGGGCCTAAGAGGGACGAGGTGACAGGGGATTGGAGAAGACTACATAACGAGGAACTTCATGACCTGTACTCATCACCAAATATTATTCGGGTAATCAAATCGAGAAGATTGAGATGGGTGGGGCACGTGGCACATATGAGGGAGGAGAGAGGTGCATACCGGATTTTGGTGGGGAGACCCGAGGGAAGGCGACCACTTGGGAGACCCAAGCATAGATGGGAGGATAATATTAAGATGGCTCTTCAGGAAGTGGGATGGGGGGGTATGAACTCAATTGAGCTGGCTCAGGATAGGGACAGGTGGCGGGCTCTTGTGAATGCAGTAATGAACCTTCGGGTTCCATAAAATGCGGGGAATTTCTTGACTAGCTGAGAAACCGTTAGCTTCTCAAGAAGGCCTCTGCTCCATGGAGTTAGTTAGTTAGTTAGTTAGTTAGTTAGTTAGTTAGTTAGTTATGTTGCTGCCAGAGCACATACTGAATGAAAAATATTATTCTTTATTCAGAATCCTGTATGTCATGAGCAGAAATAAATTAATTGTTACGAAAACTGAACTTTGTATATTCAGTTGTGTAAACTCAAAAGCACATAGCATCACCTTGTCTTTATGTCAAGGATTAGAATTGAGATTGTTAGATTGCAGGTTCTCACAGTGGCAATTGTGAAGACTGTGGGATATAACACCTAGTACTTTTGTACATATGCACCAAATTATGTATACAACATCACATCCAAGAACTCCATAACCTGCACATGATATTTCAGGCATATTGATTATTGTTAATTGCCCTTAATAGTGATATTGTGTGTAGGGTGCTGAATTTTAATGTTTAATATTTTAATCTCTCCAGTAAAGGTAGCATAATAACTAGGTTGGTGTGTTGGATTTACACTCCCCCTGATGATGGCATCTTGGTGCTGAAACATGTAGGGGTTTTTTGTAATAGCTTACAAATGTATTTAGTCAGTGCGTGAGTTGGTAGTTGTAATAATTTTGATTGTTCAGTTTAATACTGAAAAGAGAAACTACAAAATACTGAAAGAG
This sequence comes from Coptotermes formosanus, assembly GCA_013340265.1. NCBI lineage: Eukaryota > Metazoa > Arthropoda > Insecta > Blattodea > Rhinotermitidae > Coptotermes > Coptotermes formosanus. The sequence goes on along the minus strand of BLKM01010755.1, from coordinate 1,814,617 downwards.
TTGGCAACTTGGAACATTATACAGACATGCTTGAATCATAAGTGAGACTCGACATTTTCTTGGCAGTGATGATTAGTGTCTTTCTTAGTCTGTGTATGTTCCTATGTTCATTGCCTTGCAAAATCACATGCTGTGTGTTTTTGCTCATCTACTGTAGGACACTCTAACACCACATTTTCCATTTCCCACAGTCATATCATGACAGAAGCATGAATTTAGGAGGTATGCCCCATTTGGTACAGAGATGCTGTATTACCTGTACACTATAAACATGCAACATATACATTAAAAATTCTTGCTGGAGCCTGAAATTAATATACCCAATACAGGGGTACAATCAAAGGTTGTATGAAAATGTAACAGCAGTGTAGTTACATTAAAAGGTGACGTTTTCCCATTGTTTAATCAAGCACCACTTCCAAAGTTATGTGGGAGAGTTAGAGGTAAGCACCAGGCATTTTTTCACTACACCAGATAGAGGTGTGTTGTCAGCTGCATGTGCCGGCAGTTTTGCCACAGGGGATGAAGACAAAGGGATCCCCGTATCCATTGAATTCTAGTGAAATCCTGAAGCAAAAAATTGCTTTTTAACTGGTACGCATTTGATTCAAAAGTGCTGCCGGCAGAATTGCTTATGAAGTGGGAGCTAGCATGCTTTAAATTTGGCGGTCCGTCTCACAGATGGCAGTCATGATGTTCCGGTTTGTAATGTGTGAGGGTGGATGTGACGTTTGAATAGCAAGCGATGATGGTAGGCGTCGAGCTTTGACAGTTTTGTTAGGAATATTTTGAAGCGTTTGATTGAAACAAAGAGGACATATGGACGTGTTTAGTATTGTGTGTGGAATATAAATCCAGTGTGTTTAAATCGTACTTTATAGAGATGAAGCTGTAGTCACTATTGTATGTAAGGTACGTACTGCATGTTTAGGTTCTTGCAGTCGTTCGGTGTGGCAGTGCAATGTTTGTGTAAACACACCACGACGTTGTCGGTTTAAAAAAACGTGTCGCATGCTTTTGCGCTTGTACATTAAAGCACACGACGGTGCTGTAGTTTCTAAAGTAAGTGTTCGATTTGTTCGTAGCTTACTTGTTCTTTTCAGGTCATATTTACAAATTCAGAATGCTGCCAAGGGGACGAAAATTTGGAAATGATACGCTTGATGTTGTGAATAAAGGATGTTTCGATTCCTTTGACACTATAGCATGCATTCGTACAAGTATATTGACAACAGCTGCAGTTATTACGTTGGTATTTGTTATTTTGAAGATTGTCAAATATCATGTCTACCGACACCCTCAAATGCATCATTATGCGATCTTCTATGTGTCAGCAGTTGAATGCATTGTGTGGTAAGTGCAGATGATGTACACTTTTAGTCTGTTTGTGATGTTTATATATAGCATAAAAGCTTTTGTTTTATTCATTAATAAAGTTACAGTTTACTGAAATGCAGTATTCTGTGCACGCACACACTCATGTACGTGTGTGTATAGTTTTGTAACTGAAACCTGTTTCTCGAATTTATGTAGAAACATGAGTTGAAGTTTTCGTAAAATATGCATTTAAGTGAGGCAATGCAACAGGATAATCTGTAATAACATAGAGTGATTGGATCTTCAATATTTCCAAGCACACTTTACACTCTTGCAGTGTAGTGCTTATTTACAAGAAGCAACCTTGCTGTTGTGATGTTGTGTAGGTTAGTATACGTTTCATTCCATCAACTTCGAACATTGATTAGAGCCAGGCTAGATCAGTCAGTATAGTGGCGTGCTATGGGATAGGCAGCTGGGCTGCAGTTCCTAGCAGGGCAAGAGATTTTTGTTTTTACCACCCTGGGATAGCTCAGAGGATCACCCTTCCATGTACCAAGTGGGTGTGGTCACTGTTTTGTTGAGAGTAGTGTGGCTGGTTCAGGAAGCTAACCACTTTGGGAGAGTGTAACTTCTCCATACTTTTTTATGGTGTTGTGCATAATTAAGCATGGGGACAAGTGTAAGTGTACCTTGATAGTTTTTCTTATTACATTCCTCTCATTTGGAATAATATTTATAACACTTTTTTAACACAGTACATACTTCAGGTTATGGTATGGATGGATGTCCTACCTTGTAGTGTTGTATATAGGTATGAGGTGCATCCAGAAAGTAAGTACTGTTTGGCTATAAGAAAATATACTTCATGTATGAAATTTTTATTGATTGTTATGAGGTTCTGCATACCTTAGTCTACTCTTCGACATAATCACCACCTACATTGAGGTACATGTCATAACGGGGCACAAGGTTCGTTATGCCCCGTTACTAGAAGTTGGCAGCCTGGGACATGCGCCATTTCTGAACGCTGTCCTTCAACACGTCATTGCTGTCGAACCTGTTATTGACAAGACATCTCTTCAGGTGCAGGAACAGATGAAAGTCTGTAAGGGGGTGATCCACCAGTTCCTATTTGAATGAAACAAGCAGCTGGCATGTTTGAGCCACTGCATGTGGGTGTGCGCTCTTATGCAAAAATACAACTGCCCCGCTAAGCATGCCACATCTTTTATTCTGTATTGCGCACTGCAACTTGTTCAGGGTTTCACAATAAGCTGCTGCATTGATTATTGTGTCCCGTGGGAGGAATTCAACAAAAAAAATTCCCTGTATGTCCCAGAACACAGTGCACTTGATTTTTCTGGTCGACATCGTCTGTTTGGCGGCTGACTTCTATGAACAGGGCATACAGAACCGTGTGCCCTGTTATGACAAGTGCCTCATTGTGGGTGGTGATTGTGTCGAAAAGTAGACTAAGGTATGTAGAATTTGATAACAATGAGTAAAAATTTTGTACGTCATGTATTTTTTTAATAGCTAATTGGTACTTACTTTCTGGATGTGCTTTGTATGTGTCTGCCAAACTACGTGCTGTTGCATCCCAGACAACTGTAATCTAAGCATTCATTTCCATCAGAATTTCAAATTCCATATGTATTACTTGTTTTCTGTTTCATTTCAGTGGTGCCAGCTTTATGGTAGGCAGTGTTTACCCACAGTTGGACTTCACGGCATGTTTCTTAAAACTCCTGCAGTTTACGATTATTTGCCACCTACATTGGTCACTAGCAGCAAGGACTCTTCATCGAGAAGACATAGTTCAGCATGTGATCAATCCGGTGTTGTGTTTGTACATTCTGTACTGCACTACTGTTGCACTAATGGGTATGGTTGATGTGACAGGAACATGGACAGAGTGCATGCGTAAGTTATACCCTGTAAACACTTCGTGTATTAAAGTATAGGTGTCTCACTTCTTCTTATTCTCCTTTGTTACATGGGAGCATGACATCTTATTAAAACAGGACATACTTATGAACAGTATTTATTTCTTTGTCATTTATTTAGAGTCTTAATGCTGAATGTCACCCATAAGCATTGCTGAGTGTGCTGTTGAATAAACTGAAGATGGCCTGTTGTCATTGCCAAGCACGTGCCAGTTATGGCATGTCCTACGGCCCTTAGTTATATATAGTGCTGAGATTTAGGTTGCTGCATCTAGTCAGTATGTTCTTTTGCGACCCCCACTAACCATTCTTGAAGTCAGCAAGTAAAGACCTTGTTAAGACGTTTTTGAAAATTCCAAGAAAATTCAACTTCTTAAGCGGGAAATGTCTTAAAAGGGTAGGAGTGAAAAGTTGTATTTTTTTAATTTTTTTGTGAACTTATTACATATGTATGCTGAATTTTTGTAATTTGCAGCTATCTTAACACATTTTCACCTGTATCTGACCACCTAACCATTTGGTCTGTAACGTTTCATCCACAGTTTTATTTACACCTTTAATTATACTGTCAGTGACTTTTCATTCACAAATTCGCATTTCATTCCAGATGTTTACTTTTCCTTGAAATATTTGTCAAGTGTGGGTTGTCCCCCCCCCCCTCCAAGAACAGTTGGAGTATACTTCTTCAGATTCTGTAGGTTTGCTATTGGGTAGACCATAAGGGGTGGTCAGTAGTTCTAGTCACTTTAACTCTGCAGTGTCTTGAATTTATTTTCTGGAATTGCTGATGTAACTTATCTGCACACAGTCACCACAAATGATTCACAACCATGCTACACCATGACGCATTTGTATTACTGCTGAAAAATTATGTTTAAACAAGCTGTGTGCGAGCACCCACGCATCTGGTGTCAGACTGCTGTCCGCCCAGTGGAGTGGCTACCACCTCCACATAGCTTACGCACCTCATGGTAGAACTCCGCGCCAGCAAGGTGGAACCCCAGGTGGCGTTGGCTAGTGTGCCTAAACTTCTTTAAATGTTACTGACTGTCTTGAGTTCCTTCCTAGTGACTGGCCAATTGAAACTTCCACATGCCAGTGTTGCCAAATGCAGGATCATGTAGGACATGAAACTGCTAGGATAGGCTTCTGGTCCCCCAATACAATCTTTCCGTCATCGTGACAGACCAAGTAGTGGGAGCCGACTGACTGACTGGTCGCAGTCTCTGCATTATGGGAGAAATACAGTACCCCCACACCATGAAGTTGCGTCATTCTGCTGTGTGAAACTTGTGGAAGTGACCGTGCAGATTAACCTGTATGAACTGACCGCGCCATTTGAACGCTGTATTTTGGAAACAGAATGAATGGAAACTCAGGGAAATTGTTTTAGATTTTCTACAGAAAATGTATTAAATGGGTAAAGAAAGTGTTTTGGAAACAGAACAAATGGAAACTCAGGGAAATTGTTTTAGATTTTGCAACAGAAAATGTATTAAATGGGTAAAGAAAGTGTTTCATTGTCAAAGTTGTTACCTCTTAGGTAGTAAATTTTACTTATGTGGGGACATATTAAAAGGGCAGTGTGCAATGTTAATCAAATGGGAGAATTTTTGTGCTTTTTTCTCCTGACTTCTTAGGCGGGAAAACATCTTAATGGGGGATGTCTTAAACGAGTTTTACTGTAATTTCATTACAGTGCAGTCTGCCTGCTGGCGTGTATAGTTTCTCAGTGCTTGTGGAGGCCATTGCTTGGAGTTCAGTGGTGGGGAAATATAAACAAATGCCTATGGAATGCATTACCCCCCTGACTCTGTCAAGTTTTTAGTGGTATATCAAAATATAAATTGGTAAAATCAAACTAACAAAAAAAAAAAGCAAAAAATAAACACACACACACAAATTGAAACTTGACGTTTATAGCTACAGGGCAGTTCTGGGGGTACTTAGGTGTATTCCTGGGTTACTCATCCTGGAGGAGTGAAGTGGAACACACAGCCCTCAGCCTCACTAAGACTTCCTGGGTCCACCACTCGCGTGAAGTATGACAGAGCATTCATGCCCTAGCTTGTATATTTGTATTTTTCTTACTGCACAAGTAGGTGATATCTGCTTGTAATTTTTCTGTCTTGCCTGTGGCACACAAATGCATCATTACAGCTCTGGTGTTTCTCACTTGAACAGAATATGTAATGTATGAAGCATGACTTAAAAAATACGTATGAAACCCAATGTCAGTTTTTCAGTCGTGAACATGTTTTCTGTCTGCTGTTGAAATTCTGCGTATTTTAACTGTATTTAGTCATTTCAGATCCCAGGATTTCCTTTGTCATGGTATTAAGTCTTTTGTGAGTATTTATGTGTCAACAGTGGCCAGTGAAATTTTGGGTCTAGTTTTTGTCACAGGATTGCAGCAGAACACAAGGCACACAAGTAGCATATAATAGATTATGGTATTTTTCTGCCATTTCGGTGTTATAAAACTGTCATGGAATATTTACTTGTTTATTATGCTTTGTGCCTGACATGTACCAGTTTTTTGTTGACTGCCTTTTCTGACACACTAACAACCAAGCCCTACAGCTGGTATTTTGTTTTATGAAGTGTATGTTATAAAATATGCTGAGGCTACATGAATTGTTTGTGAGCCTGGGTCTCTGTGTGTTAAGACTAGATTTGTGTATTGCTGTAGGGTACAGAGTTTCTGCTGCAAGACTTAAGCACAGCAAACAGAGTGGCACAAAAGTGACACCACATTTCAAATTTAACACTGCAGCGTTAAGTAAGGTTGTGAGTTTCCCTGGCAGATTATTTTTTCTGGATTTGCCAGGCTATCAGCACATGAGAAGCAGTATTTTGACTGTGAGAAATAAGGACTGTGTCTGCTGTGGTGGTTACCAGTTTGAGCAATTTTAAAAATTGTACAATAATATGGAGGTAGTCCCTTAGGGTAACAAATCAAGGAAGATGAGGTGGGTAGGGCACGTGACATGCATTGGAACGGCAAGGAATGCTTTTAGGATTTTGGTAGAGAAACGTGAGGAAAGAGACTGTTTTGAAAATGTAGGTGTAGGTGGGAGACTAACATTAAATTTGATTATGAATAAATAGTATGGTATGGCATAGATGCGATAAATCTGGTGGAGTATAGTTACAAGTGGCGGGCTCTTGTTGGCATGATTGTGGACCCTGCAGGTTCTATCAAATGTGGGGAATTTTGTGATTGGCTGAGAATGTGTTATCTTTTTAAGCAGCACTGCTGTGTGGAGTTAGTTGGTCTTAAGTGGCTGTACTGCTTTTGTACCATTCTGTGGGTGTACTGAAATAAATGAATATCTGGATTATAGGTGAATTAAAGTTTTCAAATAACCTTTTTCTAGTTTTGTTTTCCAGCTCACTACTTTTACTTGTTTTGATGCAGGCTGGTAATTACTGTTAAAACTCACTTGTGGGAGCTGGGATAGTGTAGTGACTTGGCTACAGGCTGGACGATCTGGGGTTCAAATCCTGGCAGGGGCAAGAGATTTTCTCTTTTCCAAAATGTCCAGACTGGCTCTGAGGTCCACCCAGTCTCTTGTCCAGTGGGTACCAGGTTTCTGTCCCAGTGGTAAAACAGCCGATGCATGAAGTTAACCACTTACCTCCATGCAGTGCTGAGGTTAAGAACAGGTCGAGGTATACATCCACTCCCTCAATGTGTTTATGCCGTGGAGACTATGGAGAGGAGCAACCCTTTATGAGCGATGCATGGATTTGTCTATGAAATCTTCAACTTTAAAGATAGAACCTGCTTTCAAAGGGTTAAAACATCCCGGTTACGTGCAAATCAGTATCTGTAAATAGAAATTGTTCCTTATTTTGTCATTATTCTTTTACCCAGTTGGTATGTGTTTTACAGGTCCGTACTGGTTCATGCTGTCTGTAGCAGACCTTGCTATAGTTCAGCTGTTTGCAGTGGCTGCAATATATGTCACTCACAGGACTGAAGGAATTTCTTCCTTGGCTTCTTGTAAGATTTCACAGAAGAGAGATCTCTGGAGTGTAATTATAGTCTATGAATGTTCAGCACTTCTTGCAGTAGCATTTGATGCTGTTACCAGGTTTGGTAAGTAGTCTGTACTGTTCAGAGGTTACTTGAACTTAACACTGTTGTGTCTTATTAAGTGCTGGCATACAATATTGTCCCCTTCTAATACCTTTGAGGCTACAGGAGCATCTGCATGATATAGTGCACTGAGATGATACTAAAGTAATGCTCGTAGTGCCCCAGTATGGATGTTATAAAAGTCCTTAATCCTTTGAGTAGTATGCCCGTACAATTACTGTAGCAGCTGCCTGGCCTGCTCATAGTTCTACAGGATATTTACAACATAAAAGTTGGCACTGAAGCCATAATTTCATGACCTAAATCCAGTCATAGATCATACCAACATGGTCTGCCATCCGTCAGTCACTTGTAAGACTTCTTCCCTGTATCCATGATTCTTCAAAACGGTCATGTAGTACAGAAAAAAACCTCCTGCTTAAAGGTTTAACACTTACAGTTCTGTATACTATGTTGCATTGTCACAGTAACCCAGTACAGTGTGAATATCTCCATCTCTTGTGAGTTATATGTCCACATTCAAGCTTAAGGTTGCCTGAATATTTGCTCGTAACTATACCTTGTAACAGGATGTGAGAAATGAGTCACAGTACTAAGGTAAAGTTCACCCTGGAACAGGCCATGAAGGCCTAGAGGGGGGGGGGGGGGTAGAGGTATAGCTGTACTGTATCTTTAACCTGAGTGCTAGATAGGGGTGGGTGGTCAGTGCCATGCCCTGGCTGCTTTACGCCTGGGAAGGAGATCCAGTGCCCATTGTACAGGAGGCCGGGGAAGGGGGGGGGGCAGGGCTGGTCTGCATGGGGGTGGAAAATCTCGCCCCCACGAGGATTCGATCCCCAGTCTGTCAGCCAGTAGCGAGTTGCTATACCAACTATGCTATCCTGGTCCATGAGACACAGTACTACTGCTAAGAAAATATTACAGAACTGGTAGAGTTGGTTGATGTTTATGGCCACACGCACTCGGCACTCATGCTGTAACTGTAAGTCATTTCTGTACTCAGAACCTACAGTACAATTGGGTCAGGTTTGTTCTGATTTGTATATACTGTGCAGCAAAGTCAGATCATTTTTGTGCTTGGACATACAATATAACCTTATATCACTGAAGTCAACTTCTCTCCATACCATCTGACAGAAATTTTTTCCTACTGTAGCTATATTCATACACAAACTTAACAAAACCGTATGATACAACATATTTTAAACCCCTTTATTAAAATGTTCAGTTGAGCCTCCATGTTTCATCCGAAATTCTGTGCTGTACTAGGTTGTGTTATTAAGCACCATATTTACCTGAATGTAAGGTGATAACTGTTTCCTGGTTCATCATCCTGGGGGGGGGGGGGGGGGCCCTTTTTTCAAAAAATGTTATAGGCATTTCTAAGAAAATTTAAGATTGTCCTTGGGCGCATGTCCCCATCACCAAATATAGCTCGGGTGATCAAATCAAGAAGAATGAGGTGGGTGGGGCATGTAACACGTTCGGAAGAAAGGAGAGGTGTATACAGGATTTTGGTAGGGAGACACAGGCATAGATGGGAGGATAATAAAAAAATGGATCTTCAAGAAGTGGGATGTGTGGGCATGGACTGCATTCATCTGGCTCAGGATAGAAACAGGTGGTGGGCTCTTGTAAATGCAGTAATGAACCTTCGGGTTCCATAAAATGCGGGGAATTTCTTGACTAGCTGAGGACCTGTTAGCTTCTCAAGAAGGACTCTGCACCATGGAGTTAGTTAGTTAGAAGGCGAGGGGGTCAATTTCTATGCAGGCTCTTCTTGTATTTGGGTAAAACCATTAAGTTGCATGTTACATGTGTATAATACTCTTAAAATACAAATTTGAAGTCTTATAATTTTACTGTGTCTGATATGTAGGGTCCTTTGTTTATCTGGCCCATGCCATTGGTCATTTTGTGTAGGCCAAATTATCACTTTGAATGTGGCTGACTCAGGAAACCAGCTATACCAGATCTCTCATAGAAGTTATGTCTGTGGACTTGAAGTCAGTCAGTCTTCAGCTGCAGTGGGAATACCATCACAACATTGCATATTTCTGTGCAATGTTTGTATGAAGTACCAGTCCTACAAGAAATGTTGTAAATTCAGATGAGCATTTCCTGAAGTAAATGTTCCAAGCACAAAAAACGATTTTGAAATACACCGAGGGTTTTTGTAACATCGTCAGGGGTGGACAGGAAGAGAAAGTGCAGAATACATGTGCTGACTGAGGGAAAAGTAGGCATATTTATGCTAGAATTGGATATCCTGCATTTGCAACCATGTAAGACAACTGTATTTTACAAACTCCAAGGCACGGGTCATGAACAACAAGAGTTAAGTTTGTGAAGTGGTGCCTTTGAACAGTACATGATGGAGAAGTATACCCCACACTCATTCCATTTAGAGACACAGCTTGACTTCGTCTCTGGATATGTGAACTCTCAGAATAACAGGTATTGGTCTGCAGAAAATCCAGTGGCAGCTATTGAAACTTTCTTATGGTAGGGCTGTGGCTAGGATTGTTGCGTGATTAATGAGAAGGGCTTGATATAGCGATTCTTTCAGCACAGCCACTGCACTGCTTATGTTTAGCATCTATAGCTAGGTTAAGTTTTCTTACATATGCTTGTTTTCTGCTTGATGATGACTGAAAAATAGCTAAATGAGGTGTTGCATGACATACATTCTTAATCTCAGTCTTCACAGCAAGAGTTAAGTGCAAACAATTGGTGCCCTGTTAAATACTGCACACTGTTCTTGTTCATGTTTATCTTAAATTGCAACTGATGCAATTAAAACACTCACAAATATGGGTTTGAAAATGGCTAGATAAAAATGGTTATCAAAATGCTAACATTTCGAACATTAGGAAAGGTAAACATATATAATGTCCTCTTTGAAACGCTGTCTGTGCTGCACTTGGGCTGCACTAACCGCAGACCTAGTTCATTGAATCTCCCCACCATTGGCACTAGCTGTGCTGAAGCCCGTGCACAATGGCTGGATGGGGCAAAGCCCACTGTGATATCCACAGCACTGAGAGTCCGATGCAAGTATTTGAATTTGAAATTATTTCATTCATATGCTTTTAAATAATGTACATATCTCCTAACAAAAACTTTTATTCAGATATTTAATTTTTCCCAAAATTTGTGGGGGAGAAGGGCTGCAGCCTTTATGGATGAGCCACCCCTGAGAAAATCCCATGTTAATCCACATAGTGTCATTACATGACATGTTTGATATATGGTGTACTATGAGTGTGTCTAGGATTATTGGTCATATTTTTTTCACAAGATTATGAAATCACGCTGATATGTTACACACCTTCTGACACCATTTTTTGATCACATGTCAGATTTTGAGGCAATCCATTCTATTTTTTCAGTGAGACAGTGTCACCACTCACACAGCAGACAGTTTTATGTGTTGTTGAGAGAGTGTTTGGTGACTGAAGAATAAGAATTATTATGACCTTTTAGTAATTTTTACTTTGGGCATGTTATAGGGTAAAGTGTGTAGGAAAGCAATATGAAGAAAATATTCAGGATGTAGTGTCTTCAGTTTCACTAGCAGAACCTTGATGAGCAGTGAACAGTGTCTTTTTTGGGTGTGATATGTGTCTGTGAGCCAAAAGAAAACATTGCCAGCCCCTTCTTTAAATATAGTGAGTAGACCTTAATATTAACTGCAGTACAGTGAAATGATATGTGTGGACCCTGACGCATGGCAAATTGGAATAGCAGTGAGTCCTGTCCTGTGCTGCTTTCCACCTGGCAAAATGCCCTTTGAAGTGATCAGTGACATGAGCAAGATGAACTAAGTACCTTGTAATGATCCTTGATGATGGTAAAACAATACTTACTTATAGTTTAGAAGTTGTTCCAAATTTGTGAAGTTGCACTGAAGGGCCTTGTGTGTTAATTTTGTGACAACTGTAAATGTAACATGATAGAGGTTTTATGTTTATCCCTTCACCTGTTTTATTTAAAATACCAGTGCTTGGTGCTTTCAGCCCAATTTATTTGAGGTATTTAATTTTGAGATAAGGCTTGCCTCTATATGCCTTTGTGTTAGCACAGGGACATATATACATTTACTTTAATTTCTGGTAAAAGTGGAAGTGTCAGAGGATCTCTGATGCTTATTTTAACCATTAGCCCAAATTCGGAATTCATATGTAAGATTACTGGCCTTAAATGTTACTTTAACTTGACTGTGCGAATTTAGCTGAGAATGTAATAAATAAGTCTTGTAAATATCTGATGACAATTTCTTTGTGCTAGTGGGCCGGGATAGCATAGTCAGTATAGTGACTTGCTACAGGCTGGATGGTCCGAGGATCAAATCCTGGTGGGGGCAAGATTTACTGCACCCATCCAGACTGGCCCTGAGGCCCACCTGGCCTTCTGTACAATGGATACTGGGTCTCTTCCTGGGGATGAAGTGGCTGGGGCTTGGCTTTGATCACACACCCCTATCTAGTGCTGTGGTTAAAGAAAGAGTAGAGGTACACCTCTTCTTACCGCCTGGGTCTTCTAGGGTGCTCAGCATGTCCTTTTAAATCCCAGGTTTCTGCTGTGGTTGGAGCACTGTTAAATTTAAATGCCTACTGTGGGACAATATTTTCCATTTTGGACAGAAAGGATATACATTTAATGGGACAGCATTGTCCCATTTTTCTGTTAAAGGTTAATGTGCTTAATGACATGTTTCAGTTGGCTCAGAGAAGGATGGATGCAGTGCTCTGTTTGCTCATACTCAGTTCTGCTACTCATTAATTGTTGCGGTGTTCATGGTTGTCAAGTTTCTAGTTCCCATGTGGACAATACTGTGTGTTTTCCAGCCAGTGGAAGGAGATACGCGGAACTCAGAGGTAGCCCTTGCTAGCAGATACAACCTGGTGAGATGTTTCTCAACTAACGTGGGAATCTGTGCATGCTTTTCTGTTTGTCTTACATTTGAAAAGGGAAGAGGTTAGCTGACATCCTGTCTTGTAGCTGAGATAAAAAGAATGTTCTCTCTCATAGATCTAAGGATGAGGTATGATCAGTCATGGGATTTGTGGGGCAAGCTTCAGAGGATTATGTTATTTTTCTTGTCATTTAAATTTCTTCAGTGTTAGTAACAAGTGTTACCAATAAGTGCATATCATTCATATCTTTGCAAAAAAAGTGACACAAGTCAACCGTTTACATTTTCGCCTTACCAGTCACTTGTACTACAGAGTATATGAACTTTTATGCAGAAAATTGTTCCAAATGTATATGTACAAGAATCTGCTCAAAAGCAGTACCATTACCAGCTGCTGTGCACCATTGTGCAGTTGCTTAGTGTGTTTACTTCTTTAACCTTTTGTATTGAATGTAATTTTGTAATAAAATATTACTTCTGAAGTTTTTTCAAGTTTCTTTAATTTTGCTGAGTTTTTTTGTTACTCTGCTCTCAAAATTTTTATTACAAATATTACTTTTATGAAAATGATTATTGAAAAAGACTTTCTTTTTCATTATTTTCCTGTCATATTTCATTTTATCATTGTGTTACAAGTATGAACACAACTCACACATTAAGCACAAGAAACATTTTCCAAATTTTGTTTCTGTATTTGGCAGAGTGTATTTTAATAATGTAGCAACGTAAAGTTTTCTAGGCCTATACTCATGTGAATCTACAGATGAACAGATATATGCAAACCTGCTCTTTTCTAGTTAGTAATGAATCTATTAGCTCTTTCCCACTGCTGTATCTCTTCCCAGTTTTTGTCTTTATTACTGTAAAGTATTACAGTTTTGACTTGTGTCACATTCCTTATGAAGGTAAATATTGATCCTGGTTTTGTATCTTATCATATGCCAAAGTTTTAGAGGAACCTGCTGTCTCTGTGGTAAGGGGCGGAGAATGTAGGGAGTGGAACTGTTCAGGTCATGTAGACAGAGGTGTCCTCAGAGCTACAGAAAGAGGTGAATGAGCTGTCGTCCAGTCTGGTCCATTTCAGTGCCCAGACTTAGTTGATATAAAAGTATTTCTCCACTGCTGTTGCCATTTAAACTGCTTATGCCACCTGGTTCATAGACCTGTCTTTCTTGTACAGTTTACTGATCCCTACTTCTCTCCCTCCCCACTCATGACCCCACCTACCCTAAACTGCATGGGTTGCAACCACTTTTTCCCTTGCTGCTGAACCTGCAGCATGGAAAATTAGGCAACATTGTATGTGGTCAGCACAGTGATGGGTGATTTCACGAGAAAAATTATTTTTTGCTGCTGTTTGTAATATCATGCCACCCACTGTATAGAAATCAGTGACACAGCTCACTGCCACATCGTGCAACAGTCCCAAAATTGGATCATATTTGGTAGTGAATCACCACTGTAAGTTTGAAATCAGTTAGTAATTGTTTGTCTTTACAAAGAATGAATCTCTTGTTCTGACATAGAAAGTACTAAGTAGTCCAGAAGGACACAAGTCTGCTGTGCTCCTTGGAGTGCTTTCTTGAGAAACGTTTTGTGATGCACATCTGAACAATAAACTGCAGGTAGAACTTTTAAAGCCTACTTTGCTATTGGAGTGACATATGTAGGGGCGTGAATTTATGATCTGTCAGTCAAATGCAGTTTATCTCATGGGATAGCATGCTGGACTGTTTTTTGCAGATGGTCATATGATTGAATCCTAGTCAAATTAAATTTTTATGGTTGCCTGTTGTGTGTTGCAGATTATCATCATTTTACAAAGAATTTGGTTTGTGTATTTTAAATTTGTCAGACATAACCTCAGAATTTCACACCATCGTCTTGTTTGTAATTGTCAGTTTAGAAACAGTATTTCACACATATTATGTAGGTATGTTTGTGACTTATCTCCATACCAAACTTTAAATGTGTTAACTCCATTGCATTTTTAGTTGTCATCAAATTGGAAGCTAAATAAACAGAAACAAAGTACACAGTTTAAAATTATGTTTAGTAATGAGTATATGAATATGAGGAAGGAAAGTTTTTTAGTCAAAGTAAGATCTTGTTACACTGATAATTGAAATTTTTAATTTTAGGATGGCACGTCAGATTCAGTGTCTTCTTCAATCCGAGGATATCACCAATATCGGCGGATGTTTATACCTTCTGAGCAAGGCATTGCCAATACAAATGGCATTCCCCGTCTTCCGTATGCATCTGAATTTACTTCCCTACCTACAGGGTTTGGTGATTATGCCTTTCCAGAAATAGATTCTGATTCTCTTTCAAATGGACCACAGAAAAAAGTTGCTATAAATAAATCAACAGCAAGTGTGATGGGAACGGGACTTTCAACAATTAGTGAAGAATCAGGTAACATTTCTATTGTGGACAGCCCATTGGAAGGCTCTCTGAAAAGTGGCTATGGGGGAAGTGATACTCCTAGGCTACAGTATCGAAACCATAATTGCTAAAGAAGTTTTATTATCTGTGATTAAGTGATAAACATTTTTTGATATTCTGGTCCTTGTTGGGTGACACAACTGTAGTGCCAAAGTAACTGTATGAACTGATGTTCAACACAGTTTTAATTATTTCCATTCTGAGGTGATGCTGCAAGTACATATTTTCAGGGTAGTAAAATTATAAGTAATTTAACCTTGGGTCAGGGAAAGAATGAACACAGGTGATGGGAGTTAAATTTGGCCTCCTGCTCCCCAGCCCTACCTACATTACACATATCTGCACTGTAAACACCTGCAAAAAATGACCAATGCAAGCAGAGAGCCTGTAAGTGGAACAAAGACCACAATAGATGTGACAGTTGTTAGAGTGGGAGAAGGCATTTGGAGGAGAGTTAGCTGCTAGTCAGATGGGTGGAAGTGATCCTGGGTTCATTCTGTTATGATGTAAGTGTAACAGAATGAATATCTGGATTTTTCACTCTGACAAAATTGACATCCACTTGTGGCATACGTATTTCATCCAGCCCAGAAATATTACACAGACAATGATACATTGTTTCCTAATCTGTGTTATGTACATTTGTATGATGATGGTGTCTCACGCTTAAGGTCATTAGCTTAATGGACGTGCCCTTCGTCTACGGTTTTTAAAAGCAGTAACAAATAAAACATAGCCTTTTGGGAACAGGATGAGTCCCCATCTCAGGCTAAAATAATAACATTTATTCAGTTAGGCCTGATAGGTAGAGCTACTGCCACTATCTGGGCCTTTTTTTAAAATACCACCATTAGAAACAAACAACCAATTCTAATATAACATACAAGTAACTCATAGTACCAAACTTTCATATCACTAGTGCCACCTGTTATCAGAACCCAGAACTAGCAACAGAATGTTTTGGAAAAGAGTGAGGAAACTTCCAGACTGTGTTCTCACTCCATGTTACTTATTAACTTATTGTTGATCAGAGGAATCAGAGTAGGAGAAATTTCTAAACTAGTCTGGCTGATGGGATTTTCTATGCATGCCATCTGTGCTGACTCTTTGTATTTCTTGTACCTGATACTGGTTCATATTTGGAGAATTAGGATAGTGTTGAGAATTGAACTGATTAAGTGTGTCATAATTGCTAAGCTGAAGATTACCTCTGAGGTTGTTAATTTCGATGACCGAATCTTCATTTTCTTGGTTTATGACAGTGGCTGTATTATGTAAACTTCGATTGTGTCCTCTTTTTACATGTATTGGATGATTAAATCAGTAGTGGAGGTAGCAGCCACTGTGGGTAGGTTTTCTGTAAACCTTTCTGGTGAGCACAAATCCTTCCCAGCTGACAAGACCATCCAGAAAGGGGATCAAATTATTTGTTTCTGTTTCCATAGTGAACTGAATAGTAGGTTATAAACTGTTGGTGTGGTAAGCTGTTAGGGCCATGTGGCTAGATCATAATTGTATCATCCACATTCCAGTGCCAAAATAGGTATTTATTTTCACTGTGACATGAGGTACTTCCTTAGAGTGCTCCATAAAGATGTTCCTGACAAAGACAAAGAACTTCCCATAACCATTAACCACTTCTGTTGGTCTAACTTATCATCAAACTGAAAGCAGAGTATCCAGCACCCACAGGAGCTCCTCAGGTCAAACCATAATTCAGAATTTCAAGTTTGAACCAGGATTTAGAAACATACTCATATTACTAGGTCAAGTGCAGGACACAGCTTGATTTCGTCGGGTAGCTCCAGGTAACGTGAGGGAGGCACAGTAGTGTTTTATTTATTGCTTTCAAAAGCACTTGACGATGGACAAAGTCCATGAAGCTAATGGTTTTAAATGTGTTGTTATGTGTTAGGTACTGAATGTACCAGGTATTCTGTATGTCATAACACTGATGCTGATATTTGTAGTCAATATTTTTACTCAGTATATTAACCATTGATATTAATTTTGAATTTGACGAGGACTGAGTGTTGATCTGTATTAGTGCAAACCCAATTAATGTAGTCCACCATGAATAACATTTTTTATATTACAAATTATTCATTATAAGTAGCTTAAGTATTACATTTTAAGGAGGTCTTGAATGATGACTGCTGAGTACATCAGATAGATACTCTAGTTATGCACAGGTCTAGTGATTAGGTCTGTTTAATATTAGAACAACTGTAGTGAATGTCACATTTGAAATTTTGCCATGAAGTGTGTTACTATTGACATGTTAGGCACTATGAATTCCCATATTCAAAAATGTGGGTGAATCATTGTGTGGTGTTCATAAAAACTATGCAGTCTATTGAATTGAGTCATTTATAGACACTAATCTGAGTGTGGGTGGAAGCTGTACTTGGATATGAAGTGTTCTGTTTATAAAGGACATACTTTGTTATGGCATCACCCTCTTCCCTCATATCACCTTGGGAGTGTGTATCTTCCTTTTTCCAACTCATTTTCAGACTATAATTGTGCAATTTCAAAACAGTTCTGAATTGTCCCCTTTTAAAATCTTTGTGGAAAATTAATATTTCATTGAAATTGAACAGCCACCAGTGAAGTTAATATGAACGTTTCATGACATCTGGCGTGACACTTCTGGTTTCATTCATTTATACCTATTTCTGTTGTTGGCTGCAAAACCATATGCAGTGACATTCTACTGTGTTAGATCTGTGGTTTTCATTTTATTTGGCTGCTTATTGGGTGTTGTGGGGACATTGTACATGCAGTCCATCATATATTTTATGTGCCACCAACTAACATTCTTTAGGGTGATACATTTTTCTGATGATCCTAAGATGAAGAAACTTAATTTTCCAGTCTATTTCATGAGTACCTTTAAACTCTGTGCTTTTGTACAGTGTTCAATTGAGTCCCTTTACTCTCTGCTTTAATTATTTTTTGGTTATGCAGAACTGATACATTGTCTATGTATCTTGTATAGAATTTTATTCGTTTGTCATCCAGTTGTGCTGAATTAATTTCAGAAATGAGACCTGAGACTGGGGGGCATATGATTATTGAACTATTTTTTGCAAGGAGATTAAGTATGGAAAAATTTCTTTAATCTGCCATCCAGTAATTCAGAAATCCTGATAATCCTGCACTTGGGGAGGAGAGTGTTCCCAAGACAGGAAGTTTAGCTCTATTTACCAGACAAAAGCTTTGTCAGTGATACGGACAGATCTCAGGGATGTGTTCAAAAAGGCCTCTAAGAATGTGGTGTCTCCTGACCAATTGCCCCTGCTCTGTCAACTTCTTCAGCTATGAAGACTTCAGAAAACACAGAAGAGAACCTTAATGACCCTGAACTAGCAGATGAAGGAGATATCCAAATGGAATACTCCTCTGATAGTTTTACAGCCCAAGTATAGGAGCGGTAACAGAAAATTACCTGTAAGAACTTAGGTCAGTATAGGTACTCTCTGACAGTTAGAAAAATCTGATAATTTGGAACATATCGGGTCCTGTGTGAGTCAAATAAATGGAATTTTGCTGTACTTTTGTTATTACGTTCCTTTCACTTATCACAACAGTTTTTACTTTATTCATCTTGCTTATTGTGAGGTTGTTAACAGTAACTTTCATTCAGTTTTCTTCATGTTGAAAAATTGTCTTTTGTGCAAATAATGTAGGTGCAGTAACCTAAGTGTACAGTGATGGTATTTTGTGGAACTGTCATTATGTGATGATTATGCATGGTACAGCATGAATGATTTTTTAAACTCATGTCGCTTGATTCCATATTTTTATAATTTCTTAGTAAATTTTCAACAGAATAAGTGGATGCCTATGTTTATAAAAAAAGATTCATATACATGAAACCTCTATCGTGGGGTAAAGGAATTTTCCAAATGGTAGTGACAGGAATATACACCTTACTGACAGAACACACCCCCCCAGTGACCAGAATGTCAAACCCATTTTACTGTGCTCTGTAATGTACTCAATACCTGAAATATGTGATTTTTCATCTCATTGTGCTTCATTGATTTATGTATCAACATGTTGCTCATGTATCAGATATACCAGTCCCTTTAGTATATGTGCTTGTGTAAGTTATGTGCCAGTATGTATTGCTGATCATACAAACTGCCCAGTCTATTTGCTCTAGTCCCAGAGAGTCTGGACATTGCATAAAATTTATCTTTCCCATTGTTTTCAAGAAAGTGGTTGGTCACCATTTCGTTTATGGAATAGGAGCCTGCACTTATGAATTAAAAACTGCAGTTTATTCAAATAACCCTTTGGCTTTGAACTTTATATATGTGCAACACTAAGTGTGATGCTCAGAATGTCTGGCGTCATATAATGTGACTGTGATTGTGTAGTCCTGATCTAAGTTCCAGCCTGCTGCAGATCACACCAGCCATGTGAGTCTGGCACCAAAGGGTTAATGTGGAAGTTCTCATATAAGTCTCTGTTGTATGAAGTCATAACATAATTGAATTTATATAAGGCATGCATAGCTCAATCCACATTTTGGGAGGTTAAAATTTATTTTAAACGCTTGTATCTTGAAGCAGTTTCAGCTAATATTATTGGCCATGTAACATAATTATATCCAAAGTGTCTTTTTCTAAAGTCAAAACCTAATGTGGTGAAATTACCATTTAAAATTTTCCCTAATTTTGGGATCAGGTTCTTTGTTACTGATTTTCCTTCATTTGAAGTTTTTTTTGTTTTCTGGCCTTAATTGGTTATCCTGTAGAGGGTGTAAAAGTTAATTTCATATTTAATTTACATGTACTATTAACTTACCACATTCCAAAATAAGAGGGCTTGCTTGCACAAAGTAAGTTACTATGTTTAATACAGTGAAACCTCGATGCATCGTTTTTGAATGGAATGGAAAACAAAAATGATGAATACGGGAAAACGATATTTGCGGGAAACCATTAAAAACTACAGATAAGAAAAATTTAATTACTTCTGTTTATTGGCAATTACATAATACAACTCTTCATTAAAACTGCTAATTCTTCTGAAAAAAAAAAAACTCTGTAACTGACAGTTGTCTTGTAGAAACTCTGCATGTAAGTTCAAAGAACGAACTCAACAAGCTTAAAACACCATCACGATCACCATCGCTGTTGCTGTGCGCACAAACAAAAGACTTCACATTCCTGAGCGCTTCGGCAAAGTTCGGCACAACTTCGGGTTCCGTATCTTCCCCTTCCTCTTCTGGCCCTTTTAACAGCGTGGCTCCCACATGGCTTTCGCACAGCTGTTCCACCGTATTAACACGGCTGCTTGCCAGGTGATTGTCCACAGAGACGTAGTCGTCAAATTTCTCATTATCCATGCCCCTGAACTTTTGCCAGTCGTGCCGAAACGCTTCATTGTCATCTTCATTCCTCATTACGACGTCACTAACACCTGAGAGTTGTCCACGCCCATAGCCAGCTTTTCGAAAACAATATTCGATGGTCTGCTGCTTTATGCGGAACGCGGCTGTTTGATAACGGAAATGAGGGGAATGAAGGGAATGGGAGTAAAACACTAAACTGCTGCTATAGTCGGAAAGAAAAGGATGGAAATATGATCTGCAGTTGCAGCCGGCAGTGGCGTTAAGAAAGCATGGCAGACGTGGGCACCTACAGTTTTTTGAACTAATTGAAGGTCATCACGCATTCACCCCTCATAAGCTACTAAATCATCATTTCAATTTTCCAAAAACGATCAATGTGGGAAACTGTTGCATCAGGACCGTGATTTTTCAACGATCAATGCGATCAAATGATAGTTTGAGGAATGATGGAGGCGGGAAAAAACAGTGTTATTTATATGGGGCTAATTCCGGGACCAAACAAGACAGACAAAATTTGTGGACAAACGACGGTAACGGGAAGGATGCATTGAGGTTCCACTGTAATAATCACAGGAGATAAGGTAAGTAACCTGGGTCTAACTCTGCTGTCCCAGTCAACTGGCCTTTTATATTTTAAAGAATCATTACCTTGTAATTTAAATGAGGGGATGACATAACAATATTTACACCCAAATTTCAAAAGCATTTTTCGAATTAAAATTTTACATTTCTTTGTTTTGCTTGAAAATAATGTTATAATATGTATTTGAAAGATCTGCAGTTTGTCTAGATGTGTGTGCTGTTGTGAATGAAATGTACCATTAATTTTCGGCTGGCTGATCATTCATGTCAGGTGATTAACCTATGATGGAAGATTATAGCTATAAGTCAAATTCAGTTTATCTGAATAGGAGTAACTACATTTTGCAGTCTGTAACACTTTGATTTGTGAATCACAAGTTTTATGATTAATAGTCACTTCAGTTTCCATATGAGAAATTTTTTTGAAAACCTTTTGTTCTAAATGTTTGAAATATTGAGTATCAGAAAAACTACTATAAGTCCCACTGAGATTTCAGTGGGAAATTTTTAAAAGAATTTGTTTAAAAATGCCAAATACAGTGACTTTAAAATGTTCTTGAAAAGCAGCTGCATTTATATTAAGACAGGCCCACTAAGCTGAATAGAATAACAGTATACAGTATGCAGTGCTGCTGTATAGAGGAAACATTTTTTTGTAAAGGTGGACACTGTACTGCTGACACAAGCGTACAGTCTGCTGCTGACATCTGTTTGTAACTACATGCTTATATGCATAATGATAGAATTGCAAGTCATGACCTTTCATACATAAAGGTAATCTGTAAATCAAAAAGTCCTTAAAATTAACTAATATGTTTTAAATTTTTAATGTAGTATACATAGGCAAAACAAAACCATTGTTTCATTTTCATCCTATACTGTAGTGTGCATTATTTGGAGGTAATGAATATTATGCTGTCACTGGTTAATCAAGGATAGTGGAGTAAAGGTCATTGACTTTCATTAAGATATTATCATAGGACTCAGAATGGCTTCAGCCAGGATAATTAGCTTTGAATCTGTTACAAATGCAAGTGAAACCTATTATAACTGATGTAAGTCACTCTGATTGTGGATGTTCAAGGTCTGGTAAATTCTGTAGTCCTTGTAATTCGCATAACAAGCAAAACAGAACTGCAAAAACATGTTTATGGTACTGTTGATGTAACTGATTCTGTTGCTTTAAACTGCAAAGCTTAGGAAGTTTTGTAGTGAACTGATAAGGTAGAGGGTGTAGTTGAACTGTATTCATGGGGTCCTTGATGTATATCAGTTACGCACCAGACAAGTGTGGCTTCCATGAACCTTATGTACTTGGGGGAACTTTTACCTGTAAGAATGTGACAGTCGGATTGAGAAGAATCAGAGGGGATGCTGGGAGGAGATGCTAAGATGGTGCATGTGTAAGATATGAATTTGCTGTTTTCTAACCTAAGTTGAATGCCACAGTCAAGTAAGTGTAATTTTTATGTTTGGTTCCTAAATAAGTTGGAACTCCAAGGAAATATCCTCATATGTAGGGGAGGCCTTTATTGTTAATGCTGTCCTGTACATAAGGTAGGAACTTTCCCTTGTGTCATATGATTCAAACATAAATCAAGAAATTACTACAATCTCTCTTCTTGGCCAACTTCTTAGTTAATCCTGTGGCAGTATTCTGTCTTCTGATTCTGAATGTGAGCTTTTAATAACACTGAGTGTGCTATTTTATAAGCCTTGTCATGTAAAATGATCTTTCATATTATTCACTTAATCCTCATGGAACTGGAATGTGGAATCCAGTTTGTGTGGTGTTATTTGAGTTTTAGTAACAGTAATTCTTCAGAGTTTCTGTATATATTTTTTTGAAAAGGTGCAATATTTCAAGTCTTTACTGAACAAATTTTGTGATATCTGCTGTACATTTTGTGTACAATCATCATCATCATCATCATCATCATCATCATCATCATCATCATCATGATGCTGTAAACATTATGTTTTATGGTTCAGCATTTATATCACTGCACGTGAATGCAACATGGCAGTTGCTGCAGTGTGGTCATTAAACAGTAAGGTTTGATTTATCATGACCGTGTGCAGATTTGATTTGTGGGGATGTATTGTAATAGTTGTGTAGTGAATGGCATAATACCAAATATTTTCATAGAATCTCATACAGTAATTTAGCTTTTGATCCTACACAATTTCATTTCTTTGTTTCCAACTTTTAACCAAAAAAATAAATTACAAGAATGGATATCTGTACATTTGCATTATAAGTTGCTCATCATGTGGAGCAGTAATATCAGAAACAAACGAAATAATGAGAATTCCGGTCTTTTGGATTGTTAGCTGTGAGTTGCAGGACCTGCCAACTCTTGAAGACGAAGGTGCTACATTTCTTTGAAACATTGGGGTATTTTAAATTACCCTCTACATAGCATAGCATCTCATAAGACCAGGATTCTCTACATCAGTGCTGTGGAAAGCTCTATGTTGCCTAATGAAATAATTCTTGAATGACAGCTCGATTTTTTATATTATTTTTTGAGTTTCATGTTAAGAATTAGGTTAACCTTGAGGCTGTTGTGGTAGTATGATTACAACCTTCTGGGATGTGACATCGTGTAGTTTAGGGTATGATATACATGCACCAGTGTTTCAGAGGATCCTGCTGCCTCCATTTTCAGAGTACAAGCCGCAGGGTCCTCCTGTGCACTGGTATGTATGTATCAGACTACAGTTGTCACAACCCGTAGGAGTGTAATGCCTGAGAAGCAGATCTTTCTGTGGGGGATTTCTAACATATTCCAGTACTTATAATTCATGTTGCTGTTGTCAACACAAACGTGTAATGTGTGCTTCCTTTGACTGCCAAGATTTTGAATCCTTAAATCATTTAAGGCATAGTGGTTACTGCATGTAGGACCTGCTCTGACATTATGAATCACTGCATATTGCCCATAGTATAGCTGTGGGTTTTATTTAATTCTGAGAATAAGCAGTGACTACTTCTCTGAACACCATTAATGAGTTGGTCTTTATAATGGAGATACAGTATGTTCTTTGTGAGATGAGAGCTGAATTTTTGTGTATTACTTATATGGACTTACTGCTTCAAAGGATGTCAATATCAGAACACAGTAATTGATAACACAAAACAAGAGATTAATTTCTTTTCATAACTGACTAAAAATGTATGCTGTCGTGTTTTAAAAAGTTTATTAATGCTGTATGTCTTGAAGTTGATCATGTATTGAAGAGCATTTCTATCCTTACATTTTAGGTGCTTGTGTCTGATGTGTTAGAACTTGGCTTGTGGGGTTTAGCTGCCTTGTATGTTGAAGATGCTTCAACACCAAGTGACATTCACCCTGAAAGATGTGAACTGCAATATACACCAAAATGTTTAGCCTACTTTATATGCAGAAAGAGAGTGGGACTGAATTCCTTGGTACTGCAGCATTGGCACAAGCCCCAGATGACAGTTCAGTCTGGAGTGTGGTGGTGAAATGGTTGACAGGCAAGGACCTGCCCCAGTGCCACTTTTTCCAACATGGTCTTCCTTGGTACTCAACCTTGGCCTCTGTTATGAGAATCTGGTGACTGCCCACCATAGCTGTAGCCCAGCTCCATACTGAAATGAAATAGCTTCAATGTACCATGCAACTAAACCCCAAATGCTGAAGTTACATACTAAGAATTTGTGTGAATATCTAGATGTAAGACTTCAATGTAAATATTATAACAGCAAGTATAGGGGGTTCTTGTTATCTTTGACTAACTGAAGCCAGAGAAGTGTCACTTCAAGAAAATCCCCTTTAAGCAGGGAATTTCTACCCATAAGAAATAATGTAAATGTGGGGTAACAAGTACTGGGTTGGTGGGTGCAATATCTGTACAAATAAACAATAAAATGTCTGTGTGAAAAATGCACCTTTGCTCAGGTCTGCCAACTAATGTATAGTTCCTCAGTATTTGGCTCCATACATGCAGGGACATGGGACTAAAACTGCTTCCTGTTGGAAAATTCTGGACCACAGATGTGATTCTTGCATGAAGTTTGGGAATTTATATATTTTTTCCTCAAACATTTGGCCCTGTATGTGTGGAAGAACAGAGATCTGGGACTCAGAAAATGGGGACTCCATCTTACTGTATAGTGAGGCATGAATTTTGGCCGACAGGTGAAGGAAGATCTTGAGCTATGAATACTCACTGAATATGGTAATACTGTTGGATAATTGTACATGAAAGTGTTTAATTGTGTTTTATGGATTGGATGTAACTGGCTTTCATTAAATTCATATATGCTTACTACAGGGTTAAGGAGTCTCTTGCATCTCACCAAATGTAGGAAAAGTAATGCAACTCTATATAGTCCATGAGTATCTGGGTTATGTTTGTATCGGATGTAGTTTGGTAGATAGGTATCAACATACCAGAAGATAGAGGCAGCAAGTACTCTGAAACACTGGCACTCATCAGCCAAACATCATCATGTCTTTGTATTCAGAATATGCTAATATTTAGGGTGGACAGTAAGTTGTCAAAGGTGTTGCTTTTGGGATTACGGAAATGAAGAGACTGTTGTCTGATATTCTCCACTGTGTAAACTTAGTAAAAATAATGAGGTGATAAGTAAAATCCAAGTCTGTTAATACAATTTGAAGTATGGAAATGGATCTTATGATCATGGAATTTTGGCTTTATGATTACGAGACTGTGAAGTGATATTTAGTTTGTTCTTTTGTACATTTAAAGTTGTAAATACTTTTTTGATTTTATTTAGATGTGTACAGATAGCCCCTGACATACATGAAGTTTGCATTTATGTAATTTTATATGCCTTTTTTTAAATTTAACTTTTGTATTGAAGATAAACCCTTAAATACTAAGATTAATCTGAGTCATATTTAAAGGGACCCATACACTGAGCACACACTGTCTGGTTTATAAAAACAAGTCAGTTAAAGCTGTATGACTCTATGTTCTCAGCTGTATAAAAAAAAACAAATACATAGTGTTTTGGAACATTTAAACCAGGTGGTATGTAAAGTAACTATGAGGCTTTAAAGGGTTAAAGAATACTAAAATTGTTTGTCTAAAACAAAATAAAATGGGATTTGTGAACAGTTAAATGACATTCTTTTCAGTGAAAATTAAAGGCATTGAAAGGAAAGCAGGAACACAGACTTTAAATTATGTGGCCATTCTTGAGACAGTAACTGTCATGTACGTCTGGAGGTACCTGTATTGATTTAGTGAATTTAAGGCCTATGGAATTATTGGCCTTCTTAGCTGTATGTTATACTTAACAGGCATAAATATGGGTTGTGTTTGAAGATGTAATTTATGTTTCTGGAATGAGTGGTTTTTACTGTGTTTCTGTACTTTGTCTTGTATGAGTTGCTCCTCAGAAATGTGTACGAAATATTGTTGATGATTTAAGTTATTATCTGACATGGGCCCATAAGCACTGTATACCAAGTGATATGAAGGTAAACACATATTCGCATAGTTCTGAGAATGCTTATGAGGAATTGAGAAACATACATTTAATAAGTTTTGTTGTGTGCATGAACTTGACCATATTTCCACCTGCTGCATTATCAAAACCTCCCTTGTTACTGTTATTTAAACTGTTATATTTTGTTCATGATATTAGGGGTGAATTTCAGTGAATGTGACATATTGTGTGTTGAATTTTTTTGATAATATATTGCCAGGCATGTACTGTTTAATGTTTTTCATTGTGAGCCTTAATCATTCCTTTTAAAACTCCCTAATCCTCGCCCTATCCCCCATCTAAACGTTCTGGGCATAGCTGTATAGTAAGAATGAACATATCATTAAAATCAGCTAATAATGGTTAGAAATGTACAGGAAAAGGTTATGGCAAAGTTTTCCATGGAGATACATATACCTCCACAGATTCTTAAATTTTGGATCTGGATGGAGGTGAGTAATGTTGTATATTATAAGAATTAAGAGCTGTTACATTTCAGATGTGTTTTGTGGTGCTTTACACGGAAAGTTTTAGGCAAGGCCTGTTGAAAAGTCGGTGGGTAGTCTCCTTTTAGACAAAAGTGTGTGTGTCAAAGCTGTACAATGATTAATGCTGTCAAAACACAGAGTATCTGTGTCCTCTGTTAGTAAATAACATAGTGCTGAGTCAGTGAATTATAAATGTTCTGATACTTTTGTAGTTATAAATGCCATAAAAATTGTCCCTTTGTTAGCCTTTAGTGAGTTCCCTCGTCTACTCTGATGTAATTCTACTTGAACTAGAGTCGTTTCCTGTTCAGATGTTGTGTGTCCATTTAAATTGTAACGCCATGCAATAAGAAATTGTTTATGCTATTTTCGACATGTTTCTTGGATAAATGGGTGGTCCTCAATGCAAATATGCTGTGCTTTTGTTCCAGCTGAGAAGATCTTGCTGCCACCATGTTTTGTTAAGTATGGGGCTTGTGCAGCAGTTTGTCAAAGCATTGGATCACATATCAGATGCATTGCAGCATATATGGTGTATGTTCCCTCAGATATCTGAGGCAAAAGTGAAGGTTAGTGTATTTACTGGACCACAAATATGACATGCTACAATGAACAAAACTGGAAGACAAAGTGACTCCTATAGTAATAAATGCTTGGCAGGCATTTTTGTTGGTAGTGCATGGCTTTCTGGGTAAGAATGAGATAATAAGTGTGACTTGCAAGGACTTGTGGCAAATTTGGTTGAGCAATATGTCTGCTGGGTTGTAGAATATGTGTGAATGTATGCTTTTTTACTCTTACAGCTGGATGTCTGTAGACCATATTGGAGTGATGTGAGTGAAGAACATGGAGAATCCTTCCACATGGATGTTGAAGCCATGGAGGAGAGATGCTAGGGACAACAGGATACATACATACATATTCACCTCACATCCAATTTCTGTCATAACAGTTGAATATGACACAAGTCAATCAATATAAATCAGACAGCACATACATGTACATAACAGGCAAGAAACAAATACAGCTATTAAACACATTCAAGAGCTAAACAATCCAATATGGCAGTGACAGGGGATAATATTTGTGGCTTACTTCAGTGAGCTCAGTCATGTCACAAATGATGAGACAGTCAAACTGTCACTTCTGAATAAGGTCTTAGAGATTAGCTCTCATAGTAACAATGGTCTAGCATGTCTTCATTTTGTTTAAGATCTTGCTGCAATATGTTTGACAATTATGTATGCTCATATTGTGAAATATTCCATATTGTTATTAGTATTGTGTATAAATATTGGTATCATTATTTTTTATGATTAGCTGATGGAGTGTACAAACCAGTGATACATTAGTAATCAGGATGACTAGTATGATCAATGAACACCAAAAAAACAAGATAAACACAAAGTTAATTCATTTCTGCTACTTAGTGTTCTCTTACATCCACATGCCATGTTTCAGTTATGTTGATGCCTGCGTCTTGTTCATGCCTAATGTTAGCCTTTCAAACCAAAGCACTAGATAGGGGAGAATGGAGGAGCTTTAAAGGTCTGATCTGGGCTCTAGTACCAAAGAGAAGGGAAGAATTAATGTTTCAAGTTTAGTCGTTTCAGTTCTCTGGAACAGTGGAGCTAGCAGCTAGTTTTTGATTTAATGGTTATGGCGTTAATACTGAAAAAATGCAACACTTGGTCAGCTGGACTGTGCACATATGTCACCAGTAATATTGCAGTGCATATTGCCTGTATGTGGGGTTCCTGGCGTGGACATGGAGGCTGTTTGTACTGAACACAGCAGAAGGGAAGAACGTCTAATTGCTGGTGGAGTGCGAAGTTAATCTCCTTTTCCTTTAGAGTTGAGGTTAAAAATGCTCTTGTAAATGTTCGTACGGCTTGGTGCCGCGCTCAGGGATAACTTTGTAAGTTTAGTGTATGTTTCGTCGAAGAGTACTTTCAGAATTCATATTGTGACTTTATTTTTTCGTAAAGAGACTGTATTCTTAGTTCTCGTAACGAAGCAAAAGGAAGCGACCAAGTTGTCAGTAGGCAATTCTTTTGATAACGTTTGGAGATCATGCTGGATTATCCTGGATATTCCATGGACCATAAACTTTGATCCGAAATAATTTTCATCTGCGTATGTAACTTGAATATGGTTAACAATAGTTTATGGCCATAATTTGGGTACTGCAAAGCGTCGAAACTGAACTGCTTCCCTGTTGACATTTACTCGTAGTTTTATTATAAGACAGACCGAATGAATGTAACTTATCCAGTTGCACATGCATTGCTTTTCATGATTGAATGTTTCGCGGATATAGTTGAAAATTCTTGCAAAAAGCAATAACTTACGGTAAATGCAGCGTGGGAATATTGTTGAGATAGTTGGCAAGAGGATCCATGACGGGAAGCAATGTGTTCGTATGTTGGTATCGAAAAAGTAGTGGCGAAGTGTGCGTGACGAATGGCGTTGCAAGATGTAATATGCTAAACAGTTATCATGGAGGTTTTTCAAGTTATTTTAACGTGAGATTCATTCTTTAAAAGTGATTTGCTTTAAAAGTAAATCCGTAAGTTACTGTATTCGTATTATGAGTTGCAATGTTCAGTGTTTGTTGGAAAGGAAACTTGTGAAAGACTGTTGGCCACTGTGACGTGGTTAAAAGATACTCTCTGCAGATATTCCGTTGCCCGTAGAAGACGTACAGCAAGTTTCTAATCGTCACAGTCTATCAAAGGTAGGAGCAACACTAACCATGTAACTTTATGAATGGTGTGTTTCCATTCCGAACGTAGCCGAATCATCATATGATACTTCTTTTCAATGTATATTTGGAACAATGGAGCTAGCAGCTAGTTTTTGATTTAATGGTTATAGCGTTAATACTGAAAAATGCAAAGCTTGGCCAGCTGGACTGTGCACATATATCATCAGTCATATTGCAATGCATATTGCCTGTATGTGGGGTTCCTGGCGTGGACATGGAGGTTGTTTGTACCGAATAGAGCAGAAGGCAGTACTTTTGGTTGCAGGTGGAGTGCGAAGTTTGTACCGAATAGAGCAGAAGGCAGTACTTTTGGTTGCAGGTGGAGTGCGAAGTTAATATCCTTTTCCTTTAGAGTTGAGGTTAAAAATGCTCTTGTAAATGCTCTTAGTGCTTGGTGCCACACTCAGGGATAACTTCGTAAGTTGAGTGTATGTTTTTGTCGAGGAGTACTTTCAGAATTCGTGTAGTGACTTTATTTTTTCGTAAAGAGACTGTATTCTTAGTTCTCGTAATGAAGCAAAAGGAAGCGACCCAGTTGTCAGTAGGTAGTTCTTTGATAACGTTTGGAGATCACGCTGGACTATCCTGGATATTCCGTGGATCATAAACTTTGATCTGTGTGTGCAGCCTGAATCTAGTTAACAATAATTTAGGACTATAATTTGGATATTGCAATACATGGAAACGGAACTGCTGCTTACCTGTTGATATGTACTTGTAGTTTTGTTATGACACAGACCGAATGAATTTAACTCATTCAATTACATATGCGTTTCTTTTCATAATTGAATGTTTCGCGGATTTAGTTAAAAATTCTTGCAACTTAGGTCAATGTAGCGTGGGAATATTGTTGAGATAGTTGGTAAGAGGATCCATGACGGGAAGCAACGCATTCGTAAGTTGGTATCGAAAAGGTAATGGACAATTGTGCATGAAGAATGACATTGCAAAGTGTAGTATGCTAAACATTTATCATGGAGGTTTTCAAGTTGCTTTAAGTTCAGATTCATTCCTTTAAAGTGATTTGCTTTAAAAGTAAATCCGTGAGTTACTGTATTCGTATTATGAGTTGCAATGTTCAGTGTTTGGTGGAACGGAAACTTGTGAAAGACTGTTGGCCAGTGTGACGTGGTTGAAAGATACTCTCTCCGTTGCCCGTAGAAGACGTACAGCAAGTTTCTAATCGTCACGGTCTATCAAAGGTAGGAACAAGACTAGCCTCATAACTTTATGAATGGTGTGTTTCCATTCCGAACGTAGCCGGATCATCATCCATATTCGTTCTTTAGTCCTTTCAGCAAATTGGTTCCTACACTCTAGTGTAGAGTCGGCATCCCCTGGATGTAAGGCGAAGTTGCCCCTATGCACGCCATGAAGGCATATGCGTGAGTGGAGGCATAGCACCGCTCATTTATCTAGTCCATGTCAGATTGTGGTGGACAAAGTTGCACTGTTACGGGATTTTCTTCAATTGCTTCGGGTTTCCCCCGATTATTTATTAAACGAATGCTCGATGTTCATATTTGATTCATTTACCAGCGACACTATACCAATTTATTTTAGAGCGTCGTTAAATAAAACACTTCCCCTGTCTCTCCACTAGTTCTGAACTGTGGCAGTAGGTGCAGGTGAGTGGTCAGCTTTACCCCCCTGGATAATTTACTCCCGAGACGAAGAATTCCTTCTTCCCATTTAACAGATGTTTGGATGGGCCCCACTGTCTGTCTGGACACTTTGGAGAAAGCAATAAACTTCATGTATCTATTAGGAATCAATCACAATTATTCGGTTGTGCAGCCCATGGTCTGGTCCCCATACCAACAACATTTTCCCCGCTCTCTTGAGTATTAATTTATTATTATTATTATTATTATTATTATTATTATTATTATTCACCTTTATGCAGGTTACTGTTATGTAGGCCTACCTGAAATGAGCTACAGGTCTGTCCTACGGTATATTTGTGTGCAGCTGTTCTGTGGTTACAACTTATAGTAGGCCTTACATGTAACGCTACATCCCGTGATAAACGTTTTATCCTTTCCGCAGTACGTGTTCAGTGCCCGGTATGACTGTTTTCTGTAGTTCCTTGATTTCTTGCTTTCCAGTGTGTTGCTCAGGTATTTTATGAATGATTTAGAGGTGGTTTTAGTTGCCCCTATCATTACAGATATCACTTTTGTTTTTAAATTCAACTTATTGCTAATTTTTATAATGGAGACGCAGTTTACTTATTGTGCTGTAGAAACTGAAATTTTATATAGGTCTGCTCATTGTGCAGATGATGATGATGATAATGATCATTCTTTAACGGGTTAAGGATAAATTCATTAGCAAGAATCAGTTTTATCCTGAAAATTCAAGCCTTGTGGGATGTGACATCGCGTGACTGGTAAATAGCTCCCGATGTTGCGAAAGATCATACTGCCTTAATCTTCAGGATTAAACAGTCCTAGGAGCGCGCTTCCGGGCCAGGCGGCCATAGAAGCACTTTTCAAGGACTGGTTGATCTTTCGAAACGTCAGTAACTATTTATCAGTCGACATGGCGTAATCTAGCAGAAGGTTATCTAGCAGAAGATATTTCACAACACCGCTTTGAGACCCTTTGTCGCAGTGTTGTATCCAACTACTAAGGGAGCAGGGGACATCTTTGTCATGAGGGGCAGGTTTGTCAGGAGCATCATTTCTCTGACCAAAATAAATGCTTCCTGTTTAGAAGTCTGTCACTTGAGGTGACATGGCTGCTGTCTGTGTGTAGTGGGAGCACTCTGTATCCTATTCCCTTATTTACGTCGTTGTCGGGTAATTATTGTTTTTCTATGCAGCGCTTTTCATATTTTGCTACCGTCATGTATTACATGTGGGCCGGGATAGCGTAGTCGGCATAGCGACTCGCTACGGGCTGGGCGGTTCGGAGATCGAATACTGGAGGGTACTAGATTTTCTACACCCGTCGAAACTGGCCCTGGGACCCACTCAAGCCCCTGCACAATGGGTACTGAGGCTCTTTCCCGGCCGGTAAAGTGGCCAGGGCGTGGCTTTGACCACCCACCCCTGTCTAGTGCCGAGGTTAAAGAAAGAGTAGGGTTATACCCTTACCCACCCTCTGGGCCTTCGTGACCTGTTATAGGGCGAACTTCACCTTTGTATGTTATACAAGTAGATACATGCAGAGGATCGGTTATCTTACTAGGCCGGAGTGACATGGAACAGGGGCTGAAACCCTTTTTACGAACGTGTTTCTTCTGCCGTCTTCTAGCTTCCACCAAGGGCGGCACTTAATTACTATTTGTTTCATGCTATCTAAGGAAACTTGTCAGTGCTGAAGAACTAGCCCCTAAGTAATGATTCTGAACCTGAATCATAAGTGCCCTTTGTGCTCCTGTTATAAAGTTCAGCGTAGCTCAGATTATAAACATTTGAAATCGTTACTATAGTATGTTTTCAGTGAAATTTAAAGACTGTAGTCAGTCAATGCTTTATAAATTGTAGAAGAATTCAGTTCCTTTCAGCACCAAAAAATTTTCAAGTGTACTAAGGAAACTTTAAAGATTTCAGGGAACATGCCATTAATCCGTAAAACGTGTTCTATGGTATATGCAGAATAGAATATGCAAAGTTTGCTTTCGCATTTCGGAGGCAAAGTATCTGCCACATCCTTTCAACAAGGCGAGAAAGTGGGCTGGTCTTAACTGGCTCGAAATTTGTATGAACACCGATATTCTTTCACTTGACGCCTCATAAGCAACCAGTATGACCCGAGTTGGCAAGATTCGCAAAGCCAAAATACATGAGATTCTTGACGTATACAGAAAGGTCACAGAGGAACACAACATTTTGGAAAAATGAATATTCATTATCAACGAGACAGGCGTTACAACGGTTTGGACACGCTAGAAGGTTTTAGTAAAGGGAAGAATGAGAGAAGTGGCGAAAGTAACTTCCGTCGAGAGGGGAAAATACAGATGTTAACGACATAGATTCAATATATTTTGATGTTTTAATATACTGGTTGTGCATACGTATGTTGTCGGTCCACCATTAAGTGTTTGGTGAAAATTGTTGAAGAATATTTCGTTGCTGAAATTGCCTTTGGTTCTGGTGCAACGTCAGCACTGGCAAGATTTTTTATACAGCCACAGTTCTTACCTGGCAGTTGTGTTCTTCTTCAGTTTTTAACATTTCTGCTTATTGTACATATATTAAATGCAACTAGGCTACTATAAATCAATTTTTCCTTGAATTGTGTTTTTTTGTATGGAAGAAAATCTTTACGTACCGACCTTAGCCGGTCATTCACTGATTGTGCATATCTCTGAAAGATCTAAAACCCGTGAAAGAACCTCACCTTCGTCAGGACAGTGGAAATGTACACTACATAGGAGGAATAGTTTAACGCACGAGATAACAGTGTTCACTGTGTGCTACACTGACGTTAATTGCTGGGCTTCAGGACAGAGAACTTTACGAAACTTGTCACGATATTTGCAATGCAGCTTAGACTCGGTCGAAAGCGTGGGATTTCTTCGGCCCTCGTACAACTTGAGAACTATGCGTGATTTCAGGTAGTCATCGCGATGTAGATGAGATCTGTGCTCTTCTGGGACATTACGCAGCGTTGAGTGGTAGTTCTATACCGACGTTTCGGGAGAACCTGTCGGTCCCAACTTCAAGGATCAAGAAGGCCAGGAATTTTTGGCCTTTGTAGTTGGGCCTGATATGTTGTCCCGAAACGTCGGTACAGAACTAACACTTGAGAACTGTCGAACCTACTGATGGCGTTTTGTAAACCGGGGAGTTGCACTGATCAGTCTTCTGGGGTATGATGCCTTCCAGGTTGTTGGCGTATAGGCCTGTGTGTCATCGTTTCGGAGGAACTTGCACGTTCTCCACCACTCATATTTCGAAAGTTTTACCAAACTTTGTCAGCACCTTTCAGTTTTGGTTAAAATCGGAGAAAAGTAACGAACACGTTAGCCTACATATAAACCTATGTGACGCTCTTCTCGGATCTTGACCGTAAACCGCTAAGCTTTTCTTTTATTGGAACGAAGCCTCCCCCGCGCCGGGGGGGGGCGAAAGAACTTCGACAAGACTAACGTATATTTTATATCTGGGACACTCTTTCGTTAAGTCTGACAGGTTCTTAAGTAAGGAAAAAATGGAGCAGTCACTCCAGAAATTTTACGCTACACGTGCATTGTAAAGGTCCTGTCATGTGTAATGAATCAGCGGCCGTATCTCTGGACGAATATTTCTGGAAATTGGTATATAAGTATTGGCATTAGAGACGATCCCGATGCCACGTGCCTTAAATTCCTGTCTCTAAGATACCTACATATTAGCAATAGTCTTACGGCCACCGCGAGCTGCACCCAATCTCCCAAGAATCGAAACGAATTTTCGGTTGCTTTTTCATATTATAACGAGGGCTTCGAAAGAATTCGGACAGAACAAGATCTCACATGAGATCTTCTGTCTTCTGGGATATTAGCGCTTATTGGTAGTTAGTTGCCGACGTTTCGGAACAAAATCGCTCCCATATTTAACGGTCATTATTTGACCTATAAGTTGTCTCGAGACGTCAGTAACTGACTACCAATAAACGCTGCGTAACATCCCAGAAGAGCGAAGGTCTCATTTACACCGCGGTGGAAGCCGTACATCTCACAATGTCTCTGATGTATGCATGCTCCTTGAGATCTATCTAGGTACAGCCTTAGTTGAAGAACGAAAACACGTGTTGTACTTTGTAGACTCCTGCAAAACTGACCGCCGTATTCTTCAGTTCATTGTCTTTTATGTGGCTGAAGTTGATTTGGTTTAGATGGCAAATACGTATTGTTATGTGTAATGTACTGCACAGTAGACGACGCTCCACGGCTCAGGCGGTGTTTCGCCGGTCTGTCACCGCATAACCCGCGTTCAACAGCAGACACGCTAGTGTGGGATTTGTGGAGAATAAAACACCACTGGGAGAGGTTTCTTTCCGAGGACTTCGGCTTTCCCCAGTCAGTGTCATTCCACCAGTGCTTCGTACTCATTCGCCAATGAGCGACGCTATATAAACTTGTCAATTGACAGGGCCGTTAAATAACTTTCGAAATTTATATAATATAGGAAAACGTATAATGTATACACGTAATGGGATGTAATTCATAATTTTATAGGTATTATGTGAAAAGATAGGCCTATTTCTACGTACTCGCTCAAGTCTTAAATAGACTTCTCCTCGTTCATGCTGTAGGAGTGATGTTAACAATGCTTTGGACTTGCGCCGAAGTACCCCATTGGCAAAGTAATAGTTATAATCCCCCACTGCTCCAAACAAGCCAAACTGCTAGAATTCCGGTCGGTTTATTGTACTATTTCGTTTCGCTTCCATTCGTATTGTTGTGCCCTTGGCCAGCAGGAAATGTCACATATCAAAATTATGCATTTTTAACGTGTACTAGTGAATATTTATATAGACCTGTATCATACCTGTTTTGAATGTTTAATTATGTATCTTCACTAAATGTATGAGAAATCTAGTCGGTACGAAAATATATTCTTATTTTCAGTTTTTTCTGCTACATTTTTCGGCTAAATACAGCCATACTCAGGCAGAAAACAGTTTATACGTACATTTAATGCTGTACCAGTTTTAGTAACGGCGGTGTCTCACTTTATTACATTAATGCGCAAAAAATCGTCAAAGTATGTAAAATTAGGGACGAAGTCCTAGATTATATTCTGCCGTTTTATGCTAAGGTCTCTCAACATAGCAGTACTCACGTTGGAAGATGTCTTAAATTATACTGTTTCACTGCTTGTGAATTTAGCTTATTAACACGCTAATTAGGCTGTGTTTTGCTTCGTTTGTAATTTGTGGTAGGGCCTACCCTCTTTGATTCTTAATGAGAATTTGCTATAAAGTGAATTAACATTTTAACATTTTGTGTATGTAAGAAATTTGTCGATATCTTATGTTAAGGGGTTCAGAGAGTGGTAACTTCTTATATACAGGATGATTCATGACTTGTGAACGTTACTGCAGGAGGTGATTTCCTAGGTCTTCATGATCAAAAAAGTTCATATAAACATGTGTCCGATTTTGGACGGTTACGGAGTTATGACCGCTTGAAACGTAGAATAGAGGGTAACGATTATTGACAATAAACGGAACAAAATAATTAACCGGCATAATACATGATACATTTAAAGTATAAATGTAACGTTAACTTCGTAAAATTACCTTTAATTTGCATTGATCTGTGCTTAAAGTTGGTTTTCGAAAATGCCACCGCCGGCCGCAACACAGGCTGCCAGTCGGTTGTGAACTGCGCGAGTTGATAGTTGCAGTTTCCACTGTTTCTGATGCGGTCTGCCGCATCCAAAATGCGACCAGTGAATGCATCTCGCCTTCGCACCTTCGCACTGTAAACTAGTGCTTTCATCCTTCCCCGTACACAATAATCCAGTGGGCTTAAGTCTGGAGACCTGGCTGGCCAATTGCGGGGACCGCCACGTCCGATCCATCGCCCAGGGAGACCATATTTCAGGAAATTTCTAACTTCACGTGAAAAATGAGGAGGAGCTCCGTCATGTTGGAAGTACATACGACCTCGTTTATTCAAAGGCACATCCTCAAAAAGTCGGGACAGTTCCTCCTGCAGAAATCGGAGGTATGCCTCTCTTGTAAGACGACCTTCCAAGATGAAAGGACCAATCAGCTGATCGTCCAACTGCACACCACACATTGACACCAAAACGCAGTTGAAAGTTGCTTTCCACAGCGGCGTGGGGATTCTCATCTGCCCACACATGAGGGTTGTGTGTATTATTGACACCGTCGCGATTGAATTGCGCTTCGTCAGTTAACAGGATGTAACGATGCAACCGGCGAGTGCCATTGAACCACTTACAAAATTCCAGCCTCTGAGCAAAATCGCCAGGTCCGAAATGTTGCACTTGCTGCACGTGCTATGGATACATGCCATCTGCATGCAGTGTTCTCCACACTCTCCTTTGGGGAACATGAAGACGTCTTGCAATTCTTCGCGTACTCGCACGTGGACTGCTCTGTGCCATCTGAACAATGCCTTCTTCTTCATCGACGCCTTGATTAACATGACGAATACCCACCCACCCCACCTTCCCCGCAGTCCTTAAAGTACCTTCCAAGTGTCAAGATAGGAGAAGTTGACCGTAGCTTGGGTGGGGGGGGGGGGGGGGGGAGCGAGTCACAGGGCAAAAATAATGCTTGCAACGCAAACGATAAGCCACCAAGTTGAGTACATCACTCGCCAGCTGGTTCTGTAACACGCGGTTCACACGAGGGCGTGTATGGGAATTAAAAAATGCCCATAACTCCGTAACTGTCCAAAATGGGACACATGTATATATGAACTTTTTTGGTCAGAAAGACCTAGGAAATCACCTCCTGCAGTAATGTCCACAAGTCATGAATCACCCTGTATTTGGAGTAAAAATGGAGGGGTGAGGAAACTTCATTGATGTTAACCCCTTGCCACTTTGTTTGTGTTTCCATTACTTAATATGAAACAATTTTATGCCAAGATTTCTTCTTAACCTTTTAAAGCCTAGCGGTAACTTTACGTACCACCAGATTCAACATTAAATAATTCTCTATAGTGCTCAAATCGCGTTTATGTGTTTTGTACATATCTGGGAACAAACTGCAACTTTTACCCTAAACATCAGAAACTCATTCGGTTTTTATAACCGAGGTTGAAAGTGTTTACAGCGCGGTACGCACTGGGTCTTTATATAAAGCAGATTACGTTTCGTCTTTAAAGGGTTAATTTGCTACTAGGTTTGCTATGGCATTAATTTATCCTGATATAAGAGTTACTTACACTGTTATATTTACATCTGTATTTCTCCTGTATACAAGAATGTGCAACTGGCCACCAGTCGTACCATATCGAATTAGAAAATCGAAAGTTTGGTTAAGAGTTGCGCTATGAAGTACTTTGTTAAGTTATTTCATTTTCGAGGGCTGTGTGTATCGAAGGGCAAGAGGTTAAACTTAACAATTTTA
Source organism: Coptotermes formosanus (assembly GCA_013340265.1). Classification (NCBI taxonomy): domain Eukaryota; kingdom Metazoa; phylum Arthropoda; class Insecta; order Blattodea; family Rhinotermitidae; genus Coptotermes; species Coptotermes formosanus. The sequence goes on along the minus strand of BLKM01010755.1, from coordinate 1,776,136 downwards.
TACTCCTCAATTTTTGTACCAAAGAAGCAACAAGTAAGTACTCTATACTGTCGAATGCTCCTAACACAAAATATAAATAAATTATATCGATACAATTTTTAGTCTTTATTTATTTTACAGAAAATTTTTAATAAGAAGCGAAGTGGATAATACCAATTAATGACGGTAACGAAAGACACAGACTAAATTAGCCTGTTCATAAGAAAAATGAGGTTGGTCTAGACGTAAATTCTGGAACAATTAGGTATACGTTCATGTCTCAGGAAGAGAAAAGAAGGCAAAGTCACAAAATTAAGATGGGTAATAAATTCTTTGAAAATGTGGGAAATTTCAAATATTTTGGAAAAATTTAACGAATCAAAGTTACGTTTATGAAGAAACTAAGAGCATATTTAACTCAGCGAGTGCTTTCACCATTCGGCCCGGAATGTTTTTTCGTGTCGTATGATATCCAAAAATACAGAAATTAAAATATACAGAATTATAATTGTGCCTGTGTTTTATATGGGTGTAAAATTTGGTCTTTCACGCTAAGAGAGGGATATAGGCTGAGGAAGCTCTTTGCATCTAAGAGAGAGGAGGCAGCAGGCTACTGAAGGAAACTGCATAAGGAGCTTTATGATTTGTGTTCCTCACCAAATATTATCCGTATGTTAAAAATCAAGAATAGGATGGGCGGGGCATGTGATACTTATGAAGGAGAGGTGAGGTGCATAGAGGATTTTTGTGTGCAAGCATAAGGAAAGGAGACAAGTTGGAAGAGCTAGGAGTAGGTGGGAGGATAATATTAAAATAAATCTTTGAGCAATAGGATTACAAGTCGTTTCTGGGTTGATCGGGCTCAAGGGGATGTTATGAAGTTGGTAGTGAACTTTCTAGTTTCATAAAGTATGGGGAAATTATTAGGTGAGGAACCATTAGCTTCTCAGTAATGACTCTGCCCCAAGGAGTTAGTAAAGGTAAAGGTTCACCCTATAACAGGCCTGAGGGCCCAAGAAGGGGAGTAGAGGTATAGCTGTACACTTTCGTGAGCCTCGGCACAAGGAGGGGATGGGGTAGCTAGCCCCACGCCCCGGCCGGTTTTACCCCTGGGAAAGAGACACGGTACCCATTGTACAGGAGGCTGGGTGGGCCCCAGGGCCGGTCTGGACGGCTGCGGAAAATCTCGTCCCCACCGGGATTCGATCCCCAGACCGTCCAGCCCGTAGCGAGTCGCTATACCGACTGAGCTATCCCGGCCCACGAGTTAGTTAGTTGTATGAATAAAATTGTTAAAGCTTTATGCAGTTTCGAGAAAATTCTCATTAAGGAGCTAAGATAATACCACAAACTACGTAAGGTAACAATGATATATACTAATTAGCCTGTGGATAATATAAAATTCGGAATTAGTGAAAGGCATATGTAAAGACTACTAGCAACATGAGTAACAAAGTAGAACCCCTCACTGGCTCAAAAGCCGGCATATATTAACGATGATCTGCCTGGGGATGACTGCATTAAGCTGAGCCACTTAGCAGAAAAATAGTGGGAAACACGAATACATACTGTACTTTATCTTAAATTTATTTCATTGTAGCAAAACGGTTTGTCGGATTAAAGAATGTCCTTCGGGTTTTAAATCTTTTGGGGTGCCGAATGCGTCTTGAAAACCGTTTTCTAATGATACCTCGCCAAAATGAATCGAATTTTTTGTTATGAAGCAATTCACAGAAAAATATTTTGGTGACATTTTTACCTTAATTTCATTTCGATCACATGTGCACCGTCATTTAGCATCAAGGATTTTACTTTGTGACGGTTGGTTGCACTGTAACGTATTTAGTCTGGCTTTGTAGTTACAGTGCCCATTGTGCCAGCACAGTAACTGGCTTCTAACTGCGGAAGCCCGGCTTCAGTCCCAGTGCAGTTCATGTCGTGTTTATGGTGGACAGAGTTGCACTGGGGCAGAGTTCTTCTCCTAGTACTTCAGTATTCTTACTGGTTATCATTCCAGCATGGCGCCATGCTTGCTTACCACCAGGCTCTCGTATACTAGGCCATTTGGGGCCGCAGTGGCAAGGGACTCCGCCTTACTACACCCAACCTTTCAACTACAGCTACAGTAGGTATATCTGTGTAGCTGATAGCCAGTGGGAATAGCGTCACCTGAGAGATGATTTTCTGGCGAGGAGAGGTACACAGACGCTATTAGCATATCTCACTTCTCACGTGTATGCAGTTACACCAGTTCCTCATTTGGGAATATTTCAGAGTCCTGTTTCTTGCGACAAATAATGCATCACAAAATAAAAAATTAAGTTGCTATTAATATAGTTCAATTAAGCATACATTTGTACAGTCGTTACATTTATGTGTTCATCCATACGATTCGCTCATGACTAAATTGTGGATTAGTATATTTAAGTTGTTTGAGACAGCACAGTTTAAGTTTGGGCGTCTCGCATCTTTGTACGGATTTACGTTTCGTTTGCTGTTCTTTGGCACTCAGGTCTAGGAGAGTGTTGAGGCGAATCGCAGACCTTCCTTTCCTGGTTCCACACAGTTCCAGTTTGGCACGACCGTTGAATTGGTCTGCCAAAGGCACACTGATAAAACTGAAACAGGATACAGTGACATATTTACTTCGTTATATTTCGTTTAACTCTTTATAACCCTTACTAAACCAGCCACTTTCTTTTGATAGTGTTTCTTATTTAGTGCTAATAATGTATTCAGATTTCGCTATGACATTGTATATGCGTTCTGCAGTTTTTTTAAATAGTTATCCATATTTTCCGCCTCACGCAGCCAAAAAGCAGCACTGTTAAAACTAACAGTGAAGCACACCTAATTTCGTGGCGACTTTAGAGTGTCTTGGTAGCACGAAATGCTTGTCAGTTAAGTCGGAGTTTGAATCTTTTTATACTCGTACTACCAAGCTCGAGTTCCCTGTAAAATGAACGAGGTGATGACCGTTTGTCAAAACAGCAATAAAAACACGTATTTTCTCATCCGTGAGGAGCTGGTATCGCTGGTGTGGCACAGTGACTAAACTGCGGGAGGCAAGACAGAGGAATTGTGGTTTGATTCTTAGCAGGGCGAGAGACTTTTTCTCTTTCAAAATATCCAGACCAGCTTTGGGTCCGATCCAGCTTCCTATTCGAATGTTATCGGGGCTCTTGGGTTAAGACATCCGATGTTTGAAGCTGACAACCCATGTGCATCTGGTACGGAGATTAAGAATTGGTGGAGAAATCTCCTGTACGCCTTCGTGGTATAGTGCTTTATTAAGCACTTTGCATGTCTAGTGCTTAAATAAGCACTGATATGCTTCCTTTACACTGGTATTCGAAGGTACTTGCTCCCAGCCATAGCAGTAATGTAGCAACTTGTATAGTAAAGGACGCGCGTGCTGTTAGTGCACTCATCCTAGCATATCAAGTACAGAACCTATGAAATATTCACGCGCGAGGCAAGGTATCAAGTCGGAACACAATCCAAAGATTGGAGACATGTGTCTCCATCAAGAAGAAATGGTGATTATTGTTACACTGATGATAACTGTGATGGTGACAACGACGGTGATGGGGACGCAGAATAAATTTGTTCTGAATTGACGCGGCTTTTCGCTCGAAAATGTTTTATCACCGTCTATCACCGCGGGAGATTCTAGTTTTGTAAGTAAGAAATTATTTATTTTACATATTAGGGAAGTGTAGCATACGTTCGTCCTAACCACAATAAACAATAAATAAAATCGTATTTATATTACAGACTGTAATGGAGTTGTATTTCTATCGATGTGTAAGAAACATATATTATAAAAATATTAATGAGACAAACAAAATAAAAATAAAATAAAATAATATTTTAAGCGACCTAATTTCGTGGTCGCTTCTTTACCTTATCACACTGAACAGCGGGCAGGTAATCTGCATTCGTGCAATCGGGCTCAGCTCCAGAAGCGGTAGTTGGTGCAGTGGTCGTTGGAGGGTTTGTGGAAGGGGTCGTTGAAGGACTTTGTGTGCTTGGACTGGGGCTGGCAGTCGGCGCATTCGTTGATGCAGTAGGGGTGGTAGTAGTAGCAGCAGTAGTAGTAGTAGAAGCGGTAGTGGTGGGTCTTGGTGTAGTGGCTGAGCCACCGGATGGTGTAGTGCTCGCTGGCCGATCCCACTGCGGCTGTAAAGGAAATGTCAGCTGTAGCAATATGCAGCGCATCAGATTACACAGATTTAGGCTAACAGATGCACGTTGAGGGCTTTGTGTTTATGGAAACAAATGTTACCACAATATCAGAGTGTATGTTATATTTGCTTGGTTCTTAAATCTTCGAAGCAATAAAGTAAGTGTTAAAGAGATGTATATGCGGAATACCGCTAAAGACGGGGTACGCGATGGTGCAGTTCACTGAGGCACTGCGCTACAAGACGAAACGTTGCTGTTTTGATTCCCTTTGTGGTCATTGATATCTTTCATTGAATTAATCCTTGCGATCGTACTGTGGCCGTGGGGTCGACTCAGCCTCTAATAGAAATGAGTTACAGGGATATTTCTTGCTGGTAAAGGCGGCCGGTGCGTAGGGCTGACAACCTTGCCATCTTCATATGCCGATTGTTTACAAATTGTGGGACCCTGAACATCCTAGAACCCTAAGGGCCTGTACAGGGATAGCTATACCTTTACCTTTTACTCCTAGGTTCAGCAAATGTGTTAATTATGCTATTGAAACGTTTTTTCCGCAATAAGTGTCGTTTCTCTCAAATGAATTAACGCTCAGTTCGAAGTCTCTCTCCCTCTTCTCTCTCTCTCGCTCTCCCCCCCCCCCCTCCAACACGTAAACCGCTGGGAAAACTTTCCACAGGGCTTCTGGAAATTTCCAATTTATAGCTATATTGAATGAAAGAAAAGTGCACTGAGCGCTATAAGTATTTTTATGCAGGCAGTAGATACGATAAACTGTTATTCAGGTCGTATAAAACCGCTGGAATTAATCCTAGTAAACTGAGAAAAACACCGATGTGAATTTTATGGACTACACCGTCGTTAGTTTCGTTTTATTACGTTCGGAGGCTGAAGCGCTTACAATGCGAAACTTGAGTTTCTCACGGCAGTCTGTACACGTATGTGACGTCACGTGGTATCGTAGATATGAAGGAACACGTATCTGTTAGACTACACGGCATCACATCTGAGAAGACAGAAATCTTGGAAGTGTTCAGAATTCATTTTGAAACAGATTAACACTTCCTATCTCCAGAAAATATAAACGTGGCGTTGGAACGCAAAATGTCTTTATAAATGTCTAGGTTTTCTCGTTGATTTTACACAAATAATAGTCTTACGGGTTTTTACACCATGTAAGAAGATTATTTTAACAGACGTTTCGTAGGAACATGCTGCCCGTGTATTCGGGGCGACTAAACCTGTCGACATTTTTCCTTTTTCAGTCATTTAAGCATCTCCATGGACGACATCCGATCGTATTAAAGATGTGTTACTTCGGAACTTCGGAACAAACTATCGTCCTATAAAATGTAAAAATCCAAATCATCATCTCTCTATGTATTTTCTATGAGTAATGGGATTGACAGCACTGGTTATAGTGACTGTAGTTTTGAAATTATTTGTAAATCAATTGTCAGATCGTGATTAATTTCTTACGTTTAGCATGTAATTTTCACTGAAAATTGGGCGTGCAATTCGTAAGTTAACGCCTTATAAACCCCTAGTTTAGGGTCAGTAATTTGCACTCAGGTTTTTTTTCACAGCGTCTCCTATTTTCTCTCCATGTTGGTATGTTTAAACGTGCTATTATATTTGTGATTTTGTTGTATCCGCTCTAGAAATCTCCTCCATTACTCTGCATCTGCTTCTCGTTTTTCTGTCTTATGGAATACTGTATTTTCCCCTCTTACAAGCTAACCTTATAAAAGGCCTTTTAAGGACCGCTGGTTCCTGTAAGTTTGCTCAAAGCCTCAGTACCAGTTATTTGTACTCCAAATTCTTGTCACTTTCCCCGCACTTTTCACTCTGAAAACTTTCTTATAAATGTTAGTCCTTCTTTACATACTTGCACTGCACCATTGCTTGGAAGAATGTAATCCGTGTGTACTTACCCGTGGTGTAGTTGAAACGTGAGGTGTAGGAACAACATAGCCTTGCATGCCTTTGTGCATAATGGTAATAAGCGGGTTCCTTGGTCCACAGAGGCCGCGGAAGTCATCCATGTCTATAGCCCAGGTCATAGCTCCAAGATACCCTCTCTCCTTTATGAAGTCCGTCTTGATCTGCACGCTGCTGGGATCCTCATAACCAACCCACTGGTTATCTGTGTTACAATGTGTAGCAGTTTTTATGTCTTGCACAGGCTGCGTGTAAGTTCTTTGGTAGGATGCGAGACTTGGTGCGAATTAAAGATCTTTGCTACCCTTTTATAATAATATCAGTGCTTCACCCTATCTGTATTGTACATACATCCTGTTTTATAGGTTGAATTTTAAAGATGTCTATTGAATCTTTATTTATGGAATTTCTGTGAAAAATAATACTTTTTTTCACCATACCCATGACATCTTGAACCATGTGATGCATTTAAAGCTTGGGTATATGCGAAGGTTAAGATTGTCAACATGAAAAAATTTTGAGTCCTTTAATAAAGCATCTAGCAATTATTAACACTTTAAAGCAGAGTGGTAAGTGTATTAATGGCCTACTTTGACGTTAAAAATGTTGCATTTTGCACACATTGTGTATTTATGTGTCTCGTATTTTTCTCACAATAAACAGCGTTCCTTTCCTAAACAGCAATAAGCTGCTCTCTCTATGATACAGGAAAAACTGTCCCATTGAAGTACGAAATAAATTTATAAATGTTATTTTGATCAATTTGAGGTTCGAATTTCAGACGGTTAAACATTTTCTTTGAACTAAATTTCATAATGGTTGTTTTGTGCCTTAGGTTATACATACAGACCTTTGTAAGCATAGGGGCACTTCCCAATGTCATCAAACTTCTTCACCCATGCAGGATCGTCTTGGAGATACTTGCAAATCTGCAAGAAAAAACACCTTTCGTGTTATGCATGCAGGAACAGCCTGCATTATAAATTTTATATTTTAAAGCCACAGCACACTAGCATAAGATGTGGAACAGAGACGCCATATGCACCAGCTTTTACCTCAGTAATTGCACGAAAAGTATGTCAAAAGTTTCAATGGTCGTGTGTAAGAATTAACGCAAAAATTTTCAGAATTATTTACTTTCATTACATTTTAAACTGATATTCGAATCCGTAATATTTTGCCTGGTTTCCCGTGTTCAGTACAGACATCCCTTGACCTACATAATAGCAGAGATCTCAACAGTAGTCCCGCAGTTCCAAGATTTTTTTGTACATAAGGTTTTGCTGGTTCTTTTTGCTGAAAGAATAACTACGTAATCCACTAATATTTAATATAATTCACTTAAGCCACTTACGAAATCTGTTTTTCTGTTTTATCTCCATATTCGGTCATCATTATAATCGCCATGTTTGATCACATTAAGGCTAAATTTCCCTTAATAGAGGGACACCTGTGTCAGATTACACCTAATCTGACTGAAGTTTTGGAAATTTTTTCATCTCTGTTCTTAATTTTAGAAGAGGTTTTTCAGCCGTATTCCTAATTTACACAATTTTATAATGAATTATCTAATTATGGTTACTATTTGACAATTTACATGGGGTTTTGTACTAAAATACAGTTCTTTAATACAAACGGCACAAAGAGAAGTGAGCCCACGAGACAAAAATATCCGGTTGTGAAATGTACGAGTGCCTTACTTCGGCAATGTGCTGTTACTGCTAACAATGGAACCCTTCTTTAATATTTATTTTTCCATGCATCGTGTAGAGTTAAGTGTTCACAAAAGCTGAAAAAAATGTTTGCACATTAATTATAATTAGTAAGCGATGCTTTGGGTGAAATGTCAGAATTACTGGACCATAGGCGACAATGACGCTTGCCTCGTAGTAAGCCAGGAATCCAGTGGCCTGTGTATAAGGACCGGCAGCACCCCCACCAGCTTCCTTATTGATGTAGGTGCCAATCTGATAGGTGGTGCCGTAGCTGAGTGTGAAGGTACGACCGTAGAACGGAATTCCAACCACAAGCTTGTCTGGAGGGCAGCCCGAATTCACCCACAACTGCAGTCCATCATTCTGGAAAACAAAGATTGAAACATTTAATCCTTTTACGATGATAACTTCGCTAGTACTAAGTACATAATACTTCAGTTCAATTCACTTCAAGTTTATTGACAGAAAGAGCACAAGTATGTATTGGGGGAGAAAAATCAACTATATACAGTATACATAACTAAGAATTAAAAAGAGAACAGTGAAAACATTACGAGGACGAAGCGGCAAATACAGACAGCTAAAGGCAATACTTATAAAGTTAAGTATTTTGTGCTTATTACACAAAATGTAAAAAAGGAGATACAATGACAAAAAACAGAAGAAATCACAGTAGTGTAGGATAATGCATAAAAAGCCGTTTAAAGTATAGAAGGAATTAATAAACAGAGGAGACTGACCATGAATGACAGGACAAACCATAGGTTAAGTAACACGTGTAGGGAAAACAACTTATAAATCAAATAACATTAGATTTCACTATGTGCTTTAGCGAAATATCGATATTCCTACAGACAGTAGCCGCAGTAACACATCTATCTGAAGGACTGACCTTAGCACGATGCAGAGCATCAAACACAGGGCAGTGTCTGATAAATCTAGTGGACCCGCGTAAACTAACGGCATTGAAAATGGAGAAGTAACAGGTTTCATTAGTGAAAACATTTATAAGATGCAGGGCATCAAGGTGCAGCCGCCTGGACTGAAGTTTTGGCAGATTTAACCTGGCTAAAATATCATTGTGCTTGTTAGCGAAAGCGTTAGTGAGAAATCCTTTATAGCATAATAATAATAATAGCAATAATAATAATTATAATTATAAATGGCACAGTGCATTAGGTCGCTGGGCCTTCTGTTTTGAATCACATAAAGGTCTTGGCGTCTCCATAATCATTTTGGCATTCCAGGACGCGTCGTCTCCTCTACCGGTAAAAGAGGGCAATTTCTGTCCGCTTCAGTTCCTTCCTTGTGGGCGTTTCAACTTTTATTTGTAAAAGGAAAGTGAACGTAAAATTTGCCTTTTGCTGAAGCAGCATGCCATGAAGTTATATTGAAGAATGGAAGCACAGCACCAATCATTCTTGATCTCGGGACTCGAAAGAGGAGAGTTTTTAGCTTCACTTCCGGACATCTTTGTCCAAGGAGACAGCTCCCGTTATTCTGTGACAAATTAATGCCTTATTTGGGCCCAACAATACTGCTGTCAATCCCTGCTTAGGGACTTAGCGATTTGAGATCGGCTTGTCTACCTTTTGACCTGAGGACGGAAACAGATGAGCTTCCAAAACGCGTACTTGCTGTCTGTAATTTAAGGTCTTGTCCTGTGTTCCGGTGACAGTACTCGAAGACGTACAGTATTTAGTGCGCATGTATTGTTGTTGAAACGCGTTTTCTTACCACGTTCAGGAGCTCATACGCCCACTGGTCGGTCGGTCTCTTGTACAAGGGACTGTGCACGTCAGCGAATCCAGCCCAGTTACCCCTGAGATCGTATGTCATGGCATGGACCGCATCGACGAGCCTGAAAGTAATAAGGAAGGGCTTTACGTGTTTGCAAGAACCTTGTAACTGCGTGACGGAATATGCAAATAAATAACTCTTGTAGAACGAAGTTGTTCTGGGGAGGAAGTAATCCCTGAGTTAGTCAAGAAATTCCCCGTTTTCACTGCAACCTGCGTGTTTATTTCTGTGTTCTCTGCCGCCCGTCGCTCCTATCTGTTCTGGGCCAGACGAATGAAATATACGCCTTTCTGCATAATTTATTTAATATTAATTTTAATATTGTCTTTCCATCTACGCTTAGGCATTTAAAGTAGTGTAAGGTATTTGGACTAAAATTTTGTAAGCATTTCTAATTATAATCCTAATTCTACTCGTAATTCTAACTAAAAACAAGAACGGCAGCAAGAATAATGGTAATGACAGAAATAATCTGACCACGTAAACGCACACTTCATTTAGTAGGCCTAACAAGTTACGAGTAAACATCTGCGTTTCATCATGCCCCTGACCTCCTTAGATTTAAATTTGTCCTCGTGCATGCCGTGAAGCCACATGGAGGTGTAAAGGCACAGCTTTAATTATTCTTAATGTCGGCGCTAGATGGAGGGAAATAAATGATCAGGTTTAATTCCTGGCCACTTTACCTTGGTGAAGGGTTCTCCGATACTCATTGTATAGGAGGCTGGATGGGCTCTGGACGCTTTACAGAAGAGAAGAAATTCTTACCTGTGACGGGGAATCGAAACAACTTCCACGTACAGCGCGTAGCGTAGTCACTACAGTGACTACCTCTGGTCAATGACTGTCCTTAAGAACGCTGAAACGACCTTCGCTGTGAGCAACTGAATGTAGCCTACTCACTGGCAGAGTTCAGGGACATAATAGCCTTCTTGGAGTCTGAACTTGGCGACTGGTACAGCCACAGTGATCTCCCAGCCTTTGCCCTCCCTGTCGAATGCTGTCCTTAATTCTTCTACGAAGTAGAAGAAGTTAGTTTTATCGGAGTGACTGCCTCCGCGATCTGCCGCTCCAGGGTATTCCCAGTCCAGATCGAATCCATCAAATCCATACCGGTTCATGAAATCTGTATTTACAGAATGTTGTTAGTATTCCATGATCCGTAATTACACTGTCATGTAACTATTTGTATGTGCAGTTTGTGTGGTGTTACTTGAAAAAGGCAAAGTCAAAAACTGGTCAGCATCCCCTTGTCAAACTCCCTCAGACTGTGGCTTTTCCCCAGGTTAAAGCACCCAAATTTCATACCGCTGTATCATTTCACCATATCCAACATGGAAAAGTGGTCGGCTGGAATTGAAGCCTAAATGAATTTGTGCCTTCTTGGTAAGGAAATATTTTATTTATTAACTTACTTATGATTTATTTTACGACGTTGCTAATACTTCAGGCTATATTCACAGAGCCTCGGATGGTAAAATGGTAAATTTGAAACCATTTTTTAGAAAACGACTGTGACCTAATTTTGAGAAACTAGCCCGGACAAACTTAAGAAAACCACGAAAAAATCTCACGATAGGAGGGGTCCGAATTTGAACCCGACACCTTCCAAACGAAAGACTGCTAACCATTTGATATATGTATTTATGAGTGTGGAAGTATATAGAATTGGTCAGATGCGAGTCTGGACTTTCTGGTGGCCATGACTGTGAGGATTATCGTCCTGCAGTCTCTGACGCCAAGTAGTCTGGTAAACATTTACCGACGTTTCGGAAGAAGGCATTACCTATACCTTCTACTCCGAAATGAGGGCAGTACCTCTGTAAATTTCTGTTGCGCTGGTCACCTTACATGGTCATACATACAACAGCTATAACTTGCATGATCCGATTTCTGGAAGTAGTGGTATCTTGACTCATAACTGTTCACTAATTAGCTCCATGAAGTAGAGTCCTTCTTGAGTAGCTAATCGTTCCTCGCCTATTCAAGGAATTCTCAGCATTTTATGAAACCCGAGGACTAATTACCGTATTTAAAGAACCTGCCGCTGGTCTTTATCCTCAGCCAGAGTAATCCAGTGCACACCACCCCATAATATTTCTTTGCGGTTTATTTTAATAATATTCTTCCATATATAGGCCTACTTTGTTCATCCAAGTGGTCTCCTGCCTTCGGGTTGTCCCTTTTATGCACCCTTTCTTCCCACCGCATTCCACTTTCCCCCCATAACATCTTTGTCAGTATGATTACATTAATAATGTCTGGCGAAGTTACACTCGTGTACTACGTGCAAATGGACTTTGTTTACACATCACACTTACGAACGTCTCGGAAAAATTTCATAGCACCAGGATTTATTGACCTTACTTGATACTGCGAGGTTTCCATAACCGGGGGTCATGAAATTCGTGCTGCATATTCCCTTACCTACTACACTGGCAATAAATGTGTCACGTCGTTCCTTGGTGGATACGAGGCCAGAATATTTCCTTCCTCCCTCAGCCCATCCTCCTAGTGCTACTTCCGTCTTCAGTCCTGGAAATTTCTTCTTGAGTGCAGTAAAGTTAGCAAAACCAGTCAGTTCCAAGTCAACCTATAAAACAAAGTTACATCGCAGGAAATATGTCAGACAGTAGGAATAAGAAGTTTTGATAGATGTAATGTATACTTGGTGGGTCTCTCCATGAGTCCCATCTTCCATCGCCGCCTAGACCTCTCAAATAAGCTGTTACTTTCAGGTCTTCTGTCTAAAACCTTATGTATTTTATGTAATGGTTATGCATTCTGTATGACAAGCAATAAAAGAAACCTGACTTAGTCACCATAATATTCAGCAGTTTCTTGGAAGTGTTCGGCGCGTGAATAGACGCGTAACTTGCAGAATGCTGTAATTATGGATGTCTGATAGACTGAAGATGAAGGCGGAACGTTCCTTCGAAGCTTCTGTACATTTGAACAGCGCCACATTCCACAGGACAGTATCCTTGTGAGGACCTCACATCTCGTAGAACGTGTGTAAAAACACTGAGAGTTGTCCGTGAGGCGAGTTAGATTGTTTTATGGGCTTTGTTCCGTGGAATTATGCATGCATGCAGATTAATTTGTTATTTGAAGCAAAGGCTTGTGCGTGTACTATAGGTGGGAATATTATGTGAGGTTCGCACGCCAAGGGAAGGTCGAGCACATGAAAACCAAGAGTTATATAAACAATCTTGAGGTTTTATCCGACAAGACGCACGTAGATATAATCTGTACTTAAATAAATTCTTCACAACAACAAAGACATACGGGGAAGTGGAGGTACAGCTCCATGCATTCTTAACCTTGGCCTTCGGCAGGAAGCTGTTGGTCCGTACAGCCGTTTTGGACGCTTTGTAGAAGAGACAAGTCTCGTGTTTATACGAAGAATGGACCCACGATTCCTTGGTCATATAGCAGACAGCCTGCACTGGCGGAGCTGACCTGGCCTACTATTTGAACTGTGGGGTAAGAAATCTGAACAGTGTGAGGGTAACCGTTATGGTTTCTGTTGACACTGTGTGTTTAAAACGTTTATTTTACTGAGCGATATAACACATAAAGTTAAGTTGCTGAATCGACGGCTTTTATTTTTACTTGCTACAGAAAGCCAAAATATGTGGAACACTGTCTTTTGTTCTTTGCAAAATAAGGACAAATTAAATGTTCCTTGATAGTGAACACCATTTAATATGGCCCATATTCTAACCTTGAAATAAAATACGGTCATTAATTGATGTGGAAATAAGAAAAGTTATAAGGGAACTGGTTAGATAGGTATACATTTCGTGAGCCACTTTGTATTTACCACATAAAACCACTAGCCATTATCAAGCAGTGAACATTCAAATACTTCGATGCATGGCAGGCGACTGTAATCGTCAGAGTTTGCTCACCTCCGGGTCAAGAACCAGCACCTCCCATGTGACATTGCTCACTCCGATGAACGAGTAGATGACATGAGTGCACAGGTCTGCTGGAATGTCTTCAATTCTGTAGCTGCCAACTCCCGGACGGTTAATAGCCCAGTTGCTGAAGTAACAGACGACCCTGGATGGCTTATCACCTGAACATCACCGGGTGTACGTGCAGATGTTAAGTGGATTATTTTATTTTTGGGGGTAATATTTTTATGGTTTAGTTTACGTTGCTGTCAGTATCCAAACACGTATAACGTCGAATGGTAAGATGACTGATCAAGTGGAGAGTACTTGAAAGGAAGCAGTCTTAATTTTATCGTGGTAAAATCCCGTAAATTTTTTCGGGAAGGACTGAAGTAAACCACAAAAATCCAGTCAGGATAGCCAATAACATGGCTGAGATTCCACCAGAAATCTGTCAAATAAAAGACTATAGTATTTCATTTCGACAGGACAATATTAAAATGGATGGTAAATACACAGGATGTGTGAGAGAGAGGACTGGATTGAACTGGGTCGGGATAAAGTCCTGTGGCGGGCTGTTGTGAATAGAGAGTTGTTATTTAAAAGGCGGGAGTTTTTTGGATAGGTATTGACTTTTTAAGAACCACTCAGATCAATGTTATTACCCAATGAAATGATGATATTTATGTTCATTCGGGTGACATGAAAATACGTTTTCTTACAATCACACGTATTTCATTACTATAAAGTAAAGTTTAAATTCAGTTAAGACCTACATTTTAGACTCCTTTCCCTTCTTCCGAGACTGTTATATGCCTCGTTTTTCATCCCCTTCAGTCTCGTCAAACAATAAATTAAAATTTCAGTATAGATAATTCATGACATGTTTTCGTACAGCTAATAATTGCTGCATGTGCGGATTTATGCGATTCAACTTCGGAGATATTCAAATTACTCGGTTTTTAGGCGCATTCGCAAAATTACGAAAAGCTATTATTAGCTTCGTCATGTCTGTGTGTGTGTGTGTGTGTGTGTGTGTCTGTCTGTCTGTCTGTCTGTCTGTCTGTCTGTCCATCCGTCGGTCTGCATACAACAACTCGGTTCCCACCGGACGGGATTTCATGAAATTTGATATTTTAGTATTTTTCTAAAATCTGTGGAGAAGATTCAAGTTCCATTGAAGTCTGACAAGAATAACGGGTACTTTGTATGCAGAGTTATGTACATTTATGATAATACCTCGCTCAAATCTTCTTAGAATGAGAAATATTTTAGACAAAGTTGTAGAGAAACTTTAAAGAACATTTTATGTTCCATAACTTTCTTCTGGAAATCGAAGCGTTTATGAGATAATGTGGAAGCATATGGTAGAGCCAGACAGGCCACGGATGACAATATAATAGGACGCATGCGCATCGCATGCTGGACGGCTAAGACTACAAACACACACTCAGAATGTGTAATGATTATTGCTTTACCACAGCAACAGAAGTTACACGAATGCGCCTCAATGTTACGTTTATACGTACATTGCATTCTTTTAATAATGTACAGGGACACCAGGGGTTACAAACGTGTGGACTGCCTTCGGATAAAATATCAGTCAAAACTTGTGCAAGTGATGATTGTCATATACATTACATGTTGCACACACCTGTCTCCTGAAATACGGTAGACTTTGCATGCAAATATGATTTGGATTTTTCCTCTTCGTTTAAGTGGGTCTGTATATTTCTGTCCTCGTTGCTTTATTACAGTTTCTCAGTTTATTTTTACAGTGTTTCGAAGAAAACATTTGGAAAATTTCTTAAAAATGCAGACTGTCTGTGAAGTATCAGATTTGTTGAAGTATTTTTAAGCTTTTTGCAAGACAGTTTGTAATGAGTGCTTCAGAAGGTGTGACAGAATTTGGGATATAAGTGGAAAAAAGAGAACAGTTTGACAAAAGAAAAGTAGAAACCAGGAACCTGAGAGAGTTCAGTTTGTCATTATTTGCACAATAACAAAGAAACAGGGAATTTGTGCACCGTTGTGGCCAGTGTTTTTAAGCCGATACATATCTCTATTTGAGGCCTTCTAACTCAAAAGTGCCCATGCACATCCTGCATACATTCTGATGTGCTGGATATTATTTTAGATGCTTTTCGCTCAAAGCTTATAAAACGTGCACCTGATAGAAAAGTAATATTTTTCTGTCTTTCAGTACGTTTATTCTCTGAAACTGTCGAAGTGTTTCTGTTAAATGTGATATTGGTACATACATTATTTTTTCCAAAAATGTCTCTCCCTCGTACTTACCTGAGGTTGAAACGATCACTGACAGAAAGACAACTCCGCAAAACAGAAGAACCTCAGCCGTCTTCATTGTTGCTAAAGCACAAAAGAAGCTAATAACAATCACGTTTTAACTCTTTTAAGTCAAATGTTTAGAGAGCTAATATTGAGGACCAGGTCTATGACAAGGCAGTGACATAGAATCAAAAACGTGTAACAAAATTGCACAAACATTACGCTGTTTTTTATACTAACACAGGCTGTGGTGCACACTGAATACAAAAAGAAATAAGGAGATAAGTGAGTGCCTTAATATGTTTAATTAAACATAAGGCGAATTACCACAGTTACTGAGATCCTGCAGCCAGAAATTTGTTGGACTGCAAAGGACTGAAAAAGTTATTTCACTTAAGGTTTAGAATGACCTTTTCGTGTAGAATTCGGATTGGAACAGGACAGTATTTCTACACCCTGCTGGTAATGATAAAGATAATGCTTATAAGCCGATCATTGTTTCATATAGGTTGTTTATAATAGTGGATACAAATTTGCAGTTTTACGCGTGTATCTGTACCCATCCATGTATTGTTTGACGGGTAGTGTGGCGCAAAGAAGTTTTATACAGAGAAACCTTGGGTTATAGCCCCAAAAATCTAAAAGTTAAGAGGCCAGTACTATAAATCCTCTGGTAAAGACAGATATTTTTAGAACCTGAAAATATTGTGAATGTATGAATGCGGTTTATTTAAGGATATTGTTAGTATCTAGACTGAAGTGTGGTGTCGATGAGTGAATGCGATTTTGGAACATTCGTGTTACGATAATGTCTGGTGAACACTCAGAAAACGTAATTATATTAACAGCAATAATTATGGAAGAGAATTAGGAGTTTGTGGCATGTGAAGTATTTTTGTTTGGTAGATAGGTGTCAAAGTTTGTAAGAGTCAAGGTGGCACAGCCTAATCTTAGGGAAAGATGGTGCCTACATACAAAATCATAACGGCCAGGATTCCATAAATCACATGTCTACCCACATTTTAAATTTATTTTCCATAAGTATTAAGAAGTAATGAAAGAATTTCAAGTAGGAAGAGAAATTTATTAAGGGGATGGACTACTATTAGTTTCTCAGTAAGGGCTTTACCCTGTGAAATAGAAAAAATTTTTCAAGACACCGTAGTTTCGGTCATAACTACTTACACAAATCCCGTCTCCACCATAAATTAACTGCGAAATTATTCCTTAAATCTGACGTGGTTACTATGCCAAGTGCATTCCATATGTCGTACTACAACGAGCTTTAACATAAAGAAAACTTAACATTTTGCCTGCACCGTTTATATGTTTTGTATAAGAATCACACACACACACACACACACACACACACACACACACACACACACAAGAGCGATTACTTCCCTAAGTAACAATAACGGGCTTATTTTTGTAAGCAGCGTGTTTAATTATGCGAGAGAAGCTGCGTCTCCATACACTGTGTTGTTAGGTGAACTCCAGGTTTCAGACTGTTGAAATAAAAAAAAAAGAAGATATGAAAGCACAAATTTGCCACTTTTCTGCTTTTCAAGCCCAAATGACGCAGAAGTAGACTCACTGTTATTGGTAACAAAACAGCAGTTTATAGGATCGGGATGTCTGAAATATTAGCCTGAAAAATTTCTGTGGTTCACGTCGAAAGATAAGCTAGCCCTGGAAACTTCGTTCTTACCTCAGGTGCTCCTCTCCGAGACAGAAATTCAACTGATCAACACGCAGCGTCCAAATTTCCCGGTCGTCCTCAGGTTGTTGTCTCAGAAGAGCTAGCAGAGGGGAGTGATATATACAGTGCGAGAGTTATTGACCTTACGTCACATACCGTTGGCACCCACTGCCAGGCACAGCGGCAGGAGGGAATATGTGATGATGGTCGGAGACCTGCGCAGTTCTTGTCACGCTGATACGCGAAACCATTAGTTCTGTGGATATTGAGATAAACATGGTCTTATCAACAGAAGTCGCTTAACTGTACAGTTTAGAGCAAGACTTATTCTCCTGTACGAAATAAGTATCTTTTTTTAATTTCTGGTTTATTTAATGAACCTGCTAATGCCAAAGTTTGTATACCGTCGAACGGTAGGATGATAGGTAAATAACGAACCTGAAAAGATTTGAAAAGAAGAGGTCATGGCCTAGTTTGAGGTACTATCCAGATGTCTGCGTGTAGGTACTCAGCGAAACGTCGATAAACTTCAAGGCTATCCGTGTCCTTGCTGAGGTTCGAAAGCAGTTTCTTCTGAATACAAAGAAGTGCTACCGCTCGAGCCAATTTCTTCTGTGTTTGTAAGAAGTAAGCTGCCAGAGACCCATAAATAAACAGCCCTATTACTCAGTTGGTATATGGACTACGCTATGCATGGAGGAGCGAGGAATCGTGGTTCAATTCCCGGACAATGCAAAGCATTTAGACCGTCTCTTATTCCACTCAGCGTTCTTTTCGTTTGATACTGGGGCAGCGGAAGGGAGGGTGGGACTTTTCTTCACGAGCAAAGCGGCCAGGGCCTGAAGCACACCACTTACCTTTTCCTGGTGTGGTTAATAATGCATCGAATTTACCTCTGCTTCCCCATACGACTGTAAAGCTGTGTAAATGGTTTTATAGCCTGTGTCTCCTTAACGTGTGGGATGTTGTGTCATCAAGGGTCAGTCAGACTGGCCGATCCAATAAGAAATGTGACACGGAATTCTCATAAATCTTGGCAGGCTTCATCATGAATTCACTCTATAGTGTTAGACTGCCAAATTGAGTTTGAAGAGGGCTTCTACGAATTCACCTCTGATGCAAAATGATTTTTATGTCATTTTGCAAAACGCTTGCAAAAAAACACTATTAGCGTCTTGGCATTAGCGTATTCTTCCGCCCATCTGTTTGTCTGTTTGTCCGCAGGGAACAGAGCAACTCCCACTGGAAGGATCTTCGTGAAATTTCACTTTTACTGAAATCTGTCGACACACACTGGTTTTGGTCAAAATCAGACAAAAATAACAGGCACTTTACATTTAGATCTGGACACATTTATAATAATATCAGCTCGTGGTTGGCCTTTGTAATTGAGGTATGCTGTGTTCTCTGTGAAGTACAAACTGACGCTCTTAACATAACAATCGAGAATTTTCTATTGAAAGTCTCGTCCCTTGCGAAAAATCGAGTGTTGTCGACTGTAAATCTGTTTCTGTGTAAAACGTCGGAGGCCACATTTCAGATACACCTTCAGTGTCTTGCTTTAAAATGACCACGAATGTAAAATAAGTGAAAAGTAACATAAGCCAAGCGCCGGGAGTGTTAATGTTCTGCCAACATTTCTGAACTTGTTTTTAATCACCTTAAATAAGTAGCTAATATAGTTAATTTTGAATAGTGAGGTACAAAATTGGTGCACCTCGTAAGTCGACAACTAGGCTACTTTCCGTGAAAGCAAAACGTCAACAAGTTTGGAAATGTGAGATTTGGGGTGCTTACTGAGTTGAATGTTTTCTGACCTGTGAAGCCGCATTTGGGTAGATAGAGGCTAACGTTTCGGAGAAGCATACTGAGCCCATCTTCAGGGTAAAAATATCGCAATATTAACACTGCGACGAAACTCTAAAATCTCTAAACAGCAACAGTTGTCGAAACACTGTAGTGTAAAAAAAGTGGGACCGTGAACGTTACCCAGAGCATCAGTTAAAAGTATAATACATTGTTCGGATGCGGAATAAGTTAACAGGGCATCAATTTGCTTATGTTTAATGATGTTGATGTATAGTTGTGTACAGTTACCCGTTCAAACAGCATTCCATTCTTTTACGTGCCAGTAAACATTAGGTAGATCAGTTTTTGTTTTTTAGCTCTTCGTGAATAGACACACACACACACACACACACACACACACACACACACACACACGCGCGCGCGCGCGCGCGCACACACACACACACACACAGCGCGACCGGTGTGTTCTGTTGAGAGTGGATATACCGTTTATGGCCGGCAGGTGTTTTTGCCAGTAAGATGCCAATGAACAGATCCTACGCCAGGATACTGCAGCTTGCCGTAACCTTGCTCCCACGTAATCGTATTCCCCTTACAGCGCCTTAAATATAATCTTTCTAATGGATGGAAAAATAAATTTTTTATCTTGACCCGTAACTGCTTGAAGTGATATAGCTGGTTTTCACGGATACATGTATATAAGGAAGCAGACTATTCTTGAAACATTTGATATTCTCGCGGCTGCGTTGATGAAGATTCAAGTTCCCTGACATGATACTTTGTTGATTAACAGTTATTTGCGATTGTAAGTGGATTCATATGCCAGAACACTTGGATTTTCTACGTAACTTTTGTTGCAAAGATTAATATCAGAGGAAAATTTAGTGACCTATTTCGTAGGTGGTGAGATACTGTTCAAAGAAATTGCCTTTATCCTTCAGTAAACATAAGGCCGTGAAGATGTGTGAGCGCGCACATTATCCTCAGCGTGCATACTTAACGTGGCACGTAAATATGGCGGCACTCTTCAGGGCTGTGGAGTCGGAGTCGGGGTCGTGGAGTTGGAGTCGGAGTCGGATGGAATTTTAGGTGGAGTCGGAGTCGGAAGGAATATTTAGATGGAGTCGGAGTCGGAGTTGGAGTCGGTAAAATTGTAAAATTGTACCGACTCCGACTCCGACCTCAGTCTAAAATCTTAATTAGATACTCCAGAGCCCGGATAGCTACAGTAACCATTAGGCTTATACTTAAATATAGGGTAAAGTCAAAAAAGTAGCCTGATGATCCACGTGGTGGCGATGAAATATTTTTTATTTTTACCATTCTTAATACATATTGAGCTTTTATGAAGGAATCGGAATTGGAGTTTTAAAAATCGAGGAGTCGGAGTCGGAAGTATTAAAAATCGAGGAGTCGGAGTCGGAAGTATTAAAAATTGAGGAGTCGGAGTCGGAGCTTTTGTGTACCGACTCCACAGCCCTGGCATTCCTGCCCCGTACTCTGGAGTTTCCGCTTTCAATTCTGGCGCTGGAGACGAGGTATTATGAACAAGATGTGCCGTGGTTCTCCTCAGTACACCGACACATTCTGCGGAAACACCTGCAGTAGGCCATAACTGTTTCCTTCCAGATAATTTCCGATTTATTACTCAATAATAATTCCATATTCGGGGTTTTGGAATATAAGCTGTTAAGAACAACAGTAAAAAACCATAAAGGGAGGATTGATCAGCTTTACTCTTTGGCTGCTCCACGCTCGGTGAAAGAGCCCTCGGTAACCGGTGGGTAAGAGGATGTGTGGATGCTAGAACTGGCCTGGACGCTGTGAAGGCAAAACATGCCAGCAGTTTGCTGGAATCAGACCGACATGCAACTCGCATGCAGTCACAATGCACAGTATGCTGTCGCCATTCCTGGACAGTATGGCTTCAGGTGGTGGTATGTAGATTTAACTGTCTCAGTAAAACATCCTGTCCTGGGCTGCTGTGAACACTGTAACGAAATATCGGGATCTATGAAAGGAGGGCTGTTGTGGGATATCCGAGCTATCATAAGCGTCTTAAGGGCATTGTTGCATGTAGATACATAATTATGTATATATGAATTCAGTAATTCTCTGTAATTATGAATGCATCTGTTATAATAAAAGACGCCGTGTCTGACTTGTTCTCTCATATTAAGAAAAGAACGTATGCTGGAAAGTAGGAGAAGAGGGTACTAAGGAAGATACTTTGTCTGAGAGGAAGGAAACAAAAGGAAGACGGAGAAATTTACATAATAAGGAGCGTCATGATTTGTTCTTTTCAAAATATTGTGCTGGTGATCAAATCAAAGAGAATAAGAGTGACAAGGCTTGTAGTACGCATATGTGAGAAGAGGGTTTTGGTGGGACAAACCTGAAAGAATCGATTAGAAGGCTTAAGCATAGATTTGAGTATAACGTTAAAACTGATCTTAGAGAAACAGCGTTGGGTGTTGTGGAATTGATTTCTGTTGCTCACGATGGGACGATAGGGACGAATGACGGACTCTTGTGAACACAGTGATAAGAATCGTGGTCTAGACAAAGCGGAGAATTTCTTCATTAGCAGAGCACCTATTAAGGTTTCATGAAGGACTTTGTTCCCCAGAGTCATTTAGTAAGTAAGCAAGCAAGCAAGCAAGTTAGTTAGTTAGTTAGTTAGTTAGTTAGTTAGAAAAAACATAGGTAAAATTGTGCACCCGATCCCAGTGGCCGCGCAGTCGAAGGCGTAGGTCTGCGGCCGAGCACTTGCTGGGAACGTGAGTTCGAATCCCACCGGGGGCATGGATGTTTGTTTCTTGTGAGTGTTTGTGTTATCAGGTAGAGGTCTCTGCGACGAGCCGATCCCCCGTCCAGAGGAGTCCTACTGACTGTGGTGTGTGTCTGAGTGTGATCAAGTGAAAACAAAAACAACCTCTTCTGCCTACTGTGAGCAGGTAGAAGAGGTCAGGAGTGCGACGAAAATTGTGCAGTTACTTACTTAGGCTTATAAAGTAATGTAAAGAAACACCGTCAGGTGAACGAGTATCATGAAGTACTGTTGTATTCACCTTCCTCGCTAAAGTAAAAGTAATTTGAACAGACGAGTGGCTGTGTTCATTTGATCCTCTAGAGCACCATGATTACCGCACGCACCGCATTCTTCGGCATTAAGAAACCGCTTTTTCCTACCAAGTGCATTTGTATTTTATCGCTCACGAAACGGCAAATTGTCGTAACCCACACAATTCGTCAAACCGAGATTCCTACGTTACTAGACAGTTGGGTTACAAAGACATCTGCAGTCAAAACATAGTGTCCACAAAAAATTCCCCGTCCTTATATATTCGTAAAAGCATAACATGCTTACGTTGGTGAACTGAGGATCAGTCTAGTTTTTTCTGTCTCCTGTAAAATTGTGTATCAGTGGAATACAACAAATTGCTGTTTCATGAGCTTTATGAGTCTCACGAAAAACAGCATTACTTCCATAAATGACAGCGATCTTTTCGGTATAGTGTAGCCACAGTGTATTTTCTTTGACTTATAAAAAGAAACTTTGTATACTGTTCAGATGAAATTCCTGCTTAAAAGGGCTAAATTCTATTTTTGTCTTGTATGGTAACTCAAGTTTAAAAAACAATAACACTCAAACTAAGAAATCGTGTTTACTCGTACATAAACTAAAATTTTGGTAATTAGAAATCGAATAACATCACAATACTCTACCACAGTACTTGCGTATCCCCGGGGCTACCATGTCCGTATATTGATAGTAATACGGTGTAAATTTCGTATTTTTGGGTGGTCCCTGTAATAAGCAGAAAGCAGGATATAGTCTTGACCGAAATTCTGGACATTGGCCATCATCTCACGCTAAACACCACGACTTTTCAGAGGCTACATCTGCCTTCATCGTCAGGTGGAAAGAAGAAAGGGAAGAGCATACTGTGGTGAACCCTTTAGAAACAGATAGTCTCAATCCCCGGACGCTAGGCTTTGAGAGTAGCTGTCTTCTCTATTTACACGTAGCAATGTCAAAAGCCAGTGTAAATATAAGTGCATAATAAATTAAATGAATCATGCAAATACGAGTGTATAAAGCATGGGATCTTATGTCATTGATCGGACGAATAAACACGAAACAAGCAGGAGAGAGAAACATAGAGCATGGTTTCTGAAACTGCGGTACACGAAAAAATACTGGTACGCCAACCTTTGTTTACTGGCATGCAACCTTAAAAAATTGAAATATAGAACCAAATACTTTTAAAAATTAAATAAAACTAAGCCATATATATATATATATTGCTAAGAGGCTGCGTTGCCGGAAACCTGACGTATCTCATTCCCGCTGGCAGCCAGATTTTCCAATTTCGGCTTTTTCACGTAGATAGGGAAAATATGTAATGTCGATACATTGAAACTGTTAATTTTCTTTTATCTGTACGTCAGCGAAAAAATTTGAGAACCGCGTAGATACAGCAAGACCGTACGTTGAACAAATTCAGAAGGACAATCGTTACTGCCGCACATTCAGTGTTCCGTCTGTCGTAAATGTAGTACATACTGCTAAATATTTCGTCATTACTATTTACAAATTTCTGATCGTGAAAAATTTCTACTGCATAATTAACATATGTTCCTGCTCATTAACTTGTCTGATTCTTCACTTAGCATTTATTCCTGTTTATCTCTAGTTGATTTAAAGATACTGTCCATAATTCGGACTTCAGGCCCTTTTGCACCACGTGCTGTTAGCTTCTGCTCTTGTAGGGCAATGGCTTCAGATTCTGGGTAGCCTGTTCTTTCAATCACCATGTGGATAATTTAGTTACATAAGACAGGATTCCATTTGGTTTCGCAGGTTTTGGTCGGAGGCTGTTTCCTGTTAGTAATTTCAGGACATGTACTTCTTGTCTATAATCCAGATATTCAAATAAGAGAAAATACCTGCCTTTTTGCGGGGGTAAATATTTGCCATATTAAGTGAGAAACCTAGACTGACCGGCCATCCCTTTAAAGAGTTTAAGTAAGTAAATATCTTGAGTGCCATCACCAGCGAATTACATTGGCATCTCCAGCGTCGTGAAACCTCCTGTATTTTGCTGGATGTTTAAAACGTAACATTTGAAATGGTTTAATGTAATATTGCCACTTTATAAATGCTTTTACATATTAGTTTTTTAAATCAGAAATGGTAAATATATGTACCACCCATCTTAACATAAGAAGCTGTATGTTATCCACGCAATACAATTATTTGTTGGGCATGATTTCCCAGAATAAAGACTAGCGCCTGGAACAACATTAACTGGTTGCTGTTTGCGATACAGGCATAATATCTGACTGTGAGGTGGGAAATGAACTTGTAAAACTTACACAGATTATGCTCTGCTTAGCAGTTTTAAGAACGTATCATACGGGAAGTGCTGGGCAGAACTCGTTGCTGGTGAAGTTGTGAGACTCGGCAAGCCTTTATTTGTTGGTCGAGATTTGACCAGTCCTTGGCCTTGCTGACGATCTGTGCCTCTCCAGTGAGACATTCAAGCAGCAGGACGTTGTCCCTTCATTGCAGAGGTCATTAAACAGTTTAAACATTCTGTTGGCCCTGGTGTCAGCAGGGAGTCGAACTTCTGGTCCTTTCTAACTGTACCGCACCACCTCCCACGTCCCATGCTGCGCCGTGCGTTCAGGACAGGTTCAAGCAGAGGTGTCTCGTGTGTGCTTCAGTGGAACAATTAAAGGAACGCTTCTATAAAATTGTTTTCATGGAAGAGGTTAATTTTTCTTATACTTGGGAATCCCAGACTGCAAATTGGGTCTAATGAATAGCACAAATTATTAGTTCCTTCTTTGGTTCTGTGCTCCATTCAAGAACATTCCTTCTCAGTAGTTGATTTGAAATAATAACGGTGAAAATTACGCTTTGGACGACCGTCCTGAAAGCCGTTCAGTGTATTTATATCCCCATTACCAATTTATTTAACATCCGTTGGTATCGCACCTGCTTCTGTGTCTCCAAATCAGTCTTTTCCCCTTTAGAAAATCGGATTAAAATTTCGTGTGTATTCATCTGCCTCCCATGCGCACCACGTGCCCGCCAGTTTCATTCTCCTTGATTTGATCATCATTGGCAAGGAATGCAAGTCTTGGAGTTAAACTTTCTCTACCCTCTTCTCACTTCCTGTCTCTTAGGTTCAAATATTTTTCTCAGAATCCTTTTTTCTGTCAGCCTCAGTAATTGTTACGCTAGGGTGATGTCATAAAAAAAGTAATACTTGAAACCAGGTAAAATGCAGTTGTATGTATATTAGTGCTTATGGTGGTTAAGGTTTTTTAAAAAAAGGGTGGAAAATAAAGCGTTGTGAATTTAATTACGTAGGTGTTCCCCGAATTCTTATTTATCTTATCTTGGTCTCTGTGTAAATATGATTCTGTTCTTGAGTGTCATTACCAAATGTGTGTACTTTTCCAATATTTTGAAGTGTTTGCTTTAAGCCTACATCTTTGCCCGAATGCTAGTGACGAGATATTGACTACGTCTTTATAGTTAATTAAGTTTCTCTGCGTTGTCTGCTGTAAATCTTTAAATACAATCCCAGACGCCACACTGGTGACGGAAAGTGCTGTTAGATCGCGGATACGAAGTTCCGAACCGGATCTGACGTTTCTGCTGCGATCTCCAAGAAAGCCTGCAAAAATGCTCGTTTTAGTTGTGCCGTACTTCTCCGTCCGTGCGTCTGTTTGCTTATTAAAACTCGCGAAATGTTGAGTATATATCCATAAAATTTGATATTGAGACTTATATTAGCATTCGTTATGCTTTCCAATTTTATTTGAGACCGTACAGTAGTGGATACTTCTTTACTCCTACTTGAAGACCAACATGCGTTTTTTCGCTCGTCTCGACCGGAGATTGGTAAATATTTGTTGGAGAAAAATTGTTCTGGATAAAGCCGTAGTGGAGACTGAAGCAAACATTTCGTGTACCAAAAATTTTATCTTGGGTCCTGCAGTTTTCGAGGTAATGGAAGAGTAGTTACCGAAAGCGCCAGAACTGTGCCGCTGTGCTTACTAAATGTTCCACGGTGTTGCTTAGTTGGTAAAACTGATTTAGGCAGATCACCTGCACAATTTCGCTGTTCTTACGATTGAAAAATATCAAGTAAACTTCAGATTCCCGTAATTGGTTTCAAAATTGCCGTTGAGAATAATAATAAGAGGCTGTCAGCAATGATCTGAAAACCACGTGTTTCTTTGCGTGTTTGTTTGCGGTTTATTTAACGAAGCTGCCAGCAAAAAAAAAAAAAAAAATATATATATATATATATGCTATAGCGCCTGGTGGAAGCATGATTAGTACATAAGGATTTCAAAATAATATCATAGGAAGAGTTCGTGACGTACTTTTTGAAGAAATATTCCGGAGTTTCTCTAGAGAGTGACTGAGAAAATTCTGGTAACATTTTAGACAGGCTACTCAGTGCCCCAGCCGAGATTTTAACGGAGCGAATCGCTTACACAAGTCACAAGCATTTTTGCTTGGAGTCTATTTTCTCAGGTCATGTTTCATTTAAGGTACAGCATGTCAATCAAGGAAGGGTACTACGTGTACCCCTCCTTGACTGGCTCATATTTGTAGCGGGTTCCCCAGTCCCTGTGCACGGAAGCAGGGGGAATAATTGCAATGGGCATCGACCACACCCACCGACACTCCCTTCCCCGAGCCTTTCTTCTCAATCAGCAGTAACATGCCACGTATTCTAAGTTGTGTGAGTAGAAATGAAAAACTGTTAAAATGATCAATAAGTAACCAGTTAAATCACGGTCTGACACTACTATATAGTTGTGTACCACAGAGTCTACCTTATAACAGGCAAACCAAAGATCAGACATGTGTAAATACTGAAACAAGCACATAAGACTCAGCCCTCCCGCTACAGTAGACACTTCCCAGCGTTCGCCTAGTCGTTCAGGACACGTTCACTGCCTTCAGTTTTGTTGGCTACCAGCTGCGCAGTGATTCTGCAGTCGACAGCATGGTTTTTTTTTCATAAGAACGGGTTTGTGTGTTGGACTATTTGCTTTTTGAGGACGAAGCATGGCCCCACTTGAGTGGATACATTACTAGTCAAAACAGCTGACTGTGGAGGGCTGAAAACCTACATGTACTGCATGAAAATTCTCTGCATTCGTCAGACCGGTTTGTAGTGGGCTGTGTGTCGAGACCCTATTCTAGGACTATTGTTCTTTGAAGAGACGGGGGCGGGGGGGGGGGGGGGGGGGGCATTTTCAGCATCTGCTGTATTTCACATTTTTTATGACATACTTGGTATTTTTGAAAAATAAATGTTTTACATTATTGCTCTGCAGTATATACGGTACACCCTACATAAGCAAGCTACATGTTCCTGTCCTGCTTGTATATGAAAACTTCAAATAAGAGAGTAAACTTTAATACTTACACACTTTTGTCAGTTTTCGCATTACATATTATTTATTGAAAGGTGTGTTAATTGTAAAACACCTTCATATCAGCTTAGTTAGTAATAAACAATATGTAACATGAGATACAGGTATATACAGTATGTAAGTTTACAATTTTACTTTGCTTCAAACTTTTATATAAAAGCGTGATGATCGCCCTGCAGGACTGGAACATGTAGCTTGCTTATAGCACAAAAATATTTAGTCGTGTTAGATAACGATTTGAGTGATCATTTATTGATCGCTGGAAACACAACAGGATGACGTCCATCGGCTTTTTGCGACAAATTTATTATAGTGTGTATGTCTGTTGTGCAGGAAAAAACTGATTATTGGAAATAGTTAAGAAACCGATCGAAAGTGGGTAGCAATAGCCAGCAACGAAAGGTACCTCTGTTTTAGTTGGTACTTTAGATTCTTCCTTTACAGAAAAATCTGCATATTGTGCATATCTAGTGAAATGGTACTTCCAAAGCTTCCCTCAAGAGTTGTGATATACTGGAGTGGATAATAGGAGGAATATCTGTGAAAACTGTAGCTAGAAATAAGAAATGTTAAATATTCCCGTTTAATTTTCTAAGGACGTTTAAGTAGCAGTGATAAAATGAACATGTATTTGGTTAGTAAATTTTTAATTTAGTTCTTAAATTTTCCGATAATGCATATAAAGCCATTTTCCGTATAGTTATCTTGCTGAGTTTTACTTTTGAAAGATACAAGCGCCGTTCAAATGAAAACCGGGAAAATTATGCAGAGCGATTTGTAGCAAAAATAGGTAGTGTGCAATGACATTAACCTTCGATGCTGTCCCTGCCACTTTCTAGACACCTCCTCCAACGTGCCACTGAGGCATAAATTCCTTGGGAGAAGAAGTTTTTTGGATGTAATGCCAGCCAGTCATGCACCGCCTCCTTTACCTCCTCATTCGACCTGAAATGACTTCCACATAGGGCGTCTTTTAGTGGCCAAAACAGTGAATATCGCTGGGTGCCAAATCTGGCAAATATGGCGGATGGGGTATCACCTCCAGTTTTAAATTCTGAATTTGTTTCACGATATCACGGAGTGTGAGCCCGGAATTGTCGTACTGCAGACACAGGCGAGAGGAAAACAAACCACGGCATTTTCTGTGAATTTCTGGCTTAAGCTGATTCCGAAACTTCTCACTGTACTTTCTCTCTTAATTGTTTGTCTTTGCACCAGCTAATCATTAAGAATCACTCTTTTATGACCCCAGAAAAAAGGTCAGTAACACCATCCCCGCAGAAGTTTGTGAGCGGACTTTTCTTTTGTCGAGGTGAATTCTGATGTGGCTATTCTGAACTAGCGCGTTTGCAGTGCGGTGCGAAAAAGTGCAAGTAGGATTCATCTCCGGAAATTAAGCGCTTCCAAATGTGTCTCCTTCCTGTTCGTACCGTGCGAGAAGCTAAGAACACATATCCGTCCGTCGTTTCTTGATTTCTGGTGTTAAACGCGTAGGAATCCACCGCTCACAGGCTTCTGTGTAGTGCAGCTCTTCTGCAACGACGGTGTGCACGGAAACAACACTAATCTTCAGCTCCATTGCAATTTCACTAATTGTAATGGGGCAAATTTCTCGTATGAGATCATGAAATGCTGCAATCATTTTGGGCGTTATGCATTCGTAGAATAGCTTATTACTCATTCATGATGCGCCGTATTTGGCCACCATTCTCGTATACATGTCCTTTGGTTTAACACCTTCTGCACTGAGAAACTGGATCACTGATCACATCCGTTCTTTGTTGTACGACTGCAAAGCAGTTGCTATTTTGGACAACTGATAATTTTGTGTACTCGCCCGTTGTTACCAACGGACTTCACACTAAAACATAAAGTTATCGCAGGCTGTTTCATATTACGAATTTCATACGCGTCCATTTGTTTCCGGTTTTCACCTGAATGGCGTTTGTACTTTAATCGACCTTGTTTCGAAGACTTTCGAAGACCCGTTATCCATGTGGAAACCTAAAGTTAACATGTTGAATTCTTCAATGTTACACCCTACAGTAATGACAGAAAAACTCGGTATTTTATAATTTGTATTCTGCACTAAATAATGTTACGGCGATTCAATCAAGAAAACTCCGCAATCACTTTAATGCGGAAGGCATTAGGAAAGTCAGAAATTCATTCAAAATCCAGATTTTGAAATCGAAGGGAAAAAGACAAATTGCAAATTCAATTTGTAGATGATATAATAACAGACTGAATCTGTAAAATCATGTTATGAGAGTGTAAAATCATGTTATGATAGTGTGAAATCATGTTATGAAAGTGTAAAATCATGTTATGAGAGTGTAAAATCATGTTATGAGAGTGTAAAATCATGTTATGAGAGTGTAGACTGGAATCGATTGGTTCAGGATGAGGTCTAGTGGCAGATTTAATGAACACAACAGTGAACATATTAAAACAAGTTACGGCCATATGCAATAAAATATTTCATATATATTTATCACTTCACGTATTCACTATTTCATTTGGTATTAATGTATACTCTCCAGGCGAATATCTTGTACAAGTACCATAGCCGTAATGTAGTGAACGAGTTCTTAAATTTACTAGAAGAACAGTAAAATACGAAACATTAAATCGTCATAGGATTGGGCCTATGTGGACTCACTGTCATCCTTATGATTTGCGTTACGTGTGGCTGTCAGTATGGAAGCACTTACGATTTGCGTTACGTGTGGCTGTCAGTATGGAAGCACTTATGATTTGTGTTAGTGTGGCTGTCAGTATGGAAGCACTTATGATTTGTGTTACGTGTGGCTGTCAGTATGGAAAGGCTTATGATTTGCGTTACGTGTGGCTGTCAGTATGGAAAGGCTTATGATTTGCGTTACGTGTGGCTGTCAGTGCGGAAGCACTTATGATTTGCGTTACATATGGCTCAGTGTGGAAGGACTTTTGTGCCAAAAAGGTCCAGGCTGTAAGTAGACTGACTGACGGTCTTTCGATTCCAGTCAATTTGACGGCGTTCTTAGTCTTATGAGTGTTTTTGGACAGCGTGTGCTTTGTAGGTGCATTGGACTGCAGCGATCTACAGTGGTGTTCATTAACATTACGGGCAATTTCAGCAATACGAGTGGGCTTCTATATTGACAACCATACGTACCGTAAGTGACAATCAAGAAGAGTGAAAGAGTGACTCTACACAGCGCTCAACCTCGTGACTGTTTACCGCTTTCCTTTTATCATTTTATTCCATATTTTTAGACGAGACTGAATGCATTAGGTCTGTAATAGTTTATGAGGTAGTTACCTGAAGATGGAATATCAATAACGAAACTTGTAACCGACATTTGATGTGAAAACTACCCACGAAACATAACGTTGAGTACGGCTGAAACATGAAGCAGCGTTTAAATAATGCAAGACGACGCAAAAACACGCAACGGACATGGGATGTCGCGTTCTCCAAGGCATGCGGAATTTATTGACCAATGCTTGTAACATCAGCTGTTGTTGATGGAACCTGTTACGTGGCCTTAGACGTTCGGAAATTTGTGTCGAGTAACTAGCAGTATATGATCATGCGTGACTTCAGGCCTCCGCAGCGTTGTAAATGATATCTTCCCTCTTCTGGGATGTTACGCAGCGTTGGCTGGTAGTTAGTGACCGACGTATCGGGACAACGTATCGGTCCCATCTTCAAGGGCACGCCTTACCAATCACTTACCAATCAACGTATCGGTCCCATTTTGAGGATCGTCTTTGAAAATGGGACTGATAGCTTGTCCCGAAACGTCTTAAACTATCCATCAAAGCTGCGTGACATAATATCTGTTCAATGTTCAAGGGTCCATGGTAGGACCCTTGAAGCTGGGGCCCTATAGATTCTCCCGAAACGTCGGGAACCAACTACAAATCAAGGTTGTGTAACATCCCAGAAGAACGAAGATCTGAGCTATATGATTAAACAGTTGAAGCAACAAAGGAGGTACTTGATTTATTCGGGTTTATAGCTTTACCGACGGACATTGTTGAGGCGAAAGTGCGAAATCTGAAGCTGTTACTGCAGCTACAGTGAAGAACACTGTCTTATTCTGCATGGCCCGTGTTTCTCTGCTGCTCTTCAACTGCAGGCAGACACTGCCTACCAGACTAGAAGGCTTCACAGCCCATAAGACGTGAATCATCGGGCAGTGTTCCGTGTGTTTAAGCAGTCACTGTGTGATGTGTGACTAGGGCGTTTGTTCAATGCCATTTTGCATTGTAATGTACATTCAAATCCCATGTTCGTGTGTCCTTTTCGAAGGATGTACATACTGCAACGCATCAAGTTGCTAGAGCTGAGGTTATTATTAGGAAATGGTTGACTCACCGCCTAAGGCAAAGTACGTATCCCGAATATTGATGGTATGAAAGTCCGTACCGAAACAGATCCAGCCGCTGGCGGATGTGAAGTAGACAGAGTTGTTACAAGAACTGTCTGTAGTGACAGACAGGGTTGCCTCTAAAGCATTGGAGGTGTCCACTGCAAAGGCTTGACCAGTTCACGAAGGGTGGTTGCCACATGCCAGCCTGCTGTGGCACTTTGATTACAAAAACGCAGCTATTATTTTGCTGCATGGCATTAATCGATTGGATGTTGTAATACACACCCTTTGCTTACTGGGAGGTAGGAATTGGATTTTATATATTATTTAAGTGAGTTTGACGTTTCAAAATATAAATTGTAAATAGCACACAGCTTCACACCATTCAGTTCAAGTTGCAGCACATTTAACCACTTGAAGCACCAAATCATATAGATCATTTTTATTGGAACCTCACAAAAACATTCTGTACATTATAAAGAGGAGTTGCGCAATGGAATTTAGCGAAAATGTCGCCCTTTATATTGAGAATTATACAAAATACCTAGACAGACACTGACGCTATGAACAGAGCTTTTAATTGTTAAAGCAGGTCTTGTGTATGAAACACTGTGCTTTAAAAGTTAAACTATGTAAAGGATTTCGTAAAAACAAAGTTCAATGGGGCGAATGCAGGAGAAGGCATGTGAGGCATGAAGTACATATGAGGGACAGGGAAAAGTATGCAAAATGTTTCGCTGAGGAACTAAGAGGTAGCAAATTTAGTAGACGTACACGTACAGGAACCGTGATATTAAAGTTTACATAAGGAAATAGGATATGAGACTTAAAATGGATTCGTGTCCCTTAAAATTGGAACTAGTGGCGGTTCTTTTAAATACCCACATGAAACTTCCTGTTCCTTAGGAGGCTGGAGGCTTGTTGGCCAGCTCATCGGCTCGAAGCTTCTCAAGGACTGTATTGTGCGTTATTGTTTGTGTATGCAGTTCTTGTTTTGCACATGCATGCTACGTGATTAGCTTATAAAAGCCTTTATTGATTTAATTCCTGTAATGGTAGTACGCCAAGTATATCAGAAAAGTACATAAGGCTCTCTTTTTCATTTTCCTTGTTTGCCTGCTTATTTAACACACTTCATTATTCATACCCCTTGCTAATTATCATCAGGGTAACCACATCAAGGAGGATGAAATGGGCGGGGCAAGTGGCACTTGTGAGGAAGAGAAAAATGCGTAGATGGTTTTGGCAGGAACATGTGAAGAAAGACATCATTTTTAAAACCGAGACGTAAATGGAATGATAATATTAAAACAAATCTTACAATTGGAATGGATTCATCTGGCTCAAGATATAGACAGGTGGCGGGCTCATGTGTGAACAATGACGAATATTGTATTCGGTAAAACGAGGGGAATTTCTTAGTTAGATGAGGTTGTATTAACTGCTAAGTAGGAACCCTACTGCTTCTGGTTAGTTACCTATTTAATTAGTTATTATTTTAAATCGTTCGTAGTCCTTACTTCTTCTACCTACTCACAGTAGGTGTCGAGGTTTTTTGTTTTTCACTTGATCACACTCACACACACCGCAGTTGGCAGGACTCCTCTGGACGAGAGATCGGCCCGTCGCAGAGACCTGTACCTGACAACACTTTTACTAATCAAGAAATTTGGGAAAATATTTTCTACTTCTTCATTCATGCTTTTCCCATTTACAGTAAAACTTAAAAATCTAGTACTTCAACACAGTTAACATGGCTACTGCTGGTAGTACCAGTATCAGTATGGGTATCAGCAATCAGTTTCACACTGATCAACACTATAAAAATTACCCATAGTCTCAGAGGTTTAGGAGGGTACTTTGGGCTCAGCCGTAACTCGTTGAAGAATCTGGCACGAGTTGATATTTTGATACTTGCCGTACATAGCCTCTGGCCTCGTAGCCTCTCTTAAGATGTTAATAATATTATCTTAATACCAGTGGATATCATTCCCTGATAGCAGACATTCCAGAAAACTCTTCCGCTTTTGCTGGGGTATTATCATTTTTAAACTAAGTCCTCAATAAACAACGCCCCTGTTCCCTAGACGTCACTTACTGCCGCATTCTTGTGCGACTTACAGAACAGAGGGCAATGTATCTTGATCCAGCTAAGCGCCTACAGGCTGCCTCTTTGGGATATGTCTCATTTCCTGGTTGAGTCCACTGAATTTTAAGTAAAACAGTTTTCTAATTTGTGGCGGATCACACCTATGGGCCTAATCTATGTCCCACCTCATCCACGTTTTAAGAAAACTCATCTAAATCACAGTTGATGTTTTTACTGTGCAATGGCTGCTAACTTTTGAAGGCTTAAAACATACACATTGACTAAAACGTGTATAAAAGTACACAGAAAACAAATTAAGGGGAGAAAGGACAGGCATTTATTTTGTAGCCTAAACCATGTGGAATTGCTTTTCCGTTCAGTGTTGTCCAATATCTACAAGAGTATTGCTTTGCTGGTTCCAAGGCTTCGCCCACTTGCCCTTCTGATGAGATAGTAGTGAGATGAAAACGAGTATGGAGAACTGGTGGACCAATACTGATGAGGAAAAATACGGCACATTATAAAAGCACCCTGTCCCAGTATCAGTGTGTCCACCATAAATCTCACATGGATTGGTCCGGAATAGAACCCAGGCGTCCGCGGTGGTAGGCCGGCGACTAACCGCCCGAGCCATGCCTAAATATTATAGCCTCTATAGATTCAGTTCGTACCGCACAGTAAACACTGTCTCCATTATGAAGAATAAACTCGTAATATTTAGGGCAACAATTTCTCGTTACTGTGAGAATTACACGAAACCCAGAAACATACTGTGTGGTCAGAACCGTTGATTGGGAATGTAGGTGGTATAAAGGTGCATGTTAACAACAGTGATTCAAGGTTTAATCCCTGGTTTATCTGTGAATATTGCATCGAACAGGGGCCTGAAGACTGTGGAAGTGGCTGATTTCATACATTTCTTTGCATGCGCAGTTGCAGAGTGATTGTTTGGAAGAAAATTCATGCACATGTTTAGTAAAATTAGGATTTAGACAGATGTTATGTCCCAAATGTGTTTTTAAGATTTGTGGCTTTGATTCTATACTGAAAATAATCACAAATAATGCTGTTACAGGCAGCGAATCTGCAAAAAGTGCAAACACGCGCGTGTGTGATATTTCTACGCCATTCTTCAGATAAGGCATTTTTATTGTATATAAATGTCGTCTTGATCGTCATACTTTTTAAGTACACATCCTTGGTTATCGTTACCAGTTCCTGTACTATGCTTGCGCCCTAAGGATTTCAATAAAGAGGCATAGGTTGCTTTATCTTTGCATTCGTGGAGACCTTCAAGTTAAGCTTGGATTCGTGAAACAGGACCCTCATGTTGTGGCGGTGACTACGTAAACCATGAAAGTTAGGTTCATGCTAACAACACATCTATTGCGAGAACTCCGGTTCTCACGGTGCTTTTTTATGGTATGCTTTCTCTGATTAAATATTCTCTGTGTTGAAGATTAAGTCTTCTGGGATGTTATGCCATCGACTGGTAAATATTTGTACCAGGCGACACAGTTCAAATCCCAGGAGACTTTAATCTTCAACACACAGATTACTTTAATGAGGGACAGCATTCTGTGATTGAAACTAATTTGAAAATATTCACATTCGCCGTACATAGGCCTACACTGAAAATGGAAGTAATGGTACTGATCTCTCATTTTAAGGTTCTGTCTGAAAGTGAGAATATTTTCAGCTCTTATCTGTACAAATTTGTTACGCTGTCTCCTAAATGACCATCTGAGTACACTGATAAATGTAGGGTTGTCTTAAGTACAACGAAGCAAGCGATTAAGTGCCTGCATGGGGCAGGGTGTTCCTTGAGAAGTTAATAGTCGCGTATTTAGGCATAAATCGACTGAAGTTTTTGGAAACCGAAAGTCTGTTACCATGTTTGAAGCAGCTAAAATATTTTTGATTTTCTGATCCAAAAGATTCCACTCAACATCTCCCCACACTATACACTACTTCCACTTAATTTTTATCATTTCACTTAAGTCTAATTTTTCTAAGTAGTCTCTTCATATCAAGTCTTCAGACCAAAAGTATGCATTTGTAAAGTCTCACACTCACGTTGCAGGCGTCGCTGAACTTATCTTCCTTCATTTTATCATCCAAACGATATCTGGAGCAGTAAAACTTAGGCGGCTCGTCAGCGTATATTGTTTGCACTCACTACTTCCTCCCTATTTGGCCCAAATATTCTCCCGAGCAGCCTCTCATATCCTTCTAGTGCAAATATTAAAAATGGGTGGGCAACACCGCATTTGCGCCATACTTGTTACTGGTGTAGTGTTTAAGCACACAGTAGCTTCTTTCAGCAATTTGCTATCGGAATAATAAGGGTCCAAAGATTTTTGGAAATTCTGGCAGCCAAACAAACATTTTGGCGGCCAGGTAAAGTCTGATTAGTACTCTGTGACAGCTGTCTGTTGCCTCTGACTGACGCGTGACCTTACTTCTTCCAGTTGCACAGTTTGTCCCACAGAATCCCACACCAGGCATAAGATAATAGAGAATAATGGAATTTAAAATGGGAGTTAGTTATTGCGCCTTTCGTTGTTTATACTGATATTAAGTTCTGGTGATACGGTTCGCCATTTCCTTTGTACAACATGTAAATGAAGTGGACGGACAGATTTCCAAAAGTCAAATGCCTAACCCCGATTTTTAATTAGTTTCCAGTCAAAATATTTCTGTCATCATCCAGTGGCTAACAGACTGTCACTTTCTTCTACTCCTTATTACACCAGCTGAGGCTGTGAATAGATCATAAACACACTCCTTATTTCTTCTTATTGATAAAACTGAATACAAGAACATACTGTTCATCTGGGAGGAACAACAGGACAATGACCTGAAAGTCGGTGTGATTTATTGTAAATTTTACGGACCAGGACATTTGTAGGGTAACAGTCGGTGACTGTATACGAAGTTTAAGCAATGCTGATACCAAACCACACAACTAAGCGCCATTCTGGGCCAATTTGACCCCTGATCCTCATAGTCTGTCTCAAAGTTTAATCTTATTTTCAACACCTCATCTTATTCTAGGTACTTCAGTTGGACTTTTCATGAAATTTCCCATCCATAATTCTAAATGATATGTTACTAGGATATTACATTTACGGAAGACTTATCTGTGTTGAATGAAATTACGAATGTTTATTGTCAACACAACTATGTTTACAGTATCTTATCAGGATGTGTACGTTACACTTCGGACACTCAGACGTATTCTGGGGAAGTGCCTGTGTTTGATAGAGTTGTTTCGGGTGTTAGAGTTGTGGTGGTGATTGCGGAATCGTTAGACGCAACAGTACTGGTCGCTGGAATCCAATCAGACTGTAAAAACCATACTGTGTTAACATAAACCTTCATTACAAAGGAAGTTTACGAAAAATTATACTAAATCTAAATAGTGCTTTAGCCTATTGTCCTTTACCTTATAAATGAGACATAAATGTATTTGTTGCCGCTCTGTTTAACGGCCTCTTCATTTTATCAGATTTGCCTCTGGCTACAACTGACCGGCTCAACCCGGAGCTCGCGGGCAACGTGTCGCTCGCGACACAGTGTTATGGTGCCCGTGGAGATATATGAATTGAGGAAACGTTTTTAACCCCTTCCCTGGCAAAACCTAGACAGAACGTCGAAGGAATTTTAAAAACTCGTGGGCTGTTTATTTATGAATTACGTTACTAATCCACTTTGTAAAACTGTGGTAAAATAGCGACTCCGTAACCTAGGCTGTAAATTGATTTTTAAAATTTTTCTTCCTATTACCAGTATAATTTTATCGTAAAGGATGTATAGAAACACGCAGTTAAAATTATGCTTATACCTTCGCTCATGCATATTTATTCTTTATTTTGTATATTGAACTTCATGTCGCTCATATGCATACCAAATTTCCGAGAAGCACGTAAAAGGTTGATAAGGCCTGCTCTGTAGGGTCGAGTGATAAGATAAATAGTGCGAACAAGAAATTGGAAAAGGATGTATAATGAAGGGGTAATCTGCTTCCACACTTAGAATCTTTGCTGTAAAACCTAGGGAAGCACAGGGGAAAAAGTTTAAAATTAACATGTTTGGGACATGACGCGCTGTAGTTTGGTAGAAATATGCAGAAGTTTAATAGGAAGGTATTTGGTCTTAATTGAAATCGGACGAACCTAAATGCAGCACCTTTTTATGACTGCAAATAACGGAAGTAAGCTGCTGTGAGTGAAGTTACCTCGGCAACAGAATTAAAAGTTTGGGTATAAAAAGCAAATATGCTTTTCACGCATAATTTGCTATTACTCTTTCCAATCTTTACATTCGGTTTAAACTGTGAAGTCCTTAAAGGGACACAGAGTCTTCAGGGCGAGAAAGTGATAGACAAACATGGCTCTGAAAAGTCGGGAAGAAAGGATTCAGCGACATGCTGCAGAAGTATTGGAATGCCTCATCCTTCCATGTAAAGACATTTGCAATGTGATATGAACACGCTGTAAAGGAGTAAAAGAGGACAACTAGTACATTTCAGGGATCCGTAACATCTTTTAGTCTCGAGAATTCTGAAATTATTTGAATGTGGATTTTGAATAGGTTTACCTTTTCACAGTAAAGTGCAATAAATCACAACTTTTCAGTAAACAAAAAGGACAAGATTTAATTGGCTCAAATGGTCTCAGAATTTCAACACAATTATAAATGTATGTTGGGAGTATAGTTTTGTTTCGCTGCATTTTACTACATAAAAGATACGTTTCTGGATGGTTTGCTTTTCTGCGAAAAACGGTGCAAAACTTGTTCCAATGAAAAAACAATAGTTATACATTTTCAGAAATTAAAACCAGTACAAAACGGTATAAAGCAGTTACACATTTGTTGACGATTGTCGACGGCAGCCCAACAATAAACAGATCAATGAAGTGTTCGCGACAGAGAAAAAAGAACATGTTTCTGAGACTTTTGTAGAAGGGGGCTAAAGTATAATCGTAATGGTCTGTTCAAATGTGCTTGAGTGCCCTTTCCACCAATGGCTGTCTTCAAAAAGAAAAATTATCATTCAAGGTCAACAGACGGTTTTCCGAAGATTTCGTTGGTCAAAACGACTGATTTGGGTGGATCAATGGAGATACTATCTTAATCCGAGTGTGTAATTTTCAGGCATACAAAGCTGCAGGGTACTGCCCCTTATACTTAGAGGGCCATGGTTCTCGTACGAAAGCGCGGCCGTAAAATTTTGTGTAAAAACAGGACTAACAAAGCACCTCTTCAGAGTCATGCAACACACAGTCTTCAGCATCTGAAAAAGGTCATTCATGAAGCCTTCAAGGTCACATTATCATAGAAAATGAAATTTATTTGTGCTGGAAACAAATAGATAAATTGAATTAACTAGACTCACAATTAGAAGAATTTTCACGCCCACACTGCTTTAAGTTGCAACCCTTGGAACTGCAGGTAATGCTTCTTCTACTCAGCGTGCCCGTTCAACGAAGGAACTGTACCGGAATATGAATTTCTGCCATTTCTTCCACAGTGAATGAGAATTCTCTTCCTGTCCACCAGTCTCATACGAATGCATCACGCAAACTGAGTTTGCACTTGGTCCAGGTATAATTTTGTATGCTGGTACAATCTTTAACTTCCCAGTTCTGTTCATTTCCCACTCAACGACCGACTTGAAAAGCCCAACAAATAGGCTTCAAGCCGCGTGTAGATAACTCGCCAAAGATAGTAGGAGAAACGTCACGTGTCATCAAGGTCAGTGTCATCTGAAGACGGCGACGTCCTCCTGGAGGCGCAGGACAACGCTCCGCCCAGAAAGAAAAGGCTACAAACAAGCTTACCTCTCTTGAGAATGTAGAAAATGTAAAGAGGAATACTGTGTAAAAGACAAAGATGTAATCGCAATACGTGACTATGAAGCTGAGGACAGCAGGTGTAAAAAAAAGACGAACTGGCAAAAAGACCCCATCATCACCTTCTTCAGGCTAAGTGGAAGAGTGTTATGAAAGCGAGGGTAGAGACAGTTAAATATTCTGGAGATTATGCCACGTTAAGTAACACGATCATGCTTCGGAGAAACTGGCTGACTGTGTGCAGTGCAGAAGTAAAAGAAAGGAATTGTTCCATGTGAGATGTGTGGGAACGCAAGGAAAGGAAACATTTACCTATGGAAATGAGCTAAGGAGAAAGGAAGCGGGGAAAACGACATCTGGTATTTGTCACTTTCCGTGCTTTGGTTCTTGTGTATGTATGATTTAACTATATAATTAAAGTGCCATTGATGTTCTCTCCCGATTCTTCATTTGCGCTGGCCCCATTGATTTGAGACGATTAGGGTGAATCGATGCTGAATCGCTCTACTTTAAATAGGCCTTACTCGAAAGTGCTTAGTATTAAATTAGTTATATATTATGAATATGTACGTCAAGGTTCATGCTGAAGAACTGTGTATAACAGCTGCAGTAAGTGTTACACAGCAAGACACGGTTTGAGATAGAATATTTTTTGTCCCGCTATTCCTTTGCTCAAACTACACTGTAAGACATTTGATTGTGTTACATGGCACTTGGTTTTGCCTTTCCAGTTTTTTCTTGGCGCTGTGGATCCCCACATAATCAATGTTTCGATGAACTGAGCTAATTAGCTCATATAGTAACGCTTCTGACTTGCATTGAGGGGGTGCCGGTTTGAAGCTCGGCTAGCACACAAGCTATACATATTGAGGATCTTTGTGGCATTCGTCAGTGCTACTAAATGTCGGGATAATGAATGCTTAAGCTATGAAACCTTCCTTCTACATCCTTTCCAATTCGTTGCTTAATAATCGCCGCACAATTCGACGTTATGCAATGTGAAAAACTTACAGAGTAGTTAAGTCAAGCATAAATAAAGAAATAAACATAGATATGGAGAAAACACACAAGTACCTTTCTGTATGAAACAGAAGCAAGAAAAACCATTGACGGACTCGCTTAAAACATTAGAAATCTCGTTATTTTAGACAATACAAGCAAGCGTGCTTACCCAATCCGTGGCATTCATTTTGGCACTGGGAACAATGTAGGTCTTCATATTGTCATGCAAAATAGTGACGAGAGGGTTCCTCGGACCACAGAGACCACGAAAATCATCAGAACCCAGAGCCCACATCATGGCCCCGGCATATCCTCTCTGTTTTATGAAATCCATCTTGATTTGAATGCTTCTGGGATTTTCGTATCCTACCCACAATTTTCCTGTAAGTACGAGGCGATCGTCTAAATGAAAGTATTCGTTTCAGTAACTTAAAAGGTATATTATATATGCGAATCTGAATTAATGCTGTAAATAGAAGTGACCAATATGCGTACACATACCAACTTCTTTAATGTTAAAGTATCGACGACTTGCTTGCAATGCATATTTATGTGTTTCGTATAATTCTTTAAAAACAGCTGTTTTACGCCAAACGCCAGTAACCGGGATTTCTCTGTAATTGAGACGTTGTGTGTGAATGGAATTTAAAATATATATGTAAACTTCATGCCTAAATATGTTAGGGTAAATATTCTTTATGAAGTTTTAACGCCACCCTATCTAATTCCTGAAATTTAATTTAGTATTATAAAAAAACTAGTTTCTAAGCAATTTACAGCTTAAATTTTAATCTATTCCGAACTTATTCCTGGATGTAATTTTAATTAATTACTCCTTCTACAAATTAACCGAACTTTGACACTATTTCGGAAGCATTTGTCAAAATTTTCTGTTCTCGTTTTGTGCTTCGTTCTGATAATGTTATGAATATATAAGCCTACTTGCTTGTCTTTGCATTTATTTCTAACTTAGTATTCTGATTAACGTCTAATGTCTTTTCTATACTTTCTTCATCACAAATTACATTAAAAAATTAAAATAACCATGGAAGAAATCTCGTATATATTCATTTAATTCGGATCCGTTTTACTTCGTTTCAGCCAGCTTAGTGGCTTATTCTACAGTAAATCCGTAGGGTAGGGTTATTCCTAAGAAGCCAGCAGTCTCTTAGTTAATCGTGGAAACCAAATGTTTGGTGCCATATTCACAACACTTCCTTCTGAGTCAGAAATCCAGCATTCAGGAATTATTTCCTAAGAAATTTACGGATTTTTTAAAAACCTTAGCCTGTTTTCGTGGTTCTAAGAATTTAGGTGAGAATGTTGTTCAGTAAATTTCTTCTGGCCATATCATTTATTGAAATTTAAACTTAAATGATTCATTATTGTCGGTAACTCTTCAGACAATAACTCAATAAAAATTCAGGGTGCAACGATGTGAAGTACAAATATTTGTTATTGCCCCCCTTTGTGCTACCGTTTTTACCAGTATCTTGGAAATAATTGTAAAATTTAATCCTCCCGAATTAATAAATTAAATCTACAGTCCTTAGGTAATATCTGCTTGTGCTTTCTTCAAAAACCGTCTTTAAAACCTGTGGATTTTAAAACAAGGCAAAGTGCTTTCAATATATTGGACTTTGAATAGTGTTACATAAAACATCTACGGAAGAAGTACAGTGTATATGGACTGAATGCTCGAGTGTACCTTTATATGCGTAAGGACATTTTCCATAATCATCCCATTTCTCTGTCCACTGACTATTATTTTCTTGGAGTGCTCGACATATCTGAAATGAAATAGCGTATCGATTGTTTCAAATTGTTTGTTTTCTAGGTACTGTCCATTGTCTAACATTCGGAACAGAACACATTGTTTCGGAAAGCAACACCCTTTCTGTCCACAGGCGAAGGCATGAACAGGTATCTACTCAGCAGCTCTGATCTGTCGGGCCGAACTCGGCGGTTGCTTCTCCATCCTTTCATGTGAGGACGGAGGCACGTTCTGTTTACGGCGCGTTGTTTTCTGTTCAGAATACAAGAGGACGGACAATGCCCAAAGTGTATTACACCATTGTCAGAACGCACTAGAACTGACATATCAATTATAGCACTTTATTTACTTCATAATGGATATCATTATTATAAATCTCTTCCAGATGTCTTCCACTCTGGGCAATTTTAGTCATAATAATTGGAAGTTTTGCAATGAAATTGCAAAATCCAGTGAACTGCTGTGTGAAATGGAAGGTAATATGAGTATAATCGCAAAAGTGAACCGTCTAGTCTGTGTGATATTTAATTGATAAAATATAAAATATTACCGTATAGCACAAATTTCCAAAAAGTATACCTAATAGGAGCAGTGCTTTGTTTATTATTAGAAGAAAACTGCCCGAATGTGAAAGCCTTTAATTTCGAATTCCCATAATAGGTATACATTATATTGTACTTTATTTTATGTAGAAAATTTCAGTTTGTATTAACTGTTAATTAAGTACTGTGAACACCGCAGGGCTGTTAAATAGAAATAATGTAATTTTGGTACTGTAATGAAGAGTGAATAGAAACATAGAGGTTGACAGTATATGTAGGTACTTCTGTAATCTTGTCACAGATTTGTAGGCAATTCCTACCTGGTAGTAAGAAATTCCTGTCGCAACTTTGGCATTCCTGTCAATGGGAGTGCCCGGTTCGTAGCTGGTACTGTTAGGGCTCAATATATAGGCATGCCCGTAAAATGGAACTCCCAACACAAGCTTGTCCGAAGGGCAGCCCATATCCACCCACAACTGAAGTCCATCGTTCTGTGCAAAATGAGAACCTGTTTAAAACAGCAGAGGATTTCTGCGCCTAAATGAACACAGTATTTTAGGTGCTACAAAATAGGTTTAGTGTTTTTCGGAGTCTTGTTTGCCGTCAATGGAAACATTTGGTGTTTTATAATACTCTTCTGTGAATCACACGGTAAGGTTGGATTCAGTTCTATGTCCGAAGCAGCCCTGCTTGAGATTTCTCATGGCCTACCCCATATGCTCCAAGTAAATGTGGGAAGAGCAATAATTAAGTTATTTTTCTAAAGAAAGAAGCGTGGTCACTTGGGAAAAGTTTTAACTAAACTTAATAATAAATGATTAAATTATCGAAAAATATGTTATACGTTGGAGCTTGCAACCACCAGAATATGAGCCTCGTCACATAAGCCGTACGTGATATATTAAAAGTTATATAAGTGACAGTGATTTAAAAGCAGCAGTTCAGGAAGCAGTGATGTTGAATGATTAACTCAAAGGATTCTGAAAGGGATTTTATGAAAAATTTTTTCATAAATTTTAGATGGTTAAGCGCAAGAAGTAAACACCGGAGCGTCCTTTAAAAGAGGACGCAATCGTTACCTA
The DNA here is from genome assembly GCA_013340265.1 of Coptotermes formosanus. Classification (NCBI taxonomy): domain Eukaryota; kingdom Metazoa; phylum Arthropoda; class Insecta; order Blattodea; family Rhinotermitidae; genus Coptotermes; species Coptotermes formosanus. The sequence continues at coordinate 1,731,631 of BLKM01010755.1, read as the reverse complement.
ACACATCCTTCCTGAAACAGTCATCATTCTATTCTACCCTGCGGCTTGTATTTTATGCTGTCCATGAAGTCTGCATAATTGTAAGAAATACTACACTGTTACTACACCTTATAAAAAGTGCTGTGAGCTAAGGGTTTTGAAACGAGACTTCTTGTCTAATGATTGCAATTGTATGGCGTAGTGGTACTGTCTTACGTTTGTACCTGCGTCTGTGTCTCTTTCACTTCACAACCTCATGTTTAAAAATTGAAATATTTCATAAGACAGGTATAGGTTCCAACATGACCATTTGCAGATTTTAAACCCTTAACGCACTGTAGTTACAGTTCATTCCTTCTACTTTGCCATTAAAATTTTTTGAATTTTAGCCACAACACGTATTTCAGTTTCACTTTTTTCTTCGCCATAAACAGATATTATTTATTTAAACAGCTTTTACCCATTGGTCTTTACAAAGGAAAAGCAGTTTGAAGATTCAAGTCGTCTGCAATGTTGCGCTGTGGCGTTGGGTAAATATTTCCTGGCGTTTCGATAGTGGGTGCAAAACACCCTTAAAATTTTCCAGTTTAATAACGAACATTTAGAACATACCAAAGAAACTCATTATTTACATGATATAATAAATTATAAACACGGGCACGTAGATGATAACATAGCAGAACACTTTAATCCAACTACAGGGTCATCAAATATATAACTACGTCATCATAAGTGACCAGCACACAATTATGATGCTGAACCTTCTACGAAAGTGATTGTCTGCATGACCATTGCAAAAGTTTTGTAGGTATATGGCTCAAGAATCTCATAGGAACAAGGCAGTACGAAGGCAACCTACGCACAACATAATGAACACAATTTTCTACGTATTTTATACATTATACTGGCATTTAAATATGTGTTACATTTTAGGCTTTAAACCTGTTGCGTAGTCCCGTCTTGTGAATAAGTCTCTTTCATTGCACTGCAAAAACAACTCTGCACGCACGCCTGACGGTGGTAAGGCCGTACCAAAACAACTCTGCACGCACGCCTGACGGTGGTAAGGCCGTACCAAAATAACTCTGCACGCACGCCTGACGGTGGTAAGGCCGTACCAAAACACGTAGCGGTATACAATTGTGTATTATTTTAATGAAATTATATTTGAACGAAACATAGTACTGAATAGGCAAAACACAATATAAAGCACAAATATTTAAATATTTTGGTGAATTTCAGGATTAAAGAAAGGGGTGGAACATTCGGTTTTAAAATAATTTTTGGGATTTTGAAATGTTGAGCCTTTTATCGCGTACTAAAAATGTGTATGTCAACATAAGCCAGCTATATACAAAAGAGTTGTAAACCAAATTTTATTAATTCATGTGTGAGTCGAATTAATGAAATTTGGTTTTGATTTACTATTTTTGGGCAAGTGGTTAATTTATGCTGATATAAGTAACTTTGTTAAGTTACGTTAGTCGTCCTTCTATAAAAATAGGAGCACTTTGAGTTCACGCACTGTTAAATATCATACGTTGTATAGGATGCTTACGGAGATTAGTAGACTGCTCTAAGTGCTGTTAGCATCAATTTTGGAAAGGGTTTTGTGCAGTTGAAATACTTATTATGCCCTATATTTCATGCGATGTAATATGACTCTACTTACAACGTTAATTCTCTCCAGATTTCCTTTGTCGTGTGGCCTCTTGTATAACGGGCTATGCACATCTGCAAAGCCATCCCAGTTTCCCCTCAGGTCGTAAGCCATTACATGTACGGCGTCAGCAAGTCTGAAGAAGCCAAATTAGTGTAGTACGTAATAGTGGCAATAAGAATATCATATCTCAGTGGAGTTACTCATTACACTTAGATGAAAACGTAAAAATACAAGAAAGCAAAGCGAAGAAGTTACGAGCTTTTCGTTACAAATGTTACGATAATTGAAAGTAAAATATTTTCGCAACTCTCACAACTTTAGGATGACTTTCTGCTCATAGAAACTGAATATGGTAATAATATGCAGCAGATCTTAACGTTAAATGGAAATTTATGTACATAGCCTAATCACTAGTATAATATTCAGTGGTTATGAGTAATGTCTTTGAAAATACAAATCTTCCTTCTTTTATGAAGAACTGGAGCTCAGTACGTATTTTAATATTTGTATAAGATACTATACACAGTTCTTCCTCTTGAAATTCAGCTGCAAATTCCAGTAGCAGAGTTTACCTGAGCGAGAAGGTTTTTGTGTAAGACCTATTTCAAATAGAAAACTGCATCTCCGGTTCACTCCAAACCAATACGATGGAGAATAGGGTCAGAACATCAATTAGGTTTTAATTACATAGTTGAATCATACGTAAGAACTAAAGCATGGAAAGTGACAAATACCAGATGTCGTTTTTCCCTCTTCCTTTCTCCTTAGCTCATTTACACAAGTAAATGTTTCCTTTCCTTGCGCTCCCACACATCTCACATGGAACAATTCCTTTCTTTTACGTCTCCACTGCACACAGTCGGCCAGTTTCTCCGAAGCATGATCGTGTTACTTAACGCGGCATAATCTCCAGAATATTTAACTGTCTCTACCCTCGCTTTCATAACACTCTTCCACTTAGCCTGAAGAAGGGGATGATGGGGTCTTTTTCCCACTTCGTCTTTTTTTTTACACCTGCTGTCCTCAGCATAATAGTCACGTATTGCGATTACATCTTTGTCTTTTACACAGTATTCCTCTTTACATTTTCTACATTCTCAAGAGAGGTAAACTTATTTGTGGCCTTTTCTTTCTGGGCGGAGTGTTGTCCTGCGCCTCCAGGAGGAGGTCACCGTCTTCAGATGACACTGACCTTGATGACACGTGTCGTTTCTCCTACTATTTTTGGCGAGTTATCAACACGCGGCTTGAAGCCTACTTGTTGGGCTTTTCAAGTCGGTCGATGAGTGGGAAGTGAACAGAACTGGGAAGTTAAAGATTGTACCAGTATAAGAAATGATACCTGGACCAAGTGCAAATTCAGTTTGCAAGACGCATTCGTATGAGACAGGTGGACAGGAAGAGGATTCTCATTCACTGCGGAAGAAATGGCAGAAATCATGCTCCGATATCATTTCTTCGTTGAACGGGCAGGCTGAGTAGAGGATAAAATACTTTCTGCAATTCCAGCCGTCGCAACTTGCAGCCATGTGGTCTTGAAAATTCTTCTAATTGTGAGCTTAGATAATTCAATATATGTTTGCAGCACAAATAAATTGCATTTTGTATCACAATATGACCTTAGAGGCTTGAGGAATGACCGTTTCAGATGCTGAAGACCGTGTGTGATATGACTCTGAAGACATGCCACGTAATTATTATCTTTTACAAAACTCGAAAAGCCTGCACTTTCTTGTAAGAACCCTGAACATCCAACAGGAGAAGGCTGGGTCTAAGAACTCTGTGCCTGAAATGGTACTACAGGTAGTTTCAAGGAGATTCTGCCTTACTTCGTGAGAACGTTCCTTATGTTGAATTATATCGTTGAAACTAAAGTAAACCCTTATCTGAATTTGAACGGTTACGAAGAAAATGGCGGGAGCAGTTACACCTTTATTGATCACCAAATACGTATTAAAACTACGAGGAATTCATAGTTCCTGCGATATTGACAGGCGTAGGGTACATCTGTGTAACATATGAGTGATGTAATGACGTTAAGTGAGAAGGACTTCCACTGATATAATAACAATCGTTCTTAGTGTTCCAAGTACTTTACATAATACCCGCGCCAACGCGTGGCATGGCTTCAGTATCGGCACAAGGACGGACTTGTGCAATGTATGGATAACTTACCAGGCTAAATAGGTACACTACATGCAACCACAAGAGGACCACATTTTTCTCGTCTCAGTATCTCCGTAACCCTTCCACTTCGGATATATTTATTTTTGGTTATATCGATGTAATGTAACCTATGGAACGTTCTTCCGAAGTTTGGCAGATTCCGCCCGAAACCCTCTGTATAGCCATATGATTAAGCATATTAGTCATGATCTCTTTAAACTGAGAGAAACAGAAGGTGAAATGTTTTCAACTCAAGGAGAATAAATGCTCCTCGTATCAACCTCAAGACTACCAGAAGGTCCTGCAGGGGGGAAAACTTACGGAATGTGTGTCGTGCTTTTGGCATCTCTTATACCAGTATTAATTACAGATTACTATAAGCATGACACACACTCCTTACTTCTTAAATGCAATTCTAACAACCACGTTTGTAGAATGCATCAATAACCGTCTGCTCATTGTACCGTGTGCCTTACCCGCAGAGCTCCGGCACGCGGTACCCGTCTTGCAGCTTCTGCTGTGTCAGGGGAACGGCCATAGTTATCTCCCAGCCAAAGCCTTCCTTATCGAAAGCAGTCCGCAGTTCCTCAACCAGAAACAGAAAGTTGTCCTTGTCAGAAGGCTTGCCTCCTCTTTCCTTTGCTCCAGGATATTCCCAGTCCAGGTCGATTCCATCGAAACCGTATTCATACATGAAATCTACAAAATATTATATCAACATATAATTCAGAAATGTAGGCACAACCTAAGGATTCTCGAGCTTTGGCTCACTTTTGTGTAATTAGTCTAAATCCTTAATTGTTGCCAAAATGGTGTATTAAACCTACAGTGTGTTTCATTCTTCGCTACAACGTTTGTTTGAATATTTCACACCGGTTATTATTTGAGATCTAGGTTCTAAATTCGCACAGAAAAACACGTGGGTCGTATAGTAAAGTGGCCCCTACTAGTGTCAAAATTCAAACAAAATTTTAATGCTCTGATAACAATAAATAACCACTTTGTGAGAACTTTGCGGTTCTTCTGTCACATGCGGAAAGGCGGACAGACAGACAAACAGACAACCAGCCAGGCTCACAGCAGATGTTGCGAAGTCTGTGGGCGAGTTTTTGCAACGGGAATGTGCTAAATGTTAATGTAATTGGTTTCTTAGCCGAAAGAAGTATGTAGCCTGCAGATATATGATCTCGCATATTTCCATGTTTATGCTTAAGGATATATATAGGATCTGCGCTCTTCTGGCATTTTACGCAGCGTAGAGTGGTAATTCCATACTGACGTTTCGGCACAACCTATGGGCCCCATCTTGAAGGGCCAAACTTTCTGGGACTTCATAACCCTTGAAGATGGCCGTAAGTGTATAACAACCTAACAGAATGATATCTCTAGTAAGTAGTTTAGTTGCATGATAACGAAATTTATTTCACTGTTTTTGATAAGGCAACAGAGAAATATTCATTGTGCTATGCTTACCTACAACGCTTCTCACAAAAGCTTCTCTTCGTTCTTTGACGGACACCAGAGCCGAGTAATTATGGCCTCCTTCAGCCCACCCTCCTACTGATAATAAAGTCTTTAAGTCTGGAAACTTTTCTTTGATATCAGTGAAGTTTTCGTAGCCTTTCAAATCCACATCAATCTACAAATTAATAAGAATAAATGAAAACACATAATTATATCAACGAAATTATTTATGGCATTAGAATGAGTATTTTTTATCTAACTGTAAATGGGTTATATGGCAAATCTACTATATCTACCATATCTACATGGGTTATATGGCAAAAATTTAACATAAGTATGAAAAACTATATTAGTTATTAAGGAATTATTAAGGAATTACAGTTCTCAGGAAACTGTCACATTGGAATTACAAATTTGTTACGAATTTGTGGTGCAGTGTGTCTCCGTCTCTATTTCGTCAGTAAGACATGCGTGTTTAAAAGGTAATGCATTTTTGTCTGTAGAGGTACTGTATTTTAGAAAATCAAACACACCGAGTGGAAGAATGCCATAGTAAATATCAAGGTTATGGGTTGACCGAGTTCTGGATATAACCAAAGCCATGAAGTAAATCCGAAAAATTGTTCTGTATTAAAAATATATTTCCTTTTAATTATACTAACAATGCAGTCATAAAGAAACTAAAAACCCTATATTTTCTCCATAAATTTCGCTGTCTGTATGACAAAGCACAGCAAGCACAAACAAGCAGCACAGAAGTTTGATGTAGAGAGATTTAATCTCAAGAAGCTAAGTGAACTAGAGGCTAGGAAACAGTATCAGCTTAAGATCTCAAACAGGTTTGCAGCTCTGGAAAACTTAAATGTTAGTGAGGACATGAATAGGGCTTGGGAAAACATTAAAGAGAATATCAAAATCTCGGCTCAAGAGAGTCTAGGTCTACACGAACGGAAGCAGCATAAACCATGGTTTGATGCAGAATGTGCAGAATTTTTAGATAAAAGGAAGCAGGCTAAAATTCAGTGGTTACAGAATCCAAACCAAAATAATGGGGATAATCTGCACAACGTAAGACGTGAAGCTAGTAGACATTTCAGGCACAAAAAGAAGGAATATCTGAAAGCTAAAATTAATGAAATTGAAACAAACAGTAAGAAGAAGAATATAAGAGACTTGTATAGGGGTATCAATGAGTTTAAGAGGGGGTACCAGCCTAGAAGTAATGTAGTAAAGGATGAGAAGGGTGACCTGGTTGCAGACTCCCACAGTATTTTGGCTAGGTGGAGGAATCATTTCTCCCAGCTGTTGAATATACACGGGGTTAATGATGTTAGGCAGATTGAAGTACACACAGCAGAGCCACTAGTGCCTGAGCCCAGTGCCTTTGAGGTTGAGATGGCTATTGGAAAACTAAAAAGCCACAAATCACCAGGTATTGATCAGATTCCAGCAGAATTGATTAAAGCAGGGGGTAGGATTATTCGGTCTGAAATCCATAAACTTATTATTTCTATTTGGAATAAGGAGGAATTGCCTGAGGAATGGAAGGAGTCGGTCATTGTGCCTATTTATAAAAAGGGTGATAAGACAGATTGCAATAACTATCGAGGCATATCACTTTTGCCGACTACGTACAAAATTCTATCCAACATCCTTTTGTCAAGGTTAACTCCATATGCAGAGGAAATTATTGGGGATCATCAGTGTGGATTTCGACGTAACAGGTCAACCACTGATCATATATTCAGCATTCGTCAAATACTTGAGAAAAAATGGGAATACAATGAGGCAGTTCATCAGCTATTTATAGACTTCAAGAAAGCCTATGATTCAGTTAGGAGGGAGGTCTTGTATAATATTCTCATTGAGTTCGGTATCCCCATTAAACTAGTAAGGTTAATAAAAATGTGTCTAAGTGAAACATATAGCAGAGTTCGGGTAGGCAAACATCTGTCTGACATGTTCCCTATTAAGAATGGCTTGAAACAAGGGGATGCTCTGTCGCCATTGCTTTTCAACTTTGCTTTAGAATATGCCATTAGGAGGGTTCAGGCAAACCAGGAGGGCTTGAAATTGAATGGTACACATCAGCTTCTGGTTTATGCTGATGATGTTAATATATTGGGCGGAAGCGTACATAGCATAAAGAAAAATGCAGAAGATTTAATTATTGCTAGTAAGGAGATTGGTCTAGAAGTAAATGCTGAGAAAACGAAGTACATGGTCATGTCTCGAAATCAGAATGCACGACACAATCACAACATAAATATAGATAATAAATCCTTTGAAAGGGTGGAAGAATTCAAATATTTGGGAGCAACCCTAACGAATCGAAACTCCATTCATGAAGAAATTAAGAGCAGATTGAAGTCGGGGAATGCTTGCTATCATTCGGTGCAGAATCTTTTGTCTTCGAGGTTGCTATCCAAAAACACAAAGATTAGGGTATACAGAACTATAATTTTACCTGTTGTTCTGTATGGATGCGAAACTTGGTCTCTCACACTGAGGGAGGAACAAAGACTGAGGGTGTTCGAGAATAGGGTGGTGAGGAGGATATTTGGGCCTAAGAGGGACGAGGCGACAGGGGATTGGAGAAGACTACATAACGAGGAACTTAATGACCTGTACTCATCACCAAATATTATTCGGGTAATCAAATCGAGAAGACTGAGATGGGCGGGGCATGTGGCACGTATGGGGGAGGAGAGAGGTGCATACCGGATTTTGGTGGGGAGACCCGAGGGAAGGCGACCACTTGGGAGACCCAGGCGTAGATGGGAGGATAATATTAAGATGGACATTCGGGAAGTGGGATGGGAGGACATGAACTGGATTGATCTGGCTCAGGATAGGGACAGGTGGCGGGCTCTTGTGAATGCGGTAATGAACCTTCGGGTTCCATAAAATGCGGGGAATTTCTTGACTAGCTGATAAACTGTTAGCTTCTCAAGAAGGCCTCTGCTCCATGGAGTTAGTTAGTTAGTTAGTTAGTTAGTCTGTATGACAAATGTATCAATCAGGAATCCAGTTTTTACAGTTAGTATATTAATAATTGTAGTGCCAAGTTGTCTTTAGTAACTGATATAAATTGTCAATAAATCTGGTCACCCAAAAACTGAAAAGGATCTATTTAACTATGTGTCAAGTATAAAAGGAAAAATGGCCAACTTAATTTTCTCTAGGGAAAAATTTAGATAAATCTGTTTATATCAGTGTACAATAACATGTTGCCTGCAAGTTTCGCACATATTGTTCAAATTCAAAGCCGTGAGTTTGAAGTAACAACATTCAGTCTGTTACAAAGTAAAAACGTGCAAGTCACAAATATGCTCCAGTATTTTAAATACAAGGTTTGACTTCTTTACGGCAGTACACATTGATGTTATTTTGCTGCGGGTTGTGCTTCCTCTAGCCGTAGGCAGCAGGGTGGTCAGATACATTATTATCCACAAATAAGGCTAAGCTGTGTCACAACTCGAAGGATTAAACGCAATTATTTTAAATATACTACGTTAGTAACTTGTTCTGTTTGCATGTACGATCTCGTATATTCGGCTCACCTCTGGGTCCAACACCAGCAGTTCCCACGTGACGTTGTTGAGGCCAATGAAGGAGTACAGGACATGAGTACAGAGGTCGCCTGGGATGTCACTTACAGTGTAGCGTCCGTCTTCAGGGTTTCTAATCGCCCAGCTCTCGAAGTAACACACGACCCTGGCCGGCTTACCGCCTGCTCAGGTGGTATTCGCCGTATAAGACCGTGAATCAAATTTGTCCAAATCTTACATTAAATACTCAGAACTGAGATGTTGAAACGCTTCTAAACCTACAAACTTCTGACTGTTTATTATTATTATTGTGTCGTAGAATAAACCTAACAAATTTCGTGACACTTATGCCATCATAGGACACTATAATTGTTCAAAAAAGTGGGTAACTTTACATTCTATACTGAGGTTTAACAGTGTTTTGTTAGATGGTTCCATTGTGGAACTAGTTTTAACGGTTATTCGTAGGCGGTTGTACATAGAGTTATGTGTGCAGAACTGTTAAAACTACGGAGAAAGAGACACATACTACATTCGTAGTGTCAGTTTTTCGGGAACCGAACTAGGGCGCAAAACAAGGACATAGCATGTGTTATGAAATTGGGTGGTACTGAACTCCAAGTTAATGTATGGAAGTTAATGGAATTTCTCACATAATTACCTGAAATGGACTGCGTAACTGGCAGGAAAAACGTACCACAAAAGAAGAATATTACGAGCGTCTTCAAGGGCATTTTGGTAGATATTAGAAGGGTATCAAGTAACACTGCAACAAACAAATGCACTTCCATTAACTGCCTTGTTGTTGAGCGGTTTAGCGAGTAAATGTTAAGACATTATTATTATTATCATCATCATCATTCCATTTATTAAACTCTTGTAGAATATTATATATTACTTTATTATAACATGACATTTATGTTGAAATTCACTCTGCCTATAGTTGAAGGAAGTGTGAGGCCTTCTTTGGTGGCTGCAGAACATAAATGAATAAAGAGCTATTTAAAAGGACAATCACGTTTTTTTTGCAGCGGCCTTGTCTAAGGTCATACGTCTCGTTCAGCAACACTTGTTACGTAAAGTTGACAGTAATTGTTGCTTTATACAGTATTAACTTACTGTCGCTGCAAATTTTAACGTAATTGTTCCAACATTAAAGTGCGATCCTTAAAATAAATCGCATACTTAAGAAAAACAAAATATGTTTATTTACAAGCAGCCGTGTATAATTAACAGAAGCAAGATGCCATCGCTTTGCAAGCAGTCGCATGTGCCATCAGCCTCTGTCTTGCAAAGCGGCCGTAATCTGTTGTACGTGGCAGAAGTTGTTTGCGCCTACAGTTGCTGTTTCTTTCTAGAAGACTTACCGGGTTTAAATGTCATTACAATTAAAGTATATGCCTTGAATGCTCCAGGTATGTATTAACACTTTAATAGTGTTCAGTTTTAAGTACACTTACCTCGCGTCTTCTGCGACGGATACAGGGAGTTCAGCTGAACAAGATGTGTTTCTGCTACGTCGGTTAACGTTTACGTTCTAGAGGACAACCAAACTCAGTGCAGCCCACGGAATGTGACCGTTGCTGACCCCAACTTCGCACACATGACCAGATAAAAACAAGACATGTTGTTCAGGAAGCTCCTCATCATATTTCAGACCGGTTTTAGATCCTTCGATTCAGATAGTAGTGAAGGAATTTTCCGTCTTTTTTGGTTACCTGCGCCCAGGCACGGTCTGAGTTTCATTTCTAATATCGTATGCCAAAATCCATGTTCTAATTTTTCTATGTTTGATGTCTGATTTATAGGCCTTATGGAATAAAAATTGACATATGCATTACCTCCCTGTTACTTGGCGCGTTCGTAAAGAATTTTAGATTAAAAAATTACTGTGTTTGAGACATGACAACTTGTCCTGTGTTAGATGCGTCTCAGCTTTTCAGAGGGACATTGTGTCTCTATCGTCACGGTGCACGAATCTCACGATTTTGTTGCAATCGTAAGCAAATATTTTGGGATAAATAAAAGATTTTTATAGAGCATGAATTTCTGGCAGGCAGGCAGGCAGTAGAATGTTAATGCTTTTGACTTCGATATCGAAAAGAATGCAACACAGATGCGGCTTGAATGGCATGAATTAAGTTCAAAGTTGTCCGTTAGATGTCGGAATATTGTAGCTCTCCGAACGACTTGCAGTGCTGCTTACTTGAACTAGCGCCCTTAGTATCGATATTTCAAAAGGTCGCACACGACTTTGCTTTGTGAAGCTGTCACTAGATGGTGTGAATGTTGTCATACTGAGTACAAACGTTACTGGTTTTGATTTATGAAATTAAGCTGAATGATTTAACTCCTTTCTCAGGTAACCCCGGTATGTATTCTGCGTAAACGGAATGAATGAATCTTTAGTCTCACGAAAATGAAAGTGAAAATTACGGTCTTCAGGGATGTGACGCCGTGCAGTTTCGTTGAAGTGTACCAATGTTCAGAAGGAGCCCTTCTGCCCCAAGTTCAGAACAGAAGAACGAATTTCAACATTCAACCGTGGCTTAAAGAAAATGTGAACTTCTAGATGTTTTAAGCAGCTAAATTTGCTAGCCAAATCGAAAATGCTGGAGAAAATATTGAGGAAGGGTATGAAATGTGAAAGACTTCTTTTGCACAGCGATGTATGTGCAAAACTACTGAGTTAGACAGAGTAATTATTTTAAATTTCTTGAAGAGAATATTTACATTGTTGTGTCTGCTACTGTGAATTTATAGTGCACATAAATGTCCAGCCTAAAGTATCGGTCAGGATGGTAGCACTCCGGCTTCGTATTCGGGAAGTCACTGACTCACGTCTGTGATCAGAGGCTGGCTGTCGTCACTGAGGCTGTTCGTAGCTCTCCTCGGCCCCTTTGGGCCTGAGACCACCGTCAAATTATGCCACGAACGCCTTCTGATGTATCCTTTCCAATTCACTCTTCAGTAATAACCCTGTCGTTCGTCGAAGTGCAGGATACTTTAAAACTCACGATCTTAGCATCATTATTGTATTACTTAGGTAATTTTCTGTCAAAGATGTCACACAAATATGGACTGGGTCTCAAGTGTTGCACATTTAACTTTATCTAATATTAAAAATACAGAATTATATAACGAGTATTTGCGTGATGTTTTAATACTGGAATTACAATAAAGGTTCAAACCGAGCACCCTCAGCCTCAACACACATTTTGGCACATCTGACGATACAGTCTGTAGTCCGAATATTTTCATCGGAATTGGTCCTTACAAGCGTTGTAGCATCCAAATGCGCCGGATCTTGGAGACCAATGTTGTGCATTACCACGAAAGATAGACTGACCAGCGAGGCAGTGATCCCTGTATTGCACAGACGTGCTAGACTATAAATTGACGTTAGTGGATTGTTTTAAATATTTGTTGTAAAGTCTGCAACTAAAAGCTTTTTATCCGTCTTTATTTCTTTAAACTGTTAGGCAGTGATGAATGCGTAACCCGTCAGAATAGGGCATTTATAATTACATGACTGCCTGCCTGCCTGCCTGCCTGCCTGCCTGCCTGCCTGCGTGTCTGTCCGTCCGTCCGTCTGTCTGTCGGTCAGTCCGTCCATCCATCCATCCATCCATCCATCCATCCATCCATCCATCCATCCATCCATCCATCCATCCATCCGCCCATCTACTCATCCAATCATCCATCCATCCACCCACCTATCCATCCATCCCATACATCCATCAATCCATCTAGAGATCCAACCATTCACTCACTTATCCACTCGCCTGCCGTACGTCCGTCTGTGTATTAAGTGAAAGTAAGTTGTCATGTTTCTTGCGTTGTTCTTCCCTGGCGTCCTTAACTCATCAGAAAGTGAAGAGAGGAGCTTAACATTTTGCCAGTAGTTTGAGGAAGACTATGAGATTTTTCCGTACCGCATATAATCAAAATCGGTTCATGAGATCGGTGTCGGGCCAAGGGGCGTGTATCACGTGGAATGATGGTTTAAAATTAAATTTAAAAAAGAGGTTTGAGCTCTGCCTCATTTGAGAGTTCTTGCTTCAGCTAGTACAATTAAGCGTAGCAAAACAGGATAATATTTATTGTTAACAACTGAGAGAACAGAAAGGGATTCCTAAAAGGATTAGTTAGAGTTAGACATTATTTGACTTGGTTCGCTGTAAGAGGTCTTTAAGACATGTGCAGGGGGCTGAAATATAAAACAAAGGACTGAAAGAAAAAGGAAAGAGAATTATAATTAATGTAATTTGTAATTCAGATCAAATACGTATTCTGCTGGAATTTAACATTATGGACAGCCGAATAATGAGTGTAATTTTATGCGCTGGCACTCTCAGGCAACGTTCCCTCTAATTATTTTACAGCTGCGCAGACCTGCTACTGCTCTGAGCAGAAAAGTTTTACACGACCTGAAGAATGTGCGGCACTTTAAAAGTTTGTTTTTGTAATATAAGTAATAAGAATATTTACAATGAAAATTGAAAAATTCCAACTGCGCGGCAACAATTCGGTGTGCGCCGGAGCATTTCAGTTCCTGTGCGGCCGTGCACCCGCGCAGCTTAGAGGGAACGCTGGGCATTATCCACCTTCCATGGAGACCCAATTTCATTACGGTGTGCAGAAGAGCTCACAGACACAACTGAAATTACACTGTACATTCACTTAATTTGGTTTTCTTTTTGTTACAGGTGAGTAAACCTACCACTACTATCTTCGTCGGTAAGGATGCGGTCGCTGTGACCATCCCTGTGAACTGTAAGTGTCCTAAGTTGACCCATGCGAACTACAGTGTAGCCGGAATATGTTACAAACTGTTCTGATGTAGGAAGAACACTTGTGTGACTGCACGCACAGTTTCCACAGTCACTGTACTGTAAGGCGCTAGTCCGTGCATGTCTATAGCCGCTAATTCTCTGTACCAGCTGTTTGTTAGTGACGTCAAATCAGTCACTGAGGTTACGCCGTTTATTGGGATACTAAACAACCGCGGTGATTTCAAATAGACAGTTTATCTGATTCAAAATTAAACCCCAACACAGTTCTTTCAGACTTCTGCTTAGCTTTTTAAGGATAATACTAATGGTACCATATAGACCGCTTTCAGTTGCCATTACTACTACTACTGCTACTACTGCTACTGTTACCAACTACGTGAACAGACTTTATTTACGTTCTGACTGCTCATCCAGGGTTGTCATATGGTTTTACAGTGCCGAACTATCAACAGTGTTCCTTTTGTACGAATATATATAATCGTGAATAACACTGGCAACGGATGTAAATTGCTGCAAACGGTAACCCAGCAAAGGCTGCAATGTCTTGCTAGAGAAATAACGAGAGGAGATTGAACACAAGCCCACTGGCATACACAGTGCGGATAGTAATATGCAAGACTGGAAAGAAATGAGAAATGAAACATGGTCTAGCGTAACGCACAGCTTGAGACTACTGTATAATTTTAATATTTATAATTGATATGCATGTGGGCTGCGCCCCCTTTCCTTACACGTTTAAACACCAATTCGTAAATTTTGTACACGTAGATTGAGTGGCAAAACGTTTTTATGGGCTTGTGGGAAGACAAAAATATGGGTGCTCCTAGTTTCGTGTGACGCTTACGGGTTCTCGCCTTGGGTGGCTGGTGAACATCATGGTGGTGTCAGCTTTGCGGGACTGCATGTTCAACTACCGCTAGCCCAGAACTGCACCACGCAGATCGGAGGCCCAGTTGTGCTGTGACGACTGATAGCATAGAGCACTTACTTCCGTCAACAGGGAGTAGAAAAACTCGTCACACTCTATGATAAGTATTTCCGCTGTGGCGGAAACTGTGTGGGAAAGTAGTGGGAGGGAAATACAATTAAATCTGAACTGTTCTTATTAGAGGTGTAAATAAAGAAACCGAAATACATATATATCAATGCAGGGTGAACTTATTTTCTGGCTGATCCTCGTGTAATCTCCACAGATAATAGGACTAACGTCGAAAATACTGCAACAAATCATTACTAAAGTCGGTGTGTGACGAAAGTTTTTAACTCTAGGCTTCGTAATGTTATCTGTACAGTCTGAAGGAGAACACACAAGCAGGTTCCGTAAATAATTAACGAAAAAGAACATAATGGAGAATGAGATGGGCGGAGCATGTGGCACGCACGCTAGGGAACAAAAATGTATGTCGAATTTTGTTTGAAATGGAAACGTTTGGAGGAATGAAAGGGTTTGGGAAACCTGCCCATGGCTGGAAAGAAAATGTTGAGGGGAAACTTGAAGGAACAGAGTGGAATTTGACTGGATCACCTTAAGGACAAGTGATGAGACTTAGTGAACACGATAAAAACATCCATGTTTTATAGAGTGTGGAAACCTTATTGACTAAGTAAAGAGATGCTTCTTCGCAAGAAAGATCGTATTCCATGGAGTAATTAATTAGTTCTTATACATATAAGCATATACATACTGTGGGCCTTAAAACAAATATTTTCTTCTGACATGCGTACACCGTGAAGATAGACACACCATGTTCTTTCAAAAAGTTGATATTTAGTTACCAGGCTATACGGTGTCATGTACCCCAGCACATACATCGTCTCTGACGTGTTTCAGGATAAGTGTGGTATATAATGCGTTATAGTCCGCAGTGGGATGTACGAACTGCCGCACAGGACTGCGATGTTAAGCTGATAGTTTTTTCGGACATCACAGAAATGCATGCAGTTTGCTACAGTAAAAATTAAATCAAAACGTTAAGTAGTGTAGAGAAAAGTACGTAATTAGACACAACATTCACTACAGGCCAAAACGGCGAGAAAGAAATTAAATAAATATCAACCACAAATGACTATCGGAATTAACCCTTTAAAGACGAAGCGTATCTGTTTTATATAAGGACTCAGTGCGTACCGCACTGTAAACACTCTCCACTTCGGTTATAAAAACCAATCTCTTAATGCTGTGTAAGGCAAAAGTTGCTGTTTGTTCTGAGATCCGTACAAAACACATAAACGCAATCTGGGTACCACGTAGAATTTTTTAATGTTAAACCTGGTGGTATGTAAAGTTACCGCTAGGCTTTAAAAGGTTAAGGTTAAAAAATCTAAAGCCATAGAGCAAAGACCCCCTTGGGAGCCCAGTTGCTGCCCAGACATTTAGGAAACCTGATGTTTACCGCGCTCAAAATAGCACCTCACTAATGCCAGCATTAAGCCAGATGACTGCAGTCCACGCTTCGTCTTATTTTTGTAGTATCCGCTTTAATATCATATTCCATTTATACCTAGGTCTCCGAGCGGTCTCATTCCCTCAGGTTTTCCCATGAAACGTTTCTACTCCTTCCTTTATTATTTCACGCATGCTACATGACCACTGTCTCATACTTCATCGTTTGGTCCCACTAATATTACTTGGCAAATGTTTCAAATCATAACGTTCTTTCTCATGCAGTTTTCCCTGTCTTCCTCTCACTTCCTCCCTCTGAGGTTAAAATATTCTCAGCGCTCTGGCCTCAGTTACACTCAGTGTAGGTTTTGCCCTTAATGCAATTCATTAAGCTTGAGGGTCACAAATGTTGCCTTGTTGATTATGATGGGAGGGTACCATTGTTCAGTAGAACTTGCTGCCACCTTTTGCAGCGTAGAAGTGTCTTATTCGCAGTGAAGGTGGAGGAATTACGTTCCTCCAAAACGTCTGTGACCGTATAAGCCGTGTCATAACCCAGAAGACCACAGTCTGCACTTTAACTGCATTTTACGTTTTAACTGATTTAAATAAAACATTTTGGGCGCATTAAGACGTCATATCTTATGTGACGCATAGTCATGCGTCATTCTGTTAGAATTTTTATAATTTTATAAAATTTAATTACGGGAAACATAACCCTTTCACTGACAAGCGTTCTTGAGGTCAGGCGACTCTGTCATGTCAGGCGCTTTGACAGTATCGCAAATTATTCATATCAAATTTCTAAACAGTTCTGGTACAGCGCTGCCAGCAGCTGTAACAGATATGGGCAAACATGAGACACAGTTGGCCTTGTCTTGTTATGTTGTGGATACGATGCCTACGAGTGTAGAGAAATTTTGAAACATCACGCAACTAGAAAGAAAACGCAGTGATACGTAGAAAGACAGCTACTGAAAGCGAACGTATTTGCGTTCAAACTTTCAAGGCGTTAATTTTCTATTCCCTGACTCCTCATATCGTTACAACATATCGAGTCATGTCGCCTGAAGTATTTTCCATAGACCACATCTGTCACATCACAGCCCGAAACGTCGCCGCATACTTGGGGAATTCTTCCGTCTCCCCCCACGGGATAACGACAAGATGGAGGTTTGTGTGTGTTAAAGAGATTTGTTCGGACTACCAAACTGCAGTAGCAGAACTGCATAAACAAAAATCCGCAATTCGACAGATTGCTGTCTGCAGTTTTCTCGGAAGTTATCTGCAAATTTACGTCCAGCCTCTGATCGGTTTATAACAAACGAAAACATTACACAGTAACAGGATTCACAAACACTACGACTATTCGTAATTCCATACTTCAGGATTCTCGGTGACGATAATGTATTCATTCGCCTAGTCAAGGAAGATGCTGTATAAGACAATGTTCTCGCGGACGTTGAATGCAGTCTTCTGACACATTAAACTGTGTCTTAACCTGTAGACAGTCTCCACCTTACCTGCAAAACATGCTGCCTTCATCGCCAGTACTCGGTACTGTGAAGATGGAGGCAAATGGTACATACGAAACACCTGTAATCTTTCGCCAGCTTGCACAGTGTCATATCCAAGAAGATTGCATTCTTCAGGATTTTCAATTTTCTCCGGACTGCAAAAAGTCCGCAGTCACTGCTGCGCCCTTCGAGCAGTAATACGTACAGCCTGCCGTAAGACGAGGAGACTTCACATTCTGACTCGCAGAATTCACACAGCAATCAGTGATTACTTCTCTACAAAGGATTAATCGATCTGCATTTCAAATTGAGACATAGAACGTTTTCTGTGAGTGAGGAGGTAGTTTATAAATACAGTATATGTTACAAGAAATTTATGCTTTAGACGATTAAAGTATGTTTGGGCTTGCAAGGAAGGCAGTAACAAGGGACGAAATAAGTTTGCATACTCAGGAGGTTTGTGATTTGTGCAAACCATCAAATATTATTCGGGTGTGAAATCACGGTTGGTGAAGTGGGTAAGGTATGGCAGAAAAGAAAAGGCATGCAGAATTTTGCTGGGGAAACCTGAAGAGAAGGCCTTGGAAGACCTAGGCATCGGTGGGAGGATGCTATTAAAAGGGACGAGAGGGCTTGGATGGGATTAACTTGGTTCAGGTTGTAGGCTCTTTTAAACACGATAATGAGATTTTTAGATTTTCATAAAATGCAGGAAATCTGATTAGTTTAAGACTATTGCCTTCCCAAGAAAAGCCCACAGCCATGGATTTAGAAAGGACTAAGCCGAAACAACATGACAAGTTAGATGGGAACGATGCTTTGAATATTGCCGGCTTAGTTAAAGCTGCTTTCGATGCTGCAGACTGTACACAGCGATTCACGACTTGGTTACGTAACTACATGAGCTTATTTTTAAGGTCATTCCCAGTCAAAAGCGTCATATGAACATTCTAGCAAAGGCAATCGTTATTCACCCGGGCTTCTTTAAAATATGGTACGATAGTAATGAAGGTGCTTTATTTATTATGACATAAGTCTGAGAAAGTGGAGAAGGTGCTTATTTATTATGAAAATTATGTACACACATCCACGCGTCCGTCATATGACACACTGCCGTACTATTCACGCGCTACTCCACGGCCGCCTTTTTTAATTCGCAGAGCAAACCGAGCTTTAATTTCATCTGTCGTTGTGTTGCCATATTAAGAAATTTCCTTTGTCGGATTTCAGTACAACCAAACAAAATTGACTTTGTTGAGAAACCTTTTAAAGTGGTATCTGAACCTTGTGCAATATTCGACGATAATATTTTTGTAAAATGGAGAGGACAGAATAAAAATTCATGGCCGTACCTTAAGAAATGTAATCCTGAAACTTTAAAATGTGACTGTGCTCCAGTAAGCGTTATAAAGATTGTAAGATTTAACGGAGTCTCTAAGGTGGCTATGAGGAGTACTGCCTTCTGAGATGTAACGCCCCCGGTCTTGTTAAATGGTACAAACTTTTCGGAGGAATTCCCATCTCCCTCTTCATTGTTCAAAATGGAAGCAGCAGGTTCCTCCTAGACGCTAGTATCTTTCCACCAGACTGCAAGCATTATGTCGCAAAAGACAATAATTTTCATGGAAATGGTGACTTATGTCTGTAGATGCCCACCAGAAGGCATAAACGTCAAGTTTTTGTGGCGTTATTTGTAACATAAAATCGTTATATGGTTTACATACACCTTAATGTAAACAAATATTTGGCTACACCATGGTGATAATAAATCTCGCATGGCCACTACTGTGTGTCCCAGTAAATCATCTGTGTCTCATAATAAAATGGGAATGACAGATGCTTTAAGATCTGTGTTAAAATTCAGGAAGACATTCTGAACACACAAGTGTAAATTTTGATGTCACCACCACACAACGCGAAGTAACATTTACTTGGTTGCTTATTACCGGTTTCTTTACCAACATATCTTTGAAACAAAACTTGTGCGTGCCAAAGAACTTTTTTGACGTGCCAGTCACGGCACGCGTGCTAATGGATCGTCTTTACTGTGATAAGGAAGAAGCTATCGACTGGATGGATATTCAGTGGAAGTGGTCAGAAAATACGTTCTGATCCTTTGAATCGCGAATTTAATATGTAGCTTGTCCTCGTATATTTAAGCAGATTTTCAAGCGTCGATCGTACAGATTTCTTTGCTGTTGTACGTATTTATATTCCTACGTATATACAGCGCATCCAGAAAATAAACACATTAAAATAAAATAAAAATATAGAAAAATAAAAATATGCAGCGACAGGCCGCTAGAGAAGCATTAAGAAAATGTGACCTTGGCAGCCGAGGTAAGCTCTGACCAGATAATACTGCGCTGTTTTTTTTTAAATATGTGCGTGCTTTGTGCATTGTGTTTTCTGTGCTGTCAGAAACATCAAAATGGACCAACGTATTAACATAAAATTTTGTGTAGAGTCTGGGAATAACCCCGTCGAATCACAGCCCTGTCTCGAGCACGAACATAAGCATGGTAAGGCTCCGGAAAGAGCACAGATGTAGACTGGATTCGTCTCGGTCAGGAGAGGAACCGGTGGCAGTCTTTTATGAAACCTACAAGTCCCATAAAATGCAAGGGCCTTCTTAACCTACCGAGTGACTCTTAGGCCTTCAAGAATGATTCTGCTGCATGAGTCAGTTACTTAGATGAATTTCAGGCTAATAGTAACATTTTGTTGGCGTGCTTGGACACCAGACTGCATCCTGACGCTTCTGCGACCGGCCAGCCCTTTCCGTGTTCTTCCTCAGTCCTAGAAAAAATGCTCAGTTGGCACCAAAACTTCACGTTTCATTTCTTCTCACGCAGTTCTCCCAGCGTTAGTACTAAAATTCTTCTCTAATGCAGTAGCTGTTGTGCTTCTTTTCTTTGCTGCTTGCTCAAACAGTTCACTTTCGCCTTTATTTTCCTTCCCCCCCCCCCCCCCCCTATTGGCCTTTCCTTTAAAC
The DNA here is from genome assembly GCA_013340265.1 of Coptotermes formosanus. Taxonomy (NCBI): domain Eukaryota; kingdom Metazoa; phylum Arthropoda; class Insecta; order Blattodea; family Rhinotermitidae; genus Coptotermes; species Coptotermes formosanus. Next base: position 1,711,117 of record BLKM01010755.1, on the reverse strand, counting down.
CCACTACTCACTTTAACCAGAAGGGCGATCGGCTACTGCCTAAGAGCCGTCAGTGCTGTAACCTGTCGGATTTGGATTCGGAGTCACCTTACGGCTGACGATCAGCGAGTTAACCGTGATTTTCGTATCGAGCCCGTGTGGGTCATAACGACTAGATATGAGTTTATTTGTAAATATTAGTATCCTAGTGCGCCCTTTGTTGCCAGCGGGGGCTGTGTCTTTTGTCATGAGCCAATCTTCCCTGTAGTACATAGTTAGACAGTTTGGTGTGTACAAGTAGGCTTCAAAGGACAAGGCTCTGTTCTGCGAAGTCAGGTCACAAAGGGTCATAGAGTCAAGATGAAACGTAACGACATAATTTATCCCTTAAAACCTCGGGAAGCCGAATTTTAGAACGCTGGTCAAATGGGATTTCAACTTGTTCTGTTCAGGGCCCAGACAGATGTCCTGTCTCCTTCATAATGTACACCTCATTTCCTTTCCTGTGTCTTTTCTCCTTTCTTTTTTATTTTAGTTTTTTAAAATTTCCCTTTTCTCGTGTTTCCTCTAGTTTTCTCATTTTTAGGCAAATTTGCGAAAAGTGACTGTTAGCTTCATTATGCCTGTCCGTCCGCCAGTCCGCATGAAACAACTCGGCTCCGACCGGAAGGATTTTTGTGATTATTTCATTTTTGAACATTTTTCGAAAATCTCTGGAGAAAATTCAAGTTTCATTCAAACTTGACAAGAATAACATGTAATTTACACGAAGACATGTGTACGTTAATGATATCTCGCCCAGTTTTTCTGCAAGTGAGAAATGCTTCAGACAAAAGTTGTAGAGAAAAAAAAACACACACATATTATATGTTCAATAATTGTTTTTCTGAAAATCGTGCCGTTTATGAGATAATGTGGGAAAATAGGGTAGAATCAGACAAGCCACAGATGGCAACATAATGCGGCGCATGCTCCCTGCGTGCTGGATAACTCAGGCTACAGACATACACTCGGAATATGCAATACTTGTGGCTTTTCCACGGCAACAGTGGTTATGTGAACGCGCCTTATTGTTACGTTGTACGTACATGGCCTCTCTTGCCTTTCAGAGCAATCGCATTTTTCAATATTTTCTTACTCTCCTTAACTACGTGGCTTCCGAACTCCAGTGTTTATAGTTCCTTTTTCTTCTTTCTTCTTCTCTTCGTCTACGTACCACTTCTATTGCGAGTCTTAGAGAGTAATTCACAGAGAGCGTGACATCTTGCTTGCAGCGTTTCGTGAACTTCCGTGGCACTCACAGATATCGTTCGCAGTTCAAACATTTCGAACTCTGTACAACTTCAAAACAGTGAAAGTACTTGGCACGACAACAGAAATGCGCAGCACATGTTTAACTTCTGGAAGTACGAATCTCAGTAACACACATAAAAATTCAGTCCCTACCTCACAGAAAACACGTTGCATATCCATGATGAACAATCTGCTAATGTTACGTAAGGAAATAACACTCAAGAACAAATTTAAACTTTTTGTTTTGCCCCTGGATGAAAATAGGTGACTTTTTATAATTTGGCCACGCTTAATACAAATCTGAAAACGAAAATACGCTATCACTTAATATTTCTTTGGAACTTCAGTTTGTGTTTTTTGCACCTTTAAATGACTTTTACAACATTTTACTCGGATCTAAAATTGTGTAACTGCGTCCGATGGTTTAAAATCACTTTTTCATGTTGAAATGAACATAAGGAATTCAAAAATAGCGGTAAGAATGCTGTATGAGGAAACTTCATGCGCTTACACAAGAAGAATTTGAAAATAAATGTTTGATTTGACTCACGTTTAAAACTTTTTTCTGTAACTCTTTCGTTTGTGACTGGCAACAGACACCTCTTCAGTAAGGTTCCAACAATAGTCAGCTAACGTGTTCTGTGACGACTTTCCTGCACATCTTTTCTGCATGCTGGAAATATCCTGGTGGAAGCTTTCCCCATGTTCGTCGCTCACTGCGCCCAGGTTCGGAGGGAAGAAGTCCAAGTGGGAATGTAACAAGTGAAGGTTCAGTGACATATTACACCCCACCGTCTGGTATGCGTTTAACAAGTGAACTACAAGTTCCTTGTAGTTTTAGGCTTTTACGTTTCCAAGGAAATTTAGATAAACCACTTAGAACGTTAGCCGTGCAGATCCCTCAGTTTCCGTCAACAGGTGTACAAATATATCATCATTAATGATTCCACGAATTTGCGGTCCAATAAAGATGCTTCCTTTAATTTAGCAGCATTGAGTTTTGGAAATTTCTCAAATACTCAAAACGCTTACCATGTTTGTTCATAGCTTTAACGAAGATTTTCATTAACCCCAATTTAATGTGTAGTGGCGGTAACAGAAGCTTATCTTTGTCAACTAGCGATTGACTTCTGGCATACTTTCCCCCTGGAATTGAGTTTTCTGCCATGAGCCAATCCTTAATTTTGTAGTGTTTGTCTTTTGCTCGGCTGTCCCGTTGACAAAGAAAGCAGCAAAACTTTGGGTAGCCAAACTGCATTCCTAGGAGTAACCCTATGAGACTTTTAAGGTCTCCACATATATTCCAACCATATTTTGAGTAGTTTATACCTGTCAAGAGCAAATCCATATTCTCGTATGTTTCCTTCATGTGGACAGAGTGGGCGCTCGGTATTGACGGGTGAATATTTCAGTCATGTAACAGCGCCAACTTTAAACTAAATTTAGACAAATCTACAGAAAGTCTCCATTCTTTAGGGTTGTGTGTACATCCCAGCTCTTGCAGAAGTCCTTCTGCATCGTTACAGTAGACTAATTGGCCGTCCTTAGAAAAAATGATGACAATGATCGCTGGTGTTTCTTTTTTGACACTTTAACACCTTGCTGTAACAAATTCCATCCCTGTAGACGAGAAGCCAAGAGTTCCGCCTGCGTCTTCGAAAGATTGAAGTCTGTCACTAGATCATTAAGTTCAGACTGCGATATAAGATGAGGTACAGTTACTTTCAGGAAATCAGGGTCCACATTAGAACGTGAAGGTCCAGGTTCGTCTTCTGAATAGGTGCTGGTTGGTTCTTCTTCATGCAGCGTCCATTGTTGTGGCGTCTTAGGAATTGGTAGGGAATCATCACGTTTAACAGGTCTTAGGTGTGAAGGAATATTGGGGTAAACTATGGTATGTTTAAATTTTGAATTATGGCCACCTGTTTTTATTAATTAAAAGTAACAAGCGGTAAGATGATCCTTCTGGTCCCTCCGCGCCATACGGACTGCGACAGACATTGATTGGCGAGTGCCAGTGAGCCAGCCACGTAAATATCGCGAACATCTACTGCAACATGAATGTGGTGCCCAGCTCTTGTCCTGACCCCCAACTTTCATACGCCTTCTTCACTATACGGTAATGGATTTTCTCTGCGACTTTGGGGTGAATTCACCACAGACGTAACAAAACAAGTTCGGCGAGTTAACACATTTACGAGACATGGCTAACACAACAACTCAACAAAGTACACCTATGTTATTATTTTTCTTAATATTCAAGTGAACTGTATGTAAATTCACACTATCACACTTTGGTTCACAATACACAATTGCATACGCTCTTTGTTTCGGTTTGTGTGCCTGGCCGCGCCTGTATACCTGCCGACCGCAAGCGCTTCGTACCCTAAATGAGCCTCTTCTCCGAAAGTTTAGGTGTTATCGCAAAACGGATTTCAGATCTGTAATCAGCGCAAAAAGATGCACTAAAATCACCTAATTTACTTAGGGGCAAATTTAATTGCTGAACCTTGTAGTTGGCGTTACTTGCGAGAAACATGTTAAACGCTGGGAGGACAAAATACAGAGTTTTTGATATTGACGTTGATTGTGCTAATATTACCGCTGTTCCGTAAAGGGTCAACATCAGGTTGTGGGAATAACTAATGGCGTATAGTTTTCTTTTTGCTTCATTTTGTGAGGTGTGTAACGTGTGTTATCAAGAACTACAAAGCAACAATTACAGACGTTGTGCCATGGACCATGACGTGTCTGCGCGGAAGAGGTGAAAGTGAGACAAAGCATAATGTGGTGGGGGTAACTCCTGCCGTGCTGCAGTTGACGGCGCAGTACTCTGCACAAAGCCAAGCAAGGAGTTGACCTGCTTCGTTTCTTTGGGCATAATCCCACAAAGCGGACGCGTCCATCTGCATGTCTCCTACAAAAGTACGCAGTATTATTTCTCTGAATGTGTACAGTTTCCTGCGGCTAGAAGTTTGGCCTATTGCGACTAGACCTATTTGCTTATCCATTCTATAGGTTTATATAAATTTCACTAGTATAGATTTTAACGACGTTAAATTTGCCACTTTACACTTCACAGTAAGTTATTCCTTGAAACTTTAATAGTTACAACACCGGTGAGGAAATTTCGTACATTTATGGAATCCTAAAAGTTATCACGATGTATGCTAAGGTCCTCCCATTGAACCCAGTCCTGAGCCATGTTAGTTCAGACTGTCTGCTGATGTTCTTTCCTGAGTACTGTTTTAAAGGAAATGATCGCAATATATGGTATCGATGGCACATTTATCGTAGGAGATGATATTAATATAACGTTTTCACGGGGCGGGAAGTTCCCGTGGAGTATAATTCGTCCTGTACTCGTTAGAATACAACGTAGGACGATTCTAATTTGTTTCCTTAGGCCCTGCATACTTCAACTTCTGTGTCGTCGTTACAATGCCGCGGCCGAGTGGGCGGTAGTTTTGGGAGGTCTCGGGTTGAAATCTGAGCCCACAAATGGGCTGTCCTGGGGTATTTTGTGATTTTCCTTAGTCTTTCCAGAAATATGCATAAATAGTATCTTAAATGATGTTGTACGTCCTTCCTAATTTATTGTTTGCTAATATTCATTCATCCTACAGTTATCGTTTGAGCGGCTGGCGGCGTCGGTAAACAAAAACGACTAAAATAAAACCGGCAATAAATGTGTTTGCACGTTATTTGATGTACACTAGTCTGGAGGAAGGGGAAAAAGTCTTAAGTTTGCTGAGGCGCTTTAACTACGTAACAAATATCGCTGAAAAGTAATGAGAAGTGCGAAGTCGAGCCAGCCGATCTTGGCCTTACGGAACGCGCTGACAGACAGCAGCCGACGGCCACAACAGTCTCTGGAGCGGCAAGTCCCCGGAACTGGAAGGCGGTCAGCAATGGGCCAACCTAGACACACCGCGACCAGCACCAAAGTGTTGTAGCAGCTCCTGCTGAAGGATGTTGCACTGTGGGATCACCGATCAATGACGTCACATGAAATTGAGGCAAGAGAGAGAGATAGAACTCTAGCGCGCCGTGGCGCGAGCGCTGGCCGCACGCGAGGTGGGAAGGGGAAGAGAAAGCTAGCCTTTTCAAGTTGTTCTAACTGGTTGGTTGGTTCGTTCATAAACCCCGCGTGTAAGAATTAAAAATGGCTTGAGCGCCAACTTGTGTTCGCTAACCCTAGACTGATAACTAAAGTTAAAAGCCAGCGCAGAAAGAAAGGGTGGGGAGAGAGATTTGAGTCCGGCCATACCAAGTCGAGCGGTTTGGTAGTGAACAACTTGGCTGGCGAGAGTGGAGCGAGGCCGCGAAGTACGGCCACCGTCGGCCGGGGCTAAACGGGGACTCGCAACACAGAGTTTCAAAGCACAGTATGTGGCTGCTGCCGTGGCAGCACAGAAACCGAATTGTGACAGCAGCTGTAGTAAGCATCGTGGTTGTCTTCACGGGTGACAGTCTGATTGGAGTGTCGGGGACTGAAGCAGCGACTGATGTGTCTCCAGCCGCAGTGGCGTCTTTGTCTTATTATTGTTCGTACGACACATGCCAGTGCAGTGCCGATCTCCGTGAGCTGACATGTAGAAGCATGTCATTCACGCGTGTTCCATCGCCGCTACCAACAACACTTGTCAAACTGTGAGTAAGAAGTTTCCACACTGTATTTGTTTACCATTTGAAAGGCGAAGCTGATATGAATATGAAGATTTCATACTTACCTCACAGAAAGCACATGATAGCCTGTATATTGTGAAGTTAACTCTGGTAACGACGTTCAGATGAATTTCGTTGGTTATTCTAGTAACTAATTCAAAGTCTGGCTGAAATGTTCGAGTTGTGTAACTTTAAAGCAAGCGGCATGTATGATTACCACTGCCCATTAAAGGGGAGTTACTTACGGGGTTCTTTTAACACCCAGAATTTCTGCATTTTTCCAACACAGTATATTGCTGCGTTTTGTGCTATCCCGACAATAACCAGCGATTGCTATTCCAGCCTTCTGGGATGTGACGCCGTGTCATTGATTAGTAGTGACAGACGTTTCGAAGAACTGTAATACCGTCGTCTTCAGGGTCAGGCATTCCAAGAAGAATATAAGCCTCCCCATAGAGGTGTAAGATGCGAAATTTGAGGCAGTTTTGTGGGACTCCTTGACCCTGGAGATGAAAGCACTGCGAATCTTTGAATTTTCTGGAACTACTCAACCACTCGCAGAACGTCACCTCCTAGAACACTTGCATCTTCAGCTACACCGCTGTGAAAATCACAGATCTCTCAAACGATTATGTACCTAAACAATCTTTGTAATGGAAAGAGATTGTGCTCTCTGTGAGGTAGAATCTGAATATATGTATATTATTTAAGGTAAATTACATTTTGCCCTTTAGGCCCAGACTATATGCGTCATGAACTGTACACAGTGGCGGTAGAAATAGTATAGTTGACGTTTAAGTGGGACAGTTGCCGTTTTAGGGAATTGGTAACAGAATTAACGTTGTACAATACAGCATTACGTCCGCGGATTTTATTTCTGAAGTTCGTATGGCTGTGAGATAAAGGGGTAATGGTTTTCTTTAGCATAATCATAGGCGTAACTTGACTATTAAAATTGGAGGAGGAGGGGACGTATCGACCATGGGTATTAGGAACTTGACGAAGTAGTCAAGTTAGAAAGACGGGGAATGTTGGTTTTAACCAGTCCTTAATATACCTACACCCCTTGAACCCACTCACTCCAGTTTTTCGTATTTGCCCCTCTTCAACTCAACAGCCAAAAAAAAAACTATTCTTAGATAGACAAAATTGGGGGGGGGGGGAGGTTTGCTCTTCCTTGCCCCCCACCCCCACCCCGCCCCTCAAGTTACGCCTGGAGGCATAGTCACCGGAATTATGTTTGTATTAAGCTTCGGCGTGTTTCCAACGAGGCGAGGATTTAATTGTAAGCTGTTATTTGAACAGTTTTACCACACAGAAGTTTAATGTTCTCAGTGGGGAAGAGGCTGGGGCTTGTGCAATTTTCTCCGCTCATGAGAAGTTGAATTGCTTCGAATTCAGAGTAGCCGTAGGTTTGTTATCGTAGTGCTGTTCAGAAACAGGTGTTTGCTCATCTTGTTGTGTTTACTGTCGGCGGGGTGCAGCTGAAATATCGTGTATACCGTGTAAACGTGCTATGGAAATTGGAATTAGGGCTTGTTAACGGCGTTATAGTTATAGTGCAAAATGCGTAACATTGGCCATAGAAACAATTTTCGACACAGCGTGGTCATTGAAGATTTCTAAGACTTAAGAAGGCAAATCTTTCCCTCCATACATGGATGGGGTCACCACACAGAGTTTTACTGCACCTGCTTAGCAGTAGGGCTTGTAATTTCGTAGAGTACATCAACAACGGCAAATCAGCGAGTAGTCGATTTCATGATTAAACTTTCATATGGGCAACAGAGCAGGCACGTTGGTAGCCAAGTTCCGCTTTTTACTACCTTTCATTTCTGTTAAGACACCCAAACACCCAATGTTATGTCTTCGTTTACTTATGATTTTTCTAACGACGTTGGTGCTTGCCCAGCCTGTATTTTCTGTGGTTTTCTGTACGACGCTATAAGTAACTGAATACTACACAGCGTCGAATCTTGTGTAACCATTAACGAATTGAAAGGATCGAGTCGTGGCGTAATTGAGGCATTATCTCAGAATTTGACTGAAAGTGTTGACGAAAAGAACAAAACACCAGTCACTTATAGCGGATTATCTGGTCGAGATTCGAAGCAGGCATTTCCCGAATGCAAGTGTAGATCTTTACGTCTGCACCACCTCGTTCGATCAGATTATGTGGCGTCGAATTCTTAGTGAGAAATAAATTTGAAAGGATGTGGGAGGAAGCGGTTGTTGTCTAAAGGCGTAGTAATATCCCAAGTGTTCCAGGAGAAACTGAGAAAGGTTAAAAAACACTGGCCGGGATATTCAGCGTCTCCGCCGACATCTGAACCCGGAACCCCGCGAACACGAAACATGACTCGGCTGCGACGTTCGGTGTGACGTTTGTTGAAATAATATTTACACACGTGTGAAACTGACGCGTGTGTGACTTGTCATTACGTCGCGACGCCATGAGGGTACCATTGGCACGTAATGGTACATTAACACTTACGATGTGAATTTATGATCAGGCCAAAATTTGCAATTAAAATACCGAGCTATAAACGGTCTCGCAACGTAATGTGTCTGATTCTTGATTTACAGTTTAGAAACGATTTATAAAAGAGTTTAGTGTTAACACGAAGATATCAATAAGCTCTCTAACAAATATGCATATCATGTGGCTTGTTCCGTCGATAATATTATTAAATGCCTTAAGATCCCTTACGTGAATTGTTATACTTCTTTACACGTTTAGTTTTATGTTACTAATATCAGAATTGATTCTAATTACTGTTGTCAGTAAACTGTTAAGTGAAACCTGTATGATAATATCTTTCTACAGTTAAATATGTAGGCATTGCATACTGGTATATATGTCTAAAATATTTAGTAAACAACCGAGTGGAATAAATTGGAGCTATTAAATGCTGGTTAAGAAATTTAAAGAAAGGTAGTTTGGGTGTCTGCTGTTGGTACGTTGAACCCTGAAGATTACACACTAATATACAAGTATTCAGTCCAGTCCTACATTATACACATCGTGTGTCCATTGCAAAGACAAATCGGCGAATATTGTTTAAGAAATCGTCGATGATTATTACGCGAATCTTAAGTTTCGTCTCGTGGTCGTTACCTCTTCTACCTACTCGCAGTAGGTGTCGAGGTTGTTTATCTTGACTTGATCACACTCAGACGCACACCACAGTCGGTAGGACTGCTCTGGACGAGGGATCAGTCCGTCGCAGAGACCTCTACCTGACAACACAAACACTCACAAGAGACAAACATCCATGCCCCCGCTGGGATTCGAACCCACGATCCCAGCAAGCGCTCGACCGCAGACGTACGCCTTAGACCGTCCGGCCACTGGGATCGGCCACGAATCTTACAAAGCTCATAAATATACCGTGTGGGCAAACTGCAGAGCTGTTTTAATTTTAAAAGCGCAGTGGTTACTATATGCGCCACCAGCATTAATGTTAAAACAAATCCTTGCAGTTTTTCCACACAGCGTATTAATGTGTCGCTTATGATTCTCACAAGAAAGAGCAGTTACGTCCCTAAACATCCTTAACCGTTTGCTACTTATAATACAGTAGCAGTATGTTTGAGATAGGAACTGAATTGTTTATATAATATTTAGATGAATTTTAGGACTTCACAGAGTTTGTTTAAAAAAGGTGGTGCATGTAGTAATCAGTGTGCTTTAAAGGGTGTATATGAGGTAGGCACTAGCAAGGCATGAGTGTTGCAGTGAGTCAAGTGCCCGTTTTTCTTCCATCCAGTGTGTGTTGTGTCGCAAGCCGCTGTAATAATATAGGCCACAGCGTGCGGAGAGGCCTGCCAACGTAACTCGCCTTGCTGCAGTAGACAGACGGTTTATCGTACTGCAGCAATGCTGTCACAATACAGTGAATCAAAATGCCCCCTCCACCCCCTTCCGTAGCTTTCTGCATTTAATTAAAGCCCAGACTTTGACACAGCATATAACGTTTGTATTCTAATGAATAAATTGACAATGGCCTTAGCAGACCAGATGGTAATAATGCGATATGGTTATAAGCGATAATGCTAATTAATTTGTAGGCCTATCGTAGTTAACGCTTCTGACTTGGCCTCTTTCAGGACCATGTATTATGAATTTCAGCCGATCCCAGTGGCCGCGCGGTCTAAGGCGTAGGTCTGTCGTCGAGCGCTTGCTGGGATCGTGGGTTCGAATCCCACCGGGGGAACATGGATGTTTGTCTTTTGTGAGTATTTGTTTTGTCAGGTTGAGGTCTCTGCGACGGGCCGATCCCTCGTCCAGAGGAGTCCTACCGACTGTGGTGTGTGTCTGAGTGTGATCAAGTGAAAATAAACAACCTCGACACTTACTGTGAGTAGGTAGAAGAGTACGTATTATGAAATTCGTGTACAGTTTGTTGGACTCCTTACACAAGGGATGAGCCCACAGCAGGGCATCTGGCCTACCCACGACAACATTCACACAGTGGATACCACCGAGTGGGATTATAACGGTACAGTCTAAATGTTCGAGCCGTTTAAGACGGCGCGCATCTTAGGCAGTGACTTAATTGGTAGACGCGCTTCTTATTAATTATAGCAAACAAATTAAAATGTTGAAAATTTTCGTGATTTGTAGTCTTAATTAATTTGTATGGTTGATTTAATGTTGCTATCAGTACGGCGAATGGCAAGGTGGTTAATGAATGCACAAGTGCGTAGAAATGGCCATGGTATGACTTAGGGCACTGTCTCGGTATTGGCCTGGAGGGACTGAGAAGAAACATTGAAAACCTGAGACAGGATAGCAGATGTCCCGTTTAGATTCGAAAGACGTTCCCTCCTACCGCTATTCAGAAGCATTATGGTTTTAATCAGATTCATCGGTATGTTATTCTGTTCAGATAAGAATACTAACCCACAGCCATAAATAAATGAATTGCTTAATAAAGTGAATAAAATAAACATATAAACCGGTAGGAGTAATACACATACACTTCACGTAAAGTACTTGGTTTTGAGTCATCCTATATAAGGAGGCATCAGCATGCATAGACGCATATTTCGTACATGAGACACACATACAGTTGGAGTTGCTCAATGCAACCAGGCTCTGTGCGTTGTATTTATAAAAGCACCGATCATCCTTTATATCGCTCGGGCAACGCCCACCAACCTCCTTTACGTATCATCTGACTCTCTCTTACTGTTGTGCATACGTTTACAGCGTGCCCGTTATAAGAATGCATCCGTGCAAATGTATTCACTTCGAAAACTTCGTGTAGTTTTAGTTACAAAAAATCCTACATGTTTAATTTTGTTGCGTGAAAGGCACCTACATTATCAGCTGGTGAAACATCCATTGAAAATTCAACAGAAATGTCTGAGAATTCCTACTCGTAGCCACTATTTCCACAGTTAACCCTTCATTTGAGCCACTCTTATGATAATGCGTTATAGCTCGTAAAGGATGCTACAGAATTAGTTTCGCTGAATATGTACGCTGTTCAAAGTCAGTTGGATAAAATAAGCTGCTACCTGTCCAGAGGCACTGCGCTGCAAGTCAGAAGGTCGCGGGTTTGATTCCCGACAGTGTCATTGGAATTTTTCATTGACATAATCCTTCCGGCCGCACTGTGGCCCTGGGGTCGACTCAGCCTCTGACAGAATTGAGTACCGGGAGTATTTCCTGGCCGGTAAAGGCGGCCGGTGCGTAGGGCTGGCAACCTTGCCACGTTCATGTGCCGACTGTATTGAAATGTGGGAGCCTGGAACTCCTGGAACCCTAAGGGTCTGTCCAGGCCTGTAATGGGGTAGCTTTAACTTTTTATCTGTCTAGATATGGTATTCTTTAAAGATTGGGACTGCAGTACCGACTCAGGCATGCGTACCTTTCAGTATCCTTCATTACTGCAGGTTTTTGCAATAGTTACAAATATTTACAACTGTGACACATAAACACAACTCGACAAATATTACCTATTTTAGAGTACACTATATATTGCATCAATACAGAATTTTAAATTTAAGGCTTGAATGGCAAGGTTTATAAGGCTGTGTTATGGATAGGCCTGCGTCCTCTAACAAACATTCCCACAAATATTGATAAGATATTAACTTTTTCTTTTTTGTTTTACAAAAATTTATATTTTATTTTTATAAAATTTGGACTGTTGCAGTTAAACCGAATTATATCAGAAATGGGCGTATTAATTTCGTTTCCTGTTCCATTTTTAACTGTCAAGTTTAATTGAAGAAGAACAGATTTTTTCCACCGCAGTTCAACTTCTGTCACATTTGTCATATTTTTAGTTAAGTGCGTTTTGGTTTTGCAGTATGTCGCGACTTCTTCCACTCTGTACACAACACGTATCTTCACTGTACAAAACGTGTTGGTAAATATGCATCATGTGCGATCACATTCAGAAAGATTTTCAGTTTCGCGTATGAACTACGTTTATGTATTTTTTACAGTTCTCATAATAAACTGCGTTTATTTCCCAATACAGCATTGACAGGTTGGTCTTTATAATGGAGATGGGCTATATTTTCTGTGAGGTGGGAACTGACCTCTAAGTTCTTACACGAAATTATTTCATCAGTGGGCTAAACATTCTATGTCTAGAGCTATGTCTAAATAACAATATCAGTTTCTGTGTCAACCAGTAGCACCTTAACCTAGGCTAAACAGAGGTGTGGCAGTTACAGTGGAAATTTCGGTGTTTTGGTTTGCCTCGTAAGTATGTCAGAAAATGCAGGCGTAGTGGAAAAATTCCGGAACGTTCCTACCATCCCTGAGTCTAGATTTATCGAGTTAAAGATACACGCAACATAGAAATCATTTTATATTTAAAACAGTAATACTTACGAGAGGTGCGTAATGAACATAAAGTGTGTGCTTCACGTTTATCTACAGTTTTTTTTGGAACATTCTTCGCTGAGATAGGCTTATGTATTAGCCGATTACACACCAGTAACAGTCGAGATACAGTTTATCGTTTGATTTTAAACAAAATTGCAGCTGTCAAATTCTAATAGACCATCGCAGTATACAACTCCGTTGTATTACGCTTAGCGGTTTCAGAGTTGTTACAGACAATCGGATAGACTGACGTGGCGAAAGAATAAGTAATTTTTGCAACTTTTCTTTCCGAAAGTGCTAATCTGGAATATCGGTGATAGAGGTGAAATATCTGAATCACATGTCAGTCTTCTGGGATGTAGCGCTGTATCATTGGGCAGGTAGGTCGCAGTGTTCCGAAGGATCGTAGTGCCTTCATTATCCGTGTCCAGCAGTCACGACTACTCGAACGTAAAGCTGTTTCTCCTTTGCGTGAATCATTTATGCAATTCTAAAACAAGGATGGACAACAATCTAAAGCAGTGTAGCTCAAAAAAAACTACGGATCCGCACATCCTTGCTGACGTAAATATGGAGTGTCCGGATGACAGGTAACCAAAATTAAAAATGTGTATCTGAGAACTGATTTTTGATGGCTACGAATACACACCAGTAGCGTACGCAACACGGCACTGCGTGGTTTGAACTTAATTAAACTGATCGTCGCTCGCTTCGTGGGCAAAGGCGGTTTCTTAATCATACATTGTAACGGTCGTAAGAAATAATCACATCGCCAGTTAAAGGCGTTCCACAGTTATGTTTAACAAAACGTTATTTGCTTGATTTAAAGAAATAAGTAACTCCAAAGCAGCCATTACAGGCATGTATCCACGGATCCCCTGGAAACTGGTCACGGATCTCTTGGGATCCGCAGAGCACCCCTTGGGAACCACTGGTCTAAAGCATATCGTGGAGAACAGCCTTAAGCTCCGTAAAAGTGCGCAGTGAATGATATAAATTTAGCACTCGTACGAGTTAAAATGTGACGTGATTGCACAGTGTGTTTCAAGATTATTTACCTGTTTTGCTGGTAGTTACGCGCTACCGTGCAGTATCCACTACTCGTTTCGTTTCACCTGAACGTGTGACTGTCCACGTAATGCCAATTTCAGCATGGTCGTTAAACTCTTGGCTAGTCTGGTTACAAGGACTGAAGAGCGCTGTATGCTTGTGCTCAGTGTTTCTAACATCTTCACCGCAGTATCAAGACCAGATCTGAAAACCAACCAACCTTTTATCCAGCTTGTACTGGTTGGTTCTTCCCCGGCGTTACAGTGACCGGATCAAGAAATTTACCACTTACTTACTTCTATTGATGAGAGTATACTTTTACCCCCCCCCCCTCCCTCCCCAACGTCTTCGTACAATTGTGCTGAGTCAAACACATGAGTAACTTCAGTCAGCCCAAAATTCCAGGCAAGTCACCCTGGTACCCGCAATAATTCTGTTGCGCCTAGTATTTTCTGGAATAATTGCTTGAGGTTCTTTTTTTTCATTTGAGTTTCTGAAAATGTCACCTGAAGACCGAATTCCCTGCAGAATTGCTGGTTTCCGTCAGCAAAGAATTTGAACAATAACGTTTTTGTTTAGCGGTCATTTATTCTTGTGGTGGGGCGAAACTGCGCCTCTGTGGACCTGAGGCCTATATAGACCCATTGTCCATTCCCTGAATGACAGACAATTTAATATGGAGCACTTTTAGAATGATAATTATAACTGACGTGAAAACTGAAGTATTCTGTGAAAAACTTGGCCTAGTGCCAAGGTAGTGCCGGAACTTACGTGCGAGCGTTACGGCCAATGGTTGGTGGACGTTTAGTTTACAGTACTCTTACGTGACAAGAATTTTGGCTTGTGTGCTGATTATAAGGCGCAGATACATGTCCTGATAGAAAAAGAATATCTGGTTTCTAGATGACATTGTCCCTATGTTTAACCTTTTAAAGCCTAGCGGTAACTTTACGTGCCACCAGCTTTAACATTAAAAAATTCTACGTGGTGCCCACATTGCGTTTATGTGTTTTGTACGGATCTCAGAACAAACAGCAACTTTTGCCTAATAAAACATTAAGAGACTGGTTCTTATAACCGAAGTGGAGAGTGTTTACAGCGCGGTACGCACTGAGTCCTTATATAAAACAGATGCGCTTCGTCTTTAACCTTTTAAAGCCTAGCGGTAACTTTACGTACCACCAAGTTTAACATTAAACAATTCTACGTGGTGCCCACATTGCGTTTATGTGTTTTGTACGGATCTCAGAACAAACAGCAACTTTTGCCTTACACAACATTAAGAGATTGGTTTTTATAACCGAAGTGGAGAGTGTTTACAGCGCGGTATGCACTGAGTACTTATATAAAACAGATAAGCTTCGTCTTTAAAGGGTTAAAGGGTTAATTAAGCAGCATATCGTGACAATATGGGGGACTGGAAGTATATCTCCATTTATTTTTATCCGTATTATATGCAAAAAGTGGCCATTTTCATACACCGAATTTTTCAAGCCGTGAAAAGATCGTACTTTGCCACAGCTGAATATCAAACCCCGATATCTCCATCGTGCAGCTCGCTGTTTAATTGCGAGCTGTTTCGGTTCCCACGGCACAAAGGGTTTATCATTCCCTGAATTATGTGGATAGTTAATTGGGGTTATGTGACAGATTTATCTCGTTACTCAGTAATAAGAATAAGGTAGCAGTGCAAGTTTCTGTAATATCTAGCTGCAATTTGTATAGGCTTCCGAACACTGTTGTTGCCATATAGGACTGTAAACTTTCAATGTTATTATAATGCAACAGGAGAAATGTTGATCAAACACATGTAAATATTATTCACCTTCATATTGACATTGAAAATAAACAAATCTCTAGATGTTTCTTTCCGATCGCCTTGTTCATTCTTAGGCGGACGTTATTCATTTCAGTTGAGAATGTAAACGGAGTAAATTATTCGTGAAATAAACTCGAATGGAAAAACAGTGGCAGATTTATGGCATTATTTTTTGAATGTAATATCGTATTTATTTCACGTACATCCAACAAGTGCCCATTCAGTGTTTGCGTAACCCTCTCAAACCTACATTTCACTCATGTATGTCACACAACTAAGTTTTATGCTGGGAAACCCTTTCAAATTAACATAAACAGTGATTTACATAACTACTCTAGAAGGTAAGACGGTGCCCCCACCCCACACACCGTTAAGGTTTCTTGCTCTGAAGAAGATGTGCATCTTATTAGGGGCAGAACGATTTTTCTCAATTTGTCAACGGTAGAGTTAAATATTTTTCCATAAGAGAATATGAAGAGTCATCGTCGTTATTAATCCTCTGGAACCTGCAGGGAAAGAGAGAGAGAGAGAGAGCACGAGAAGAACAAGTATAGGGAGAGACAGACAGTACAGTTATTACAGGGAAACTGATAAAAAGTTTACGGGTTTGAAGAAGCGCAGGATCTGTCCGCTCGTCCTTGTGTCAAAAGTGGGTTGAAGACAGAGAAAGAGTTGGGGAGTGCAGAAGGTAAATTATGGAAGTGGACTGTTTTGTGATGGCTTTAGTAGGGTTGAATTTGATAATACGATGGGATGGAATTGAAATTCATGTAACTAATATTTTAACACTTAATTCGTAGCTCACGGAGAACACATGACGTCACCGTTCTAAAGACCAACCTTTTAATGATGTTTAACGAAATACTCGCTCTCTGTTATGATAATCATACGGAAGACATTAATACACTGTGTGGGCAAAATGCTCCGATTTGTGTAGGCCTAATGTCAACATGTGGTGAATATTCTAACAGCCGTGATTTAAAGGGTTAATAGCGCCATCAGTTATCACCGCTTTACGGTGCGCTGCTGGCATGCCCGAGAATTTATGCAAATGTTACAAAATTTGTAAACCTGCTCTGTCAAGTTTTCTGTGTTATCGAGAATTCTTTCATAACAAGGACTAAAGCACCAACTCTGTCACACCACAGAGTTGAAACGGAAGTATTTATAAATATTATACCACACAGACTTCAGATTTTAAAATTCTAAATCTAAGCTCTCCGGAACTACACAGCGACTCTCAAGTGCATGCAAATGTGATGTTTTTATTCCGGGCTTTTGACGAGTAACATTTCTCATAGGCCCGTGTCGCCAAAATGTGAAGGAACGAAGGGTTAATGTTAAACGGATGTGACGCAACGAATAGAAAGAAAAACTCAACAACACGTCTGACGGAAACTATAAATGTCTCACTAAAAGATAAATGATGGTTAAATGGACAGCTTTCTGGACCTGTTATACAGTGAATTAATCTGTATGGATAATGTCCAAAAGCTTATTTCACTTTCTTTTAGGGACTGTTATTAAGCTGGCTCACATATGGAAGTGTGAGACAAATAAATGAAAGCAAATAATACATAGAGACAACATTATTATGATTTCTAAGAAAATAACCACAATTAGTTAAACGTATTTTATCTTTATACATATCAAATAACCATAGCTTTTAACCCTTCGGTCCGAAGCTCTACGCGTTTTTCCATTCCAGAAGAATACTTTTTATGTGCTTCACTTAACTACGCTCTCAGAATCTCAAACTGGTAGGAAGCTGGTAAATAATTAATTGGAAAAGATTCAAAGGGCGTGTTTCTGGATTCATTGAGGTATTTGACTCGAGTAATAACTTAAGAAGATCACGAAAACCGTCGATCGGTGTCACCGGTAACCCGGCTGAGAGTCAAACCGGAACCCTCACACATCCAAATCTATCGTTGCCTGCTCGGTGAATTGTCTTACTTCGCCTTTAAGTCATACATTCAGTGGAGACTGCTGTCTACTGGATTGCTTCACTTTGTAGTTCAGTAGCTAAGTACAGACGTCTCGAAGGGACCTGCTGCCTCCGTCTGGACGGTGGCTGGTGAAGATGAACGCAGTAGGCTTCTCCAAAACATTGGTAGGCTAACAATATACACGGCGACTCTTGTTAGAAGGCTCTGTCCTCGGATTACGGATATGTTTGTGATTAGAGCAGAGTGGTCCTCTTTGAGATGTGACGCCGTGTAATTAGCTACATACTCGTATTTACCTCACGTAGACTGGCAAGTCCGCACTGGTGAGCTAGTGTTGGCACGTCCGGTTTATAGGACGTGAACGCTGTAGGAAACCGATTTGTGCTGATGTCAATCCGGAGGAGGAAGTGGGAGCAACGAAAACGTAAGGTACTGGGCTGCATAGGACGTTCCCAGTAAAGCCAGAGATATTTCTCTTTATTGTCGGCCTTGGGAATCACCCAGCGTCCTAACTAGGAAGTTCCCAGGGTGAAGCCTTCGGCCCGTTAAAATACTTGGAGGTATACCTCCACGCCTTAGTAAGTTTTCTCAATGTTGGGCTTAATTAATTAGACTGTTGCTAAGAACTTAGAAATCTCACGCAGAGGAATACATAATGAGAGTGTTCCAGAGTAGATTGCTGAGGGAAATGTTTGGATCTCAAACCGAAGAAGTGCCGGGAGGATGGAGTAATTTTCATAATGAGAAATTTTATAAATTGTATTCCCTACAAGAGTTTATTAGGGTGACCAAATCACTGACGCAGAGATGGGTGGGGAGGGTGACAGGTGTGGGAGAGATATACACAGACCACGGCCGGCCAACCCGAAGAGAAGAGACCCCTAGGAAAACTTAGGCGTGTATGAAAGGATAATATTAAAATGTACGTATGTTAAATAAATAGGATCAGAGGGTGCGGACTATATTTATTTTTGTCATGCTAGGGACCAAAGGTATGCAGTGCATGCGGTATTGAAATTTCGGGTTTCGTGTAAGGCAATGAATTTGTTCAGCTGCTATTCGAGTGTTTGTTATTTTATCAAGAATGATCCTGCGTCGTGCGTCATTAGTTAAAACATACGACTGCAACCAGAACCTCACCTAGAAGGCCTGGAGTTGCTTTCACAGGTACTAAGAGGCACAACAGTAACTTCTAGTATAAACCAGAGAACACTCACTTCATCCGCACAATGTGGAAAGCGCTATTGAGCTGTACTAACACTCCTATAGAAGCTCTTCATAAGGGAGTGACATCGTAATTGATTAATAAAGATAAATAATCTAGACGCTCACGAAATATCTATATAAACCAGGCTGTAAATAGGTCAGATCTGCTCTTAGAGGGATTCTGGCCAATGTTTCTCTAAACTGAATGCCACTAGCTTTTGTAAGAGGAAACTGCTACCGTGTAAACTTCTGAAACTCACGGGCATCCACTTAATGTAACTTTCCTGTCTGTAATATCTCTTCTGTCAGATAAGACAGTAGGGGTGTGTAATTTAATTGCTGGCTTTTGCTTCCAACGTAGAGACTGTAACCAGCCCAGATCCAAGCACTGGAATGAACTTTTTACGACCAATGCTCTACAATTCTATTTAAGTGAGATTTGAGGTTTTCACGCCGCGAATGCCAAGATTACGGCCTTTGGAGCTGAGAGAGGAAAAATGGGACTTTGTGTATGGCATAGAGTACCGGGATCTGGGTTTGAGCTTGCATGCGGAGGCGGTAGATTCCTCCGAAATGTCGGTTCATATCTACGAAAGTACAAGACACCATACTCCAGAAGAGTGTAGGTGTCAGTATCTATCGAAACGTCACAAGCAGGGAGTAAGTAGAAAGAAAGATGGGGAGTGGTTAAATGAGACGCATTTCCTGTCCTTATTACGGTATTTATCTAACAGTTCGATGGTGCATGTCTCGATAGTTGTAGGCACAATACAGAAATACCGTTGGCCGTAGACTGTTCATCTTTTTTACGAATACAAAATTTGTAGTAGAGAAATAAGCGCTGTATATCTATTGTAACAATCCTGCGAAAGTTACAATTACAGTCTGTAGACAAATTCGCAAGAATTTAATGGCTAGAATAACTGCGTTGTAATTGTGTGTTTTAAAGGCTTAACTTACAGTCACTGGGCGCCGTCACTTTACCGTAACATAGAAGGAAACTGTGGATGTTATTTAGTTACGGAATGCGATAGCTGATGAACTGTAAGTCATGCTCTGATCAGAACCTCTCTTTTATTCGAATAAGTAGGAACTGTCGGCCATGACCTATCACTTGCCTGGCTGTTCAAGCTCTTCCCGTGGCGTAACACACCTTCTCGGGCATAGGCCGCCTCATGTTTGAGGTTTTCGAGATCACACACAGACACGCCACAGTTGGTAGGACTCCCCTCGACAAGGGATCTGCCCCTCGCGGCGACGGCTGTTCAAATTAAATGCGAAAATAAACGATTTCTGTAGGATGACAAAGGAATGTTTCACGTAGCTTTCAGTAATGTTGCGGTTTTGTGAGTCCGTGCCACTGTGTTGTAGTCTGGTACGTGGTTACAAACGATTCGGAACAAAATATTACCCTCATCTCTAGGTTGGAACTCCGTATTGGACTATTTATAAATAGCCAAGATCTTAAATGTGTTATGTTAATTGAAATGCATTGCAGCGTTTCAATACTGAGCTGCCGCTCCCTTCAGCGCGTTAAATACCAGATCGGTCGCATCAGAATCTGCGGTCACACGGATGTGCCGGCTGCTATTGATTGCTCGTGCCCTTGTGGTCAATTGATGACTTGGTTGTGGGCGCTAGCATCAGGTTGTGTAGGAGTTTCAGCGTAATCGAAAATCTAACGCGAAACTGTTGTGTTCTACATGAGGAGAGTTCACATATCTTACATGCCCTTGTACTCTCTACATTAAAGTCCCTGAAGTTAAAAGTAAAGCCTCTGTACACGCCGTGAAGTATTAAATGGGCAAGTGGAGGTACAGCACCACTTATTCTTAACCTCGATGCTGGATGGAGATGAGTGGTCGGCGTCATTCACCAGGGAAAGATACCCCGGTACCCATTGAATTGGACTCTGGATACGCCCCGTATCTGGCCTGGAAGTGTTGTAGTAGAAACATTTCTTATGCCTCAACGATGTTAAACAGCTGGACTGGAAATTGTGTGACAGGATTAATAAGTGCCTGCTTTCAAGGCGTTTTGATGCCAGTTGAATTTTACGTATCTCGTTTAAAAGCTAGAAACGTTACAAAACACTATGTTTGAGTAGCCAACTCTAATTCCAGACAACTGCTGTCTTATATTTAAAAGTACTGTCTATTATAAGAAAATAATAGCAACGTGTAGACAGCATGTCAGATTTAGTCTCCTGATAGAGCTTTGTCAGTCCAGTATGCAACCAAATATAGTAATACATATAAAATGGATATTTTTCTGTGAGATTATTTGTTATATTTTTAAGGTATTTTTTGAATTTTTAATTTACATGCGCAGTGCCTTAGGCTGTGTTCTTTAGGATTCCGTAACGTGCAGTCCAATTGGTTGGTACCAGCGTTCAGGAGGAGAATGGGGTCTGCCTTCTCAGAATAGAAGTGTCTGAAGAAACTTCATATAAATAGGAGCCGGGGCAGTTCGGTTAGTCTAGTGACTAGGATACGGGATGAACATGGGGAATGAGGTTTAGATTGTCGGCATGGGAAGAGATTTTCCTTTTCCCCGCCGCGCGTAGACGAACGCCGGCAGCTACTCAGTTTGCCATCCAGTATGTGATGTGGAGCTGTTTCTTCGGGAAGTAGAGCGACCGGGCGCGAAAATGACCACTCAGTCCTATCTAATCCCACATAACTCTTCACGGTACCTCTGTATGAGCATTACTCCATCAGAGGCCACCACACTTTTGTAGTTTTCAATATGAAGCATCTGTAGTAGCAACGTGGAGGATATCCGAATTTCTGAGGTGGGCCAGATAATATTGTAGCTCTGTAACAACCGTAAAACAGCAATGTGGCGGTTCTATTATGGCCTAGAAATTGAACTGTTTGAAGTTAAAAGCAGGGCTGTGGAGACGATACACAAAAAACCTCCGATTCCGACTCCGACTCCTCAATTTTTAAATCTCCGACTCCGACTCCTTCGTAAAAGCTCAATATGTATTAATAATGGTAAACCTATAAGACATTTCATCACCACCACGTGAATCATCAGGCTACTTTTTAGACTTATAACCTATATTTAAGTATAAGCCGAATGGTTATTGTAGCTATCAGGGCTGTGGATTTGGGACTATCTAGTTAAGATTTTAGGTTGAGGTCGGAGTCGGAGTCGGTACATTTTTACCGACTCCGATTCCGACGCCACAGTCGTGGTGGAAAGCATATGTTTGAATGACAGCGTGCAGGTTCTCGCTTTGCGTCTCGCCATTGCATTTGCTGACTCAGTTGTCAGTAGAGTGTATAAAGGCACACTTGAACCTACGAGTAATCAAGCACTGTGGATGTCGCGCCGGCCCCCCCCCCGCCCCGAGATTGAGGCGTGTGCGTGCATTGCTGCAATCGGCACTAGGCGTGGATAGTGACTATACTTATGGCCAGGCCGCATTGTCCCCAGGGATGGAGTCCCCAGTAACAAACTGTGTGGATTCCAATCGAGTCTCGGCGCTTTTGACAAAGAGAAAAATCTCTGGCCACTGCCGGGAATGGTATCCATCCCTATGTCGGGTACTGGTGAAAGCCACTTCTAGCAACAGAACATATTCCAGTTGGCTACAGATATTGATATTGATAGCTGAAGTTAATGACACAAACCACGGACAATCAGACGAAAATCAGTTTTAAGTGTGAGTGTGGGCGAGTGTGGTGGAGGAAGTTAATTGGGCCCGCTTTGTTGTTCTGTAACCACATTTGCCTTTATATACGTAGTAAGCAGCAAGAGCCAGAAATGGAGAAATACGGCACACATGACAATGCTTATTTGTTAAACTGTTAAAACAAAGTATGTGTACTCGTAGCTATACGCACCACCGGTTTTAACGCCGCAAATTCTACATTTTTCCTTACAACGTAGTATGGATCTCGTATGATTCGTACAATTAACGTCTGTTACTTACCCACACAACATTAAACGGTTCTTCGTTTTCTTCTCCTCCTCCACCTCCACCTCCACCACCTCCACCTCCTCCACCTGCACTTCCTCCTCCTTCTCTTCCTCCTTCTCTTCCTCCTCCTTCTTCTTCTCCTCCTCCTCCACCTCCACTTCCTCCTTCTCTTCCTCCTCCTCTTTCCCTTTCTCCTCCTCCTCCGTCTTCTTCTTCTTCTTCTTCTTCTTCTTCTTCTTCTTCTTCTTCTTCCGAGAAGAATAAGTGCCTCCGTAGTTGCTCTTCTCCATCCATCGCATTAAACGGCTAGACTTTGCCATTAGAAGTGGTGTGTTTACCGTGAGATAGGAATTGAATTTTTATGTAATGTAGCTGTCCAATTGTTATTGTGAAAATTCTGCCCACATACATTAACTTCTTTTTGTATTCTCCCACTGCTGGTCACTCAAAACCCTTCACTTGACATCGCTTTATCCTGTTTAATCTTCAACGCTCCATCTTGTCTCCAACCTATCTGTACGATAAGGACGAACGGACACTGCATGGAAAACTTTAGACCCGTAAAATTTTGCTTGTTTCTCTGTAATAAATATTGGGCCTGTCTGCTATGTGTGTCATTAATAACTGTCTATTTAACTGTCCCCAGTTTTGTCTTCCATATCTGTCTCCCCCTCTCTCTGTCGCTCAGGCATCGAAGGTATAAACAAGTGGGCGGTTGGCACAACTGACCCTAACGCATGTCCACGACTATCTCATTTAAACATGTGTCAAACCTGGGAAGCAGTATGAGAGATAGGACTCTGATAATTGCAGATCTGCCGCTTGGGAGAGACAGGTACTGGCATAATAATTTCGAACGTAAAATTTGTGTGTCACAAGAGATAAAGTATTGGTACTATTACATAGCTCTGGGCACAGACTCTACCAGCTTTATCCTGTTAAGCCTCCCTTTCACCGATGTGCAGATATTCAATGTCTCGATGGCCGGGCGTGTTACCGCTCAGGGGTGTCCACCATGTGTATTTTCATGCAATAGTATAAACACAATGATAAAAAATCACCAATTTCTTTCTAATTCTGAGGCTTCTTTTGTAAACCATAAATACTATAGGCCTAAAGGAAAACACCGAAGCTTAACTAGTCTGTAGTAAGGAGGGTGGTCCAGAAATAAATTCTGTTTTGTGTCGTTAACAGAATGCAGGAGTAAATAACGACACAGTGATAGTTAATAAATCCTTTGGAAACAAAGCACGGTTCAAATGTTTGGGAACGACACTAACAAATAAAAATTAATTTTTTGGTTACCCATCCCGTTGTGCGTGATATACCACTATTTCCAGTCTACACAGACAAACACAACATTGTTGTGTTTGTCTGTGTAGATCGGAAATAGTGAAATAAAAATTACATGCATGAAAAAATTAAGCGCGGATTAAATTCAGAGGATGTCTCCTACCATTTAGTTCGGAATTTTTTGTCTTTTCGTTTGCTGTCTAAAAAAAGTAAATATTAAAATATACAGAATTCAGATGTTGCCAGTTGTTTTATATGGGGGTGGAACTTGGTTTGTCACGTTAGGGGAAGAACAGCGGTCGAGAATAGGGTGTTAGGGAACATACGCGAGTCTTAGGTGGAGGAAGTAGCAGGAGAATGGACGAAGTTGCATAATGAAGGGCTCCATGATTTGTACTCTTCGTCTAATATTATTGGGGCAATCAAATCAGAGAGAAGGAGGTGGGCTGGGCATGTGACGCGCGTGGGGAGACAAAGCGCATTCAGGGTTCTGGTGCTAAAAGCAGAAGGAAGGAAACCACTTTGAAGGCATAAAATGCATATGGGAAGATGATACTGGAATGGCGTTGACTCGGTTAGTCTGGCCGAGGATAGGAGGAAAGTGGTTGGCTCTTCTGAGCGGGGTAATAAACCTTCAGGTTACTATGTATTAAATCCAGCTCAATACACTGATTTGATGTTATACTGTCTACTGGTTATGTTATGGTATTTACAACGTGTTTCGGTTCGTTTTAAACCATCCTCAGGGAGACAAAAGGTAAGGGAATATACCGTGTATGCATATGTGCGGTCACATTAGAGATTCTTACATATACGTTTATTTATATACAAAGTACAGCGGCATTAAATACAGATCTTGTTTGACATATATCTGTGCATTTAAATACCTGTAATTATTCGAAGATGAAAGTATAAACAATTATAATTTTTTTTCACAAAAGTAAATTTGTTTGGTGTAACCAGTTGTATTATATAGATCTTGAAGGCAACATTTGCTTTTGCATCCGAATGTGAACATATGTTCCTCAGTCATTATTATATAATATCCATGTCCCGTAATGATTGAACGAGAAGTTCACTGTAGTAGTGAACACATGCGGATGTTATAAAATCTGGCGAAGTTCTTGAGCTGGTGGGAGGTATTATATTCTTAAGGAGGAATCTGCTCCATGGAGTCAGTTAGTTGGGCCCCTTGTGTGGAAAGTCTGAGACGTAACTTAATGTAGAAGGACTTAGAATATTGTTTAGTAATTTCAGAAAAATTAAGAACTACTATCCCGTATGTACTGTTTTATTTCTTTAAGGCCTAAATTGTACAAGACTTGAGGTTTTTGTGGCGGTCGTGAGGAATGTCAAGTTTGTACTTTGCTTTAACCCGAAAATGGAGTAAACAATTTCGTATTAAATGACACTATCAGCAAATTCGTACCGCTTCACCTTGCACACAGCCTTGATCTGTGTCTGTATTTGTAATGTACTGTACTTTAGTATTAACCCTTCAAAGCACAGAGGTTACTACATTTACCAGCTACACTTAGTTTTACTTAATGCTTTCCCACACTTTATTTAAGCGTTTCTTACGATTAGACAGAAAATTTCCCCAAACCACATTACGTTTACAGTACGGAAGGACTATTTTGTCTATGGAGTAAGAAATTAATTTTAAACATAATTGACACATATAATGCTTAAAGGATTTAAACCTTATTGTATTTATTTGTCATGGATCCAATTCTAAGCTGCTCCCAGTGAGGTATGCACAGTGTACAGCACATCACAACAATCACCCACTCGTAATTCAAATCTTGGAATGTGGAATTTTGAATGCCCCACCCGCCCACCAAACTAAAAATAGAAGGAATATGATTTGTGAAATATGAAGTTCTCAAAACTGCGAGTATTTATGCTGAGATCCGTGATTGGACGCTGTAATTTGTTACATGATACCAATGTTGCGAAGGAACGTGTTTGTACATTTAGCTCCTATTTACCTTCAAACTTAAAAAAAAAAAGAAAACGAAAAAAGGAAGCAGCAGCTGCTGCAGAAGCATTGGTGTCCATCTACTAAGCTACGCGGTGTCACATCTCTGAAGACCTTAACCTTGATACAAACGATTGCCTTTGTGCATTCTGACGTTTATTAATGTGACCTGAATTAGCGTGATGGCTCGGAGTAAAGAAAGATGCCTCAGTGAGGGAGACTGACAGGCGGTATTTAAGAACGTAAACAGAATTGCGTGCTGATTACAAGATTGCTCTCTGCTGCAGTCCTTTGTGGCTACCGTAATTGTCTTATTGTCCGTTCCGAAGTGTTCCGAAAGGGCCTCTGTACACTTAGCACCGGCGTGCTGGGTTTCTGGGCTTGGTTCATTGCTCGGTGTTTCGAAAATGACACAGTCTGAAATTTGAGGTTTTCATGACGGTTAATATGACGATTACTGCTGTCTTGTGTGATGTGACGCCATGTAGTGTGAAGGAAAACTACTGACGTTTCGGAGAAACCTGCTGCCTACATCCGAAGAGTAGACCCTTCAAAGAGGCAGTAGGTTTGTCCTAAAGTTGGTATGCTTACTGCAGACTGCACGCAGTCATATTTTATACAGGCACTCCCCGATTTACGCAATAGTTACGTTTTGGAATGTTAGGAGCATGTCAAATTTTGCGCAAGTCCTAATGAAGTGCACATATGGTCAGTTATATGCATAGGCCTATGTAAAAGGCAGTCCAGCTGAAATCCAAACTGCAGCACACTGGAACCGGATCGGCTGCAGCATGACCTCATCATCGCCTGTGTTATCGCCCAGCAGTATTCTCCTGCCACTTCATTTCATCGCCCCTTCATTCCCGCATGCAAAAATTTGACTCGTGTTTCAAAATTGTTGTTTTTTTCAATTTCTCTTCTGCTTTTTGAAAATTTTCCTAGTCTGAAATTGCGTAACTTGAAATTGCCTTAGCCTGGAGCGTCTGTAGTTCATTTACCGATGCTGATAATAACTACATAGCGTAGACTGATAGGACGACTAGTGAATAGTGGATTGGAAGACATGTGGAAGGAAATGGTCGTGGCCTAATTCGAGGTAATGTATTGCCATTTGTGTGAAGGGACTGACGACAACGATGCAGAACATTAGTCAGGACTGTCAGTGTACCGGCTGGATTCGAGCGGGTGCTGCCTCCGGAATGACAGTCAGAAAGCTGTACGGATTGCGGCATCGTGCTTTGTACACGGCGTCACCTACCAACACGCGTAACCCTATTTCGAAAACTGAATCTGTTTCTTTTGTCATGTGAAGATCCGAGTTCAGCTGTTCGTAACGAGCCCCCAACTCAGCAGTGCGTTTCATTGCTTTACCCGTAACAGAAACCGACCGATTTTCAATACGATTGTTCTGAGAATTCATTCTGGGATGTGACGCCGTGTAGTCTGATAGGCCGACTTTTCGGAGGCGCGTGCGAAGTAGCATCTTCAGCATAGGAGACAGAGGCGCCTTGTAATCTAGTAAAAATTTACCGACGTTTCGGAGGAACGTGCTGCACAGCATCACATCCCAGAAGACTGTCATGGTTATAGTCATCGCCTGTGAACCACTAGCCTCACACTGTAGTCTAGATGATGGACAAAACCCAGAAGCCCAACCACTGGGACTACGAACCAGTTACTAGCTGTCTGTCTGTCTCGAATTTGTGAAACAGTGTAACCTACGAAAGGCAGTGGCGCGTGATGTGTGTTTTGGTGAATGTGGCGCATGGTGGCACTCGGTGTGACCGCACATTATTGTGGTGCCGTTTGGAGTAATTAGTAATTAAATGACGTTTGACACCGTCAAAATGCAAACGAAAGAACTGTCATGAGTTAAGCTTCGGGTGCTGTCAGGCACAGTGACCTGCCCCCTCGCCTGCGTGTATGCTCGTGTACAGCGTCAGGGTGTGGTACTGAGTGATGCACACGGACAGCGTTTTGTTCACCGTTATCTAATAATGATAATAATAATAGTGTTAGAGAACTCATAAACTATAGCCTGGGCCTACTGTGACAGGACGTTAACAACTGATCGAACTGTCCATAGCAGCAAGCCGGATATAGTTATGCTTGAAAAACCCGTCAAAGAAGCATATTTAATAGACGTAGCAATTCCCAGCAGTCGCAACCTCTGCAGTATCACCACCGATAAACTCCGGAAGCAGACAGAGTTAAAAGAAGATCGGGCAAGCGTATAGCAACTGAAAGCGGTCTTTATACTACCTTAGTGTTACCGGCAACGGGTATTATCGCAAATAAATGTCAAAACAGTTTGCACCTGCTCAGTATTCGCCCCGGTTTATATTGTCATGCAATAAGCAGTACACTCAACTCATGCCGTGTAGCTAGAAAGTTGTTAGTATCATAATGGATAAGAAGTGCCTGATCATTGACCCATACGCTTTGAAAACCACCTAAAGTGCTGAGTTCAGAATACCGATGATGATGATGATTGTGATGATATTTAAATGACCCGCCTCCGGTCCCTGTTGTAAACCGGGTGAATCCAGTTTACAACTTCCCGTCTTATGTCTTTGAGGCCTGTTTTAGTATCATCTTCCCATAAAAGCGTTGGTCTTCCAAGCGGCCTCTTTCCTGCAGGTTTTTTCCACCAAATCATGTACGCTTTTTTTACTCCACTTCCAGCCAATCTGATGTTTCTTTTGATTTGATTATCCTAATAATGTTTGGCGGGAAGTACTGGTTATGAAGTTTCCCTTTGTGCGACTTACTCCCTTCTCCTGTTGCTCCCTCCCCCTTAGTTCCAAATTTCCCCTCCGCATCCTGTTCTCAAACATCCTGGTCTGTGTTCTTTCCTTCACGCCCATACAAATCAATAGGCGTGCTTATGGTTTTATTATGTTTTTTTGTTGACTGACGGACACATAAATGATTCTGAATTCAAGTGTAGCATTAATTTTCGGAATTTAATCTGCTTGTCGTTTCTGCATAATAATGATAAAAATTGTATAATAATAATAGTAATAATAATAATAATAATAAAGTGATATTTGTCAGTGAATTGTTTAAGGCTATGTATTTTCTATATTTTATCTACATATGCGTACAGCAGTTTGACTCATTACACAAGGAGTTTCATGGTCGGGACATAACTGTGGGAAATCACGGATAACTGTAGGACATTATTTCCTAGGTCTTTGTGATCAAAAAATTTCTTACAAACATGTGTCAGATTTTGAAATTTTGCGGAGTTATGACCGCTTAAACCGTATAATAGAAGGTAAGGATTAGTGAAAAGCTATGGTATAAAATAATAAGCAAACACTTTTCTGATAAATTTGTTGTCTAAATTTGATTTTTATGAAAGAAAATTCCTTAATTTACACTGAGCCGTGCTTAAAGCAGGTTTTTGGACGTCTCAGCCTCTGCTGCAAGGAACCTTGCCTCTCAGTTGTGAATAGCGCGCGTGCACGTGAAGTGATAAGGCTGGAATTCGTTTGCGTTACCCATCATCCATTCAAAGATGCGTATCGTATAGGATAACAGCACTCCTGTAATTGCGTTACCCGCCATCCATTGAAAGTCGCGTGTCGTATAGGATGACAGTACTCCTGTAAGTTGTACGCGCAGTTCGCTGGAGTGCTTTTACGGGAATCAAAGAACACCCGTAAGCACAGTCACCATTGATAAAAGGCCCCATGTTGATAGGAGCTTCTTTGATCACAAAAAATTACCAAATCATGTCTTACAGTAATGTACACAACTCATGAAACGTCCTGTATGTTTCTTTGCATAGCTGTGTTTTGTGATGAAATGGGTGGTGCGAAACTTAAGAAACTGTAACTACAAATGGCGTTGCAAACTACAATGCTTAACCTATTTATAAACGTTTGACAAAAACAATGCAGGCTACTGTGTTGCTTCAGAGAGCGCATTGGTATAGTCTAATGACCAACACTGAGTGATAATTCTGATTAATATATTGTGTTTCAGTCAGCATGTTTTATAGGGCATGGTAAGCCCTATTAAATACAGACTGCGATAAAGGGCCTGTCAGTTTAATTATATGCAAATTAGCTACAGACTAGACTTGTATCCGGACCATGTCTGGTTTAAGTCTCGGCTATCTGCATTAAGTCTTCCGTGGTTTTGCTCAGTCTCTCCGGGCAAATCGTCCTATACTATCTTGATTAGGTTATCGCAGAATCCTTCTATGATGTTTTCAAATTCCTTATTCACCAATCATTGTACCGCTGACACCATGTCTTTCGAGACACTGCCAGCGTCGTGTAAAGTGAACCTCGAAGACCTCAAGAATTGATTTATGATTGAATTCGACATTGTAAAAGTTCTTCAAAACTCCCTAATTTAGTCATTACCCTAAGTAATGCTGCTATTACACGCTGTGCTACGTCCACTGTATATTTTACTGACAAAACGTAAGTGGCTGCTAGTCCAACAAACTGCATAAGGCCTGTACAAACAGCAATATTAATTTTACTTGGAGTTCAAATTAAGAGGAAATGGATAGCGTAGAATGGCCGTCTTTTTAAATAAAGAGCCAATTAACATTCAGTACTTACTTGATTTCTTGTGCTGTGGCAAGACAGCGGTTTGTAGTAGAAACAGTATAGCAGCAACTGTAAAGGTACAAAACTTGGCAGCAGTAATTTAGAGCTTCTAGTTTCTTAATTCTATCAGAAAGAAGGAAACGTCCTGTTGCAACACGTGTCTTGCCAGTTAGTGCGAGGCGCGCATTAGGTATTACAGGGCTAAAGCAGGGCTGTATATGTGATCATATGTTGAAGCCTTAATCTTCAGTATGGCCAAACATAAATTTTTATAGTACTTTATATGATATCTAGAGCATGTTGTAGAAAGTAGCGCGATGAGGAACTTCGTGATTGTGCCCCTCACCAAAAATGATCGGGATGATCAAATCAAGGAGAATGAGGTGGGTGGGGCATGTGGCACGTATGGAAAGAAGAGAAATGAATACATGGTTTGAGTTGGAAATCCTGAATGACTGAGCCCATTGCAAGAAGTGGGGTAGATGTGGGTTAGGACTGAAATGGATCTTAAAGAAATAGGATAGGAGGGAATACACTGGATTCACGTAGC
The DNA here is from genome assembly GCA_013340265.1 of Coptotermes formosanus. Taxonomy (NCBI): domain Eukaryota; kingdom Metazoa; phylum Arthropoda; class Insecta; order Blattodea; family Rhinotermitidae; genus Coptotermes; species Coptotermes formosanus. Next base: position 1,679,977 of record BLKM01010755.1, on the reverse strand, counting down.
TCAGGATAGGGGTAAGTGCCGGGCCCTTGTAAATATAGTAATGACTTTTAGAATTCCATGGAATTTGGGGAATTCTTGCGTAGGTGATTGATTACTAATTTCATTCAAGAAGAGCTCTTTTCCGTGGAGCTAGTTACTTACGTCTGGCATTATGAAAATTAATCTTCACATACCAACGAAATGAAGAGCTGCATGGAGTACAGTACTTGAGATTGGAATCGATAAATTTACAGAGTTTTAGAAATCTGAGTTTCGTCAGCCCATTCACACAAGCCCACAACTATTCTACTTCTTGAGCCATATAACACCCGGCATATACAAACGAGGCTTTCAGTCATATAGTTAAACCTTAGTTTTTCAGACCAAAACTGATTTTGTGTTTCTCAAGACTTTCATGCTTCCTACATGCTCCGCCCAACTCATCCTCCATGATTTTATTACCCGCATAATATTTGATTACAAACTGTGAAACTACTCATTGCGTAATTTTCTCCAGCCACATGTTGTGTCCTGTACTTTAGTTTAAAATACTCAATGAACTTGTATAAATCGTTATTTACTTTTACTGTTAGCAGACTTTCTTCAGACTCCTTCACTTTTCTCTACAATTTTTTTTTTTTTGCAAAATATTTTTCACTTCGATAAAGATTTGGGGAGTTACTCTTGGGATGCGCGGAGAAACGTATGTATTCTTTATGTAAAGTGTCCGTTACTTTTTTCAGTTTTTAATGAAAAGTGAATCGCTCAACAAATTGCAGTGCTTCTTCGTGGTAAAAAGGTAAAGCTTTCCCATTACAGTCCAGGACAGGCCCAGAGGGTTCCAGGAGGTTGAGGCTTACAGATTTCAAGACAGTCGGCACATGAAGGTGGTAAGGTTGTCAGCCTTACGCACCGCCGCCTTTACCCCACAGGAAATATTCCTGGTACTCATTTCTCTTAGAGTCTGAGTCGACCCAAGGGCCGTGGTGCGGCCGGAAGGATTAAGTCAATGAAAAATTGCAGTGACATCATAGGGAATCAAACCCGCGACCTGCCGGCTTGTAGGACAGTGCCTTAACCAACTGCGCCACCGCGTAGTAAATTTAATATAAATCCGTTCAACCTTTCTGCACTTCTTACACTGGGTAGGTGAACAAACATGAGTAAGTGACCGCGGCATTGTTGCAAGTTTCCGCTGTTAATACTCCCGAAATTTTGCTTTATTTGTGGGCCTATAAGAAAGTGCAAATAAGGTAATACGTAGGAACAATAACTACGAAGTATTTTATTCTGTGTAGGTGTTGGGTACTCCTTGCGTCTGAATGTGACAGTTATTTTGAATTGATTAGTATCTTCCTGTTTCGGTTCGGAGATTATTACAATTGCTTCGCGCTTGATTGAATGTAGGTTGCCTGTAATGCAAAAGTAGACGGCAGTAAAGGAACCTCGTATGGAGCTTACCAGGAAAGTTCTGAATTTATCACGAAACATAGACACATCAACACTGGGTTCGTGTTATACATACTTGTTGGCTTGGCAGGAGATACAGGGGGCCGCCTGACCCCCTGGGGAGACATAGAAATGTAATTTGTTGAGGAATACATAACTGCAAGTTCAATACCTTGGAAATCCTTGCGTCATGCTGATATGATTTAACGAGAATGATTCGTGCGTTGTTGCCAAACAAGATGGCCACCTCCAGTTTATAATACAAGATTTAAGTATTTCCTTAACAGGGGTGTCAAACCTCCATCTAACTAAAATTAGGTATTCATTTTGTGTATTTGACTTGCAACAAATTGTGTGAACTACAGGCTCTTGAGCTTCAAATTTAGGCTTGCAAGGTCTGTTTCAATTTGTTTCTTATTGTGAACTCACAGCGTTATTCTTTGAAGCACAGTGGTAAAACATCCGTTCATTTTATAAAAAAGTACTTGCACATGTAGGTGGTGCTGCTAGAATTTGCCTACTCGAGTGCCAGAGTGCTGGCTAGAAGTTGGGTATGCATCCGCAAGGTGCTGCGGCGGGCCACTTCGTTTAAGCTGTTCGGTGGTTTTCCTGTCTTGGACTAAATGCTAAATTGATACAGAAATTCCACGCTGCGCTGCATCCTCCTCGTCCAGCCCTTCCAACGTTGACTTCACAATTTCCGCCTAAACGCAGTCCTCGCATCTTTATCAAAATTTCGTCATAATGCATCCCTGCAAGTACAAAATACAGAAATGCGAAGTTTAGCCAAAATGTTCAACTTTTCCCCTCTACTTTATACTCAAACAGGCTACTTCCCACAACGATATTATTTTCACTTACCAAGGCCCTGCCTCCCCACCAGCCTACCAGAAGGACGAGGGGGCACTGCCCGGGAATCTTTACAAAAGTTTATTTGCTGTTTCTCCGTGTAATAATACACGTACTTCCTGTTATTACACCTTTATGCTTCTTCGTCTTTTTTCCTTCCTTATCTTCTTCTTCTTCTTCTTCTTCTTCTTCTCCTCCTCCTCCTCCTTCTGCACCTTCTCCTACTTTCCCCTCGTCTGGGATTTGTGGTGGACAAAGTGGCACTAGGGTAGGTTTCATTCCCAGTACTTCGGTCTGTTCCTACCAGTATCATCGCACCAATGGTCTCTGCTCTTCTTCGTCTTCAAAGCTACTCTTAAAAGCAGGATAAACGGGCGAAGCCTGGTGACCTTCCAACAAAAGGGATTTTTTTTCGGAAATCGGGGAACATCAAGAAATCAGAAAGAAGGGTACTTGTCCGTGTTTATAGTATCTGTCACTTCTGCCACGACTTTCCCTTTCACCTTCTTGCTTCAGTGGCTTAACAGCCAACAGATGTAGAGCGTACAGTTAATACCTCTGACCTTTCAGTTGTTGCCGGTAGGAGTCCGTATATTTCCTCAGTTTCTCAGTGTTAAGGTATAAAACACTGCTGGTGGTAGTAAAGGTGCTGTGTAGTTACCGGCGGCATGCGGGGAGAAAGGAAAATCGGCAGACTGGTAGGCACATAACCTGCGCGACCCATCTCTGTCAACCTGAAACATCACTGGATTTGATACACGTTTTATTTTCTTCCTAATGCACCACTTCTTCGTATCTCAATATTTGGGAACCGTGAGTCGAATGAAGTATTACACCCCAGCTCGTATAAAGTTTAAGGAAACTTTCGTTGGTTTTCCCTTCGTCAAGAAATCTAATCTTCGATCTAGCTATACCAGAAACTTCAAAGTCTGCTTTGATTTAATTTTCGACATATAAAACCTAGAAAGAGGACGTGAAATCTGATGCTTCGACAGCTAATAATCTTATAAAAGGTTCTCGGAAGAAAGCCGCTATGAAAATGATTTAGGAAAACAGAGCGGCTCTTCTCAAAAGTCGGCACCTTTTTAAAATTACCTGAGGTCACGTCCCAGAAGACAGTAGTATCCGAATAAATTAAGCTGCAGAAAATACACGTCACTGCACCTTTTTATAGTAAGTGTATATAAAAATGAAGCCTTCCTGTTTTTTCTCTTTCCTAAACCTAGTCTGCAGCTACCAAGGATATTATGAAATTCACTCCGTACCCTTACTAATGTGCACAGAAGCCACAGCTATGAAAGCGATGTGCAAATGGCCTGTCAGTGGTTACTGATTTGGACCCTTTGAAGCAAGAATTAAACGGAACACATAATCCTTGGGGAAAAGCTACTAACCTCTCACCTGCTGGAGAAATTATTGGTATTTTGTGGAACTTGAATGTTCATTACCGTGTTCACAGCAACAAGCTAATGGTACGTATCCTGAGCACGGGCGATGGAGTCTTCATGCTTACATCTATTTCTTTGAGTTCCATCTTAATATTATCCTCCTAATTAAGCCTGTGTCCTCCAAGTGGTCCCTGTCATTCGGACTTGTTGACTAAAATACTGTACGTATGCATTCCTGTATTTCCCATGCGTGCTGCTTGCCTTACACATCCTCCATGATTTGTTCGCCGTAATGATATTTGGTGGAGGACAAATTAAAGCTCCTTATCACACATTTTCTCCATCGTGCTCATACTTTCTCTCAAATCCAAGTATTTTCCTCAGCATCCTGTTCCGAAACGCCCTCAGCCTGTGATCGTCGTTTTTACGTGAGAAAAAATTTCGTATCGATAAAAGTCGAACACGCAATATCGCAGTTTTTTATATTTAATTGTTAAGCTTTTAAGTAGTGTATTAAACTGATACTAGAACTGTAGCAAGCGTTTCCCGAAATTCATTTGCTTATTTGTTTGTGAATGTAATCCTGTTCTTTTGTTATAGTTCTCTAATATTTGAACTTTGATACATTCTCAAAGGTTATGTTAGCCATCGCACATTATATTATGATTTGGTCCTACATTGTTCCGTGACACCTGTGCATTACGGTGTGAATTTATAAGACAAAAATAACTGATTAACTAATCACATCCGTTTCTGACACGACTGATTTTACATTTTCTGAGCCATGAACTCTAGACTGAACACCCCTTCTTGTAATTTGTTGACAAAATTTGTGCTATTTATTAGGCGTATTTTGAACTTTCGTAAGGTACATCAAGGTGTAGGGTAAAAATTGGTGTGCTTTGTAAAAGTCTATCTTTGTGGATACAATTTGCCTGTGCTGTACTTGCATTGTGTAGGCTGTTGCTGGAACATCTAGTCTAACTTGCAGTAGGTGCGTGCAGATTTTTTTTCCCCTGGGATATGACTCGGTGCAGTCCGATAAACTTTTTCTAAAGTTTCGGAAGTTGTTTTAAAACTAGCGTCATCGTCTCACTTATTTAAAATTTTATTTCATTCTCTTTCACTCTTTGATGCTAAACTGGCTCAGTCAATCTTCTTTTGAAAGAACGGGTTGTTATTCTTCTTAACGTAGACAGGAAACGAAAGTTATGTATCTATATTTATCTGATGTTGGAGAAGGTCTGCATTATTCATAACACAAAACTAACTTTATCGCGAAAGTCCAAATCTTCTGGGGTGTTATACAATGCCAAATATTAAATAGTAACAGACTTTTTGAAGGACTGTAATTTTTTTTCTTCAACAACGAGCAGTAATTGTAGTGTTTCTGGAGATGGATGCACTACGCTCATCCGAAACGTCGGCAACTATAATCAGTATACACGGATTGACATCTCTGAAGACTCATATCTCCATTCATACCGCTGTCAGACATCTGGAAACTTTTAGCTATCAGACCGCTCGCCATTCGGCGTATTTCAGTGGAATTTTTCTGTTAATGTTTGAACTGCTGTACCTTAAGCTAATCCGTCTTATGCCTATTATTATTTTCAGTAGAGAAGTAAAAGAATATTGAAATTGGTTAAAAGGGTATGGAAATTGCATATTTAGAATCATTCAGGCCGGGAAAAATGAACTAACCATAACCTAGGTTACAGCAAGCGTTAGGATGTTATGGCGAGTGCTAAGTGTGATTCAGGTTCCAGACGGTAGATGTAGTGGTTTTATATGGGAATTTGAAGCACTTAGTTTTAATATTTTATGTCGAATTTTATTACTTTATTCACTACTATAAAAAGCATAGCATTGGGTTAAACTATTAGCATAGACGATGTCAACACGTGTTACACGGCTCGTCAGACGCTGTCCCTGTAGACCGACGTGTTTACGGTCTGTATTCTGGCAGCGGGAGGAAATTCCCGGTGAAGTTACCAAATGGCGTTTGGACGCCAGCTTACATTAGAGGGAGCAAGTTGGCGTATTAATTTCATCCATTCGTCGTGTTGGAAAATATAGTTGCTGAATTATATGAATTTATCTTGTTTGGGGGCCAAAAGGATTAATCGCCTGCTTTTATGAACACAATGCATTTGATAAATTGAAGTAAATAAAGCTGTTGGCTTTTCGAATGTTAGAGGTGAGGTTGTGCTGCTTTTTCCGTAGGGCATATTTTTATTAACAACATAAAGAGCAAACAGATGGAGGTAAGGAAAAAATGGCAGTTGATGTGAGTAATAGAATTTCGGTGCGTATATAAAACTGTTGGAGCAGACGGAATGCTGGCCACGAGCTTCAGATGTAACCAGAAGATATCTGGGTTAGACACGTGGCAGGGCTTATGTACAACTAAAAACAAACACCATGTATTACTGTATGTTTTAAACTTAATGACCCTTTCACTTTTTTATCTTTCTTTGCAGCCTTTTCCTTTCTCAACAAGCCTGCCAACCTTCGAAGCGTCAACTTTTTTTTTATAATTTTCGTCTCAAACTGTAGAATATGCATGTTTTTGTGCGCAGTGTTTTGTGCGTGTCTAGATGTTGGCAGTTTCATAAAGTCTTAAACCTTAAAATGCGAGGCAAAATTAACAATAAATACAGCATGAAACCGGGTGGATTGTTGGTGTTCTGATGTTCTTGTAAAGAATGCAGGCAATTCTTTGTTTTAGATAAAATTTTACGTGTTACGAGGAGGGACATGTATAAAAAAATGTGTAATTATGAATGGAATGTAAAACGTGTTTCATATTTTTTGCGAATTACATTTTAAGTAACGACTAACGCTAGCGTTGGCCGCGAAAGGAAGAAGGCATTTGTGTAAAGTGTCCGTTATTTTCGTCCTATTTTAAGAACTGTTGGAATATGCTGACACATTGAAGTGAAAGCCTCAAATACGAAATTTCCTGAAAATATATTCGGCGGTCCTCTATAAAAATTAAATACACATTTCTTCATTTCTAATTAAATTACTTTGTTACGATCATGTAACTCCAGCTACCCTGGGCTTTGTGAATTGACTCAACTAAGTGGTATTGCCACTGGTTTATAACAGTTTATAAAAATACGTCTTCTTTTCTTCATGGCGCAACTGCCTCTAGTGGGCCAAGGTCTCATTATCGAGGCTTCAGGATCACATTCAGACACAACCACACTCGGTAAGACTTCTCTGGACGACTGATCAGCCAGACGCAGAGACCTCTGCCTGACACAACACTCAAAACAGACAGACATCCATGACCCGGCGGGATGCGAACCCGCAATCCCGGCAAGCGAGCGGCCGCAGGCCCACGCCTTAGACCACGCGGCCACTGAGATCGGCATAAAATACGTATTAGACTATTAAGTTAAACATAATTTTACTCGTCAATGTTTAATCTCATATTTTTTCAGCCCGTTTGTGTTGAAACATATGAAACCAATATCTGTACGGCAAACAAAACATAAATGTATTAATAATATTTCGTTATGTGCTAAATTAAAACTGATTTACATATTTGTTTAGAAGTCTGTTATGTGCCAGTGGTCAGTAAGCTTACAGCATTTTCATTATGCATTTACTGTTCACTTTACACAAGAGGAATTACTGTTTTACTTGTTATTATTGCGAGATACATGCTATTATTTAACTTATGTTTTTGCCGAATTGCAAAAGGATGATACACATTGAGAAAAGTAAGTCGGAAACTACTATTTTAAATTTAAGTTACGAAAAACACCATGATGGTAACGGGCATTCCCAGTATATCTGGATTGCCAAACGACCGACAATAGGTTAAAATATACAGGACACACTGAACGAATTTGGGGAATATTATTCAATTCAGAAAATTGGGACCAAGATATAGCCTATACAAAGGCAATACCGTGACATTAGAGACAAGTCCTGTGCTTACATTGTTTCGTGCTTTGTAGTTTGACGTCATGGATGTAGATCTCGGCCCTAAGTTCGTCCAGGTTTACAGAAGTTTTCGTGGAATTCCGCAGTCCCTGTAGGAAACTGTCGGTGATTACTTAATACGGCACTGATATTTGCTGGCAGATACTTCACAATTTATCATTTACTGACAACTGTAGGTCTACATAACCTGACTGTTAAACAGTTCCATTAACCTTTTAAAGCCTAGCGGTAACTTTACATACGAGCAGGTTTAACATTAAAAAAATTCTACGTGGTGCCCACATTGCGTTTATGTGTTTTGTACGGATCTCAGAACAAACAGCAACTTTTGCCTTATAAAACATTAAGAGATTGGTTTTTATAACCGAAGTGGAGAGTGTTTACAGCGCGGTACGCACTGAGTCCTTGTATAAAACAGATACGCTTCGTCTTTAAAAGGTTAAACAGAGAATCTGATACAACCTTCAAGGGTCTGACGGCGATGCATGTTCAGAGTATGTGCCAACATATATTTTGACTTGAAATTGAGTAAGTGTATTTGACCGAAACTTTGGAACCCATAGACAAGACTGCACAGTGTGACAGACCGTGAGTCAGTGATCTGAAGATGAGTTGGTCAATCGGTACTGAGTTTTAAGCCAAAATTTCCAGGATGTGTTGAGATTCCAACGTTTCGGAGCAGTGCTGAATCGTTAAAATTCACTAGCTTTGTATGATTTCGGATATTCACGGTGGGTGTTTTTCGGATGGTGGTATTGTGGGATTTTGCGCTGTGTGCTGCTGTGTGTTTGGCTCAGGTGGATTCTAGGTAGCAAGTTACTTTGAAACTTCGAAAGGAGCCCAGTATTTTACAGGTGCAAAAACCAAGAATGTCATAATTTTCGCTAAACCTATGAAGTTAGTTTCAAAAGTTGCCTATAGGAAACAAACATATTATCATCAGGAATTGTTGTTACTTCGGAGCACGTGTCATTTGGAGGCTGCTTGTTGGTAGGGAGGGCCGTGTGTTGCCTGCTAGTGAACGAGTCATGTAGCGCACAGCCCATCTCTCCTGTGAGTGCAGATCCGTGTATTCAGTTGGGAAAGCTGATTGCAAGAACTGTGCTCGAAATGTCTGCAACTTTAAATTACTGGCAACTGATCAGGATAATTCAAGGTGCTGAAATGGGCGGAACATACAACTCGAACGGAAGAGGTTTAAAGTAATCAGAATCACATCAGTAGCTGTAGAGACCAACTAATTACTCCCCCCCCCCCCCCACACACACAGGTAACTCTTATCTGTTAATTGGCGGTCTCTTGAAAACTTTTGCAAATCTTATGAAAGAAATGTGTTTTAACCGTTTGGCGCCGGCATTAAGTTTCCCGTGCAATCTGCAGAACCCCGGATATAAATTACAGAATTTGACTTTTTTCATGGAAACTCTTACAAAAAAAAACAAAGACGCAAAAGGAAAAGGACAAAAGACAACAGGGCTGTCCAACAATGGCCATAATTGGCCGTGACGTATGTTGTGTCATTCGGGAATTGAACCCAGCATCCTGCGACGCCGCATATGCGTCTTTCGACGCCCACGTGTTATTTATTTTTATAAAACTAAGAATATGAACTGGTATGGGTGTGTATGAATTATACAAATGAAGCAGAGCGTCTTGAAATGATGATTTGTGTCGTTTCCGCTTCATGCTACGTAACCAAGGCGTCGCGTGCTGGCGGCCCTGGCAATTAGAGGCCGACGCTTCCGATGATGTCATCTAGTCATAATTGGCAAGTTGACAAAGGAAGCGTCTCTTTGACTGTCCTCTCTGAGCATTATTTTCAGTGACAGAAATTTGAAAGACTTAAAGCGTAAATAACAATATTTTTGGAGTGCTGTAGAAAATCGAGTACTTCGTATTCTTAGTATAGTCTTCGCCGAAGAATATACATCGCTATTTTCAGACAATATTTTGTCATAGATCTCGATTTTCGGGCGATATCTTCTCATAGATCTCGATTTTCAAGCGATATCTTGTCATAAATCGCGATTTTCAGGCGATATGTTTTATCAATAGCAATTTTCAACAAGCTGAAGTTATCCATAACTTCAGGCTCCCGCCACGATGTTGATGAGATTTGCGCTCTTCTGCGTTATTACACAGCGCCGAACGGTAATCCTCTACCAACGTTTCGGGACCCTTGAAGACGGGACCGACACATTGTCCCGAAACGTCGGTAAAGAAGTACCACTCGATGCTGCGTAATATCGCAGAAGGGCTCAGCTCTGAAGCTGAAGTTACTTCGTTTTTGTGTGTATGTGAGGAAGCCTGCCTGCTTCTCCTCTTACGGACTCATGACTCAATCTGTTACGTAGAGGGTATTTGTTGTATTTATTCTTTGCTTATTTAACGACCGTGTCTGTATTTAAGACTATACAGCGTCGAACAGCGCTATACAAGTACTCAATTTGAAACCTTGTGGAAATAGTCGTCGCCTGATTTGTGGTACTGTATTGGAATTTTGGCAGAAGTGCTGAAAAAAGCTATAAAAGTTTCAATCAGGATCGACTGTTGCCGAGCTGAGGGCCCAAATCTGGACCTTTCCTATAGGAATAATAAATTGTAACAACTCAGCTGTAACACTTGGTTACGCAGTGTAGAGTTAGGATAGAAAACAAGTGATGATGTGAATATTAGTGCCTAGAGAGGGACGAAAGAGCAAGTGAAAGGGGAAACAAAGTGACGTAAATGGAAGCGTCACGCCGTATTTTTAAGATGTTCAAAAGGGGAAGGTGTGAGGGACGGGACTGTTTTAACACGCTAGGAAAAATACGAACAGAATCTTGACTGGAAGATCTGAAGGGAAGCGACAGCGGGGCATATTGAACGTCGCGCTGAGTGTACAGCACTCAGGGGTTCCGGGTTCAAATCGCGGTCTAGAGACCGGCTACCTGACTGAAGCTTCTCTATGCCTTCAGGCGAATTCCTGATGAGTTTTCTAGACAGCAAGTCCTTGAAGGGAGCTATGTAAAAGCGTTATGTCGGTCTGACTTGACAACAGGAGCGTCCGACTCTCTCCCCAGTGATCGCTCGTCAAAGGCTCACTCCAGTGTTTCTAAATTAGGCCATGACTATTCCTTCTATATCCTTTTCTGTTATACGTTATACAGTTCTAGTAACTGAAAACTTCGTTGGCAGGAGTGTACATATCTCGGCTGCTAGGTCGTCGTGACGACTAAATTTTTGACGGTGGAACCTCATATTTGTGGATCCTCGGTATGAAATTTGCTTCATGCCACCCTTCTGGAGTCTGGGATTTTAAAGTGGTTCTTAGATTTTCGGAAAATTGTGCACCCCAGTCGTTCAGTAAACCAATTTTAAGTCGGCCTAGATGGCCTAAATAAGTAAACAAAATAACCAATTCGTGACACATTCATTGTTCTTGAATATTTTAATTAGCGACGTTGTCAGTTGCTAAGTTGGCATAGTATCGGGGCCCTTCTTGAGATGCCAGTCGATAACTCCTTTATTATGTTTACAAGTAGTTACCACTGGAATCTGTTCTGAGCCAAATAAGTCCGGTCTTTGTCCTACGTATATATCTACATGTGTGTGTATGTGTGTGTGTGTGTACACACACATTCCGTCAGGTCTTCCACCATAGACCTGTATATGTATTCCTGTCCTGGGCAAGTTATATGTCCCGCCCATTCAATAAATCTCGTCGTACATATTTTTGAAGCTCTCATTCTGCGCGTTTCTTTATTCTGCTGTCTCTTTGGACGAATATTCGCCACAGCACCATGTTCTCAGACACCCTAAATAAATTAAAATGACTGAGATCTTCGCTCTTCTGGGTTGTTACGCAGCGTTGCTTGGTAGTTACTGGTGTATCGCGACAGACTATGGGGCCTATCTTAAAGGCGCAGGAAGTTCTAAGACCCTTGAAGATGAGACCGGTAGGCAGAACCGAAAAGTTAGTAAGTACCCATGTGCGCTGGGTAACATCCCAGAAGAGGGAAGATCTCATTTACACGGCGGAGGAAGCCTGAAATCCCAAATAAATGACTGTTGTGTCTCATGTGTCTGGAGAAAACACGTGCTGAAGTACAGGTATTTGAATTCTGATGTTAGTTTGTACGCAGTGGACAAAATCGATATAGGATTTTTGTATCTAATATGAGGCTTGACGTAATAAGGTGAACACGGTACAAGATCACCTGCAGTGCTGTGCGCATGTGCAGACAGTGTGGTTTGTCATAAACATGTGAACGTCGTACAGAGCGGAGGAAGACTGAAGTGAGAGTAGGGCTTTGATCTTGTTTCGTGGAGTGGAAGAAGCTGAGTTGATGCGGAGTGCAAAATAACGCGGGAGTTAAAGAGAATCAAGGCATGGAATTGATATCATGTGGGCGGAGGGGGAAAGGATTAACCCTCCTGCTTTTCCGTGTTCCAAAGCGAAAGGCGTTCAGTCCTATGAGATCAGAAGATAGTAGGCGGGAGGAAGAGAGAATCAGTTATGTGCTAAGTAGAGCAGGTGGTAGTCGCGCAGCGCGTCAGGGTATTCTCCACACTTTATATGAATCGAATGTTCATTGCCGTGTCCAGAAGATCCCTCGCGACCTATATCAGTGTAATCCACATCTTCACGTCCTTCTTACACAAGATTTTGTGATTGCCCTGAAATATTCTTCCTTTATTTCTTCCGTCTAAAATCGTGTTTGCGTCTCCCCTTCCTTTAACCCTCTAAAGACGAAGCGTATCTGTTTTATATAAGGACTCAGTGCGTACCGCGCTGTAAACACTCTCCACTTCGGTTATAAAAACCAGTCTCTTAATGTTTTATAAGGCAAAAGTTGCTGTTTGTTCTGAGATCCGTACAAAACACATAAACGCAATGTGGGCACCACGTAGAATTTTTTAATGTTAAACCTGGTGGTATGTGAAGTTACCGCTAGGCTTTAAAAGGTTAATGTGTGCTAAGTGACTGGCCCATATGATCTTTCTTGATTTGGTCACCCCAGTAGGTTTAAGATTTGATTAACTTTTTATTGATGATCATATAATAGGTTATGATTTGTGACTGAATATAAGCCGAACCCGGTTATACGACGTCGGTTAATGTGATACCTCGTCTGTGGCGACAAATATTCAGTTGTACCGATTAATTCCTCACTGTTAACCGTAACATTATACTTCTGGTTTGTAACAACACTCGTCTATAACAACACACAATATTCAGTTCCTTTCGTGACGTTGTAACCGAGTTCGACCGTGTGTGTGCATATGTGTGTGTGCGTGCGTGCGTGCGTGCGTGGTTGTGTGTCGTGTCTTTGTCAAAGCGTTTCCACAAAAACAGGTTCTGTCACGTATTTGCACAAGTGGCAGCTTTATGTTCGAAAATGTGCCATCTGAAGAATAGAGTGGTAACGTAATCTAAAATTGTGACATAATACAGATCAGAGCTAGGAATGAAGGGGGGGGGGGTGCAAAAGCAAGGACGGAACGTAAAGAAGAGTGTGATGTATCAGGATAGCACAAATTGTTCCCTGTTTTCCTTCCGTATTTTTTTTTTGCACAAGGAAGTTGATAAGGGTTAGAGAGAGAATATTGTTAGAGCGTTCAAATCAAAGAAGATGAGATTGGCAGAGAATGTGGCACGTATGGGGAGAAGGGAAATGCTTACAATGTTTTCGTGTTAACATCTGAAGGAAGATACCACTTGGAACACCTAGTCCTTAAGAGGTGAGGCACATATTAACCTTTTAAAGCCTAGCGGTAACTTTACGTACCACCAGGTTTAACATTAAAAAATTCTACGTGGTGCCCACATTGCGTTTATGTGTTTTGTATGGATCTCAGAACAAACAGCAGCTTTGCCTTATAAGACATTAGGAGACTGGTTTTTATAACCGAAGTGGAGAGTGTTTACAGCGCGGTACGCACTGGGTCCTTATATAAAACAGATGGGCTTCGTGTTTAAAGGGTTATAGTGTGTCTTAGGGGGGTTGGTTGGGAGGGTGTGGGCTGACGTCATCTGGCTCAGGATAGGAGCAAGTGGCGCGCTGGCGTGGGCGCGTTAATGAATCTTTGTATTCCACAAAAACCGGAAAATTGCTCGCTTAGCCGCGAAACTGTTATGTTTTCAAGAACGTCTGTTCTCCGTGGGTTGCGGAAAAAATCGAAAAATTTCTTTATGGAGCAGCCCGCCTAATCCGAGGGCAGAGTTGGCCGCCAGACTAGCAGAATGACGTCGCAGAATCTCCTCATTGACCCAGAATTCACGTGGCTGACATACTGCACAGGGAACCTGTGACATTCTGACAGAGGGCAATATGCTCTCTTTCTCTCACGTCCTGTGATCTTGGATCCATTGAGGCCGTGCTCTTCAGTATAATCTCAGTAATATATATTTCAAACAGTTGCGATGTGGAGCCTGCATTTTCATATATCCGGTCTTGTGCAAGACGTATTTACGACACGACTGAAGTTCAGCGTGGGCTCCAGCGGGGCTGAATTAGGAGCGCTGCTACTAACGCTGCAAATCACCCGTGCACGCGGCAGCTCGTAGCAGCAGCAGAGTGCATCTAGATTAGAGTGCCCTAGCTTATATCCCTTTGAAATTTAAACGCAGACATTTTAAAAACTCGGTCTCTCGCTTTCATTTGCAAAGATAACCCGTGTGTTGATCTACTTTTACAGATTATAGCCATTCAGGGAAATTATGAAATGAAGGTTGCACTGAATATAGACGCTTGATAGAATGAGCGGTGCTGCTACCTAGACATAATATGTTGAGGCTGTAATACCGACCGAATCGTAGGCACCTCTCTACTGCTTCATAACAACAGATTGTGCCCGATGCCTGACGTGGCATACACACCTGTAACTACAAGAATGACTTGTTACTTGAGGTCAGAGTAAGAACTTTATTTCTGATCTTACGTATACATATATATTCTGTAATTTAGTTATTTGTGTACTTAATGGAGAACTTACACTGTGTTTGATATAGGGTAAACATTCTGGGCGATGAGGCCATGCTGAAGTACCCTGTATTTATAAATTTTGGTAACACGTGTCAGTGCACCCCGCAGTCCCCTCTGACTCACCATGGTGGTGGTGGTGGTGGTGGTGGTGGTGGTGGCGGCGGCGGCGGCGGCGGTGGTGGTGGTAGTTGTGGTTTACTGACTAATCTTTTAAAATTCTTTTTTAGGCCTACGTCCAATTACCATGCAAGGCTAGTTTCAGTTTATAACTGCGCGTGTCTTCCTAACTGTCCCCTAACACGGAACGTAGGTCTTATATTCGAGAAGGTAAGAGTCACTTAGCTGGTTAACATGATGCCCGGGCTCTATCCCATTCAGACGTTTATTGGCGCGTTCAGAAGAGCCCGCTACTGGATCGTGTACTGAGCCAAATGGAAGCAGTGCACATATCCTGTTTGTTTAAGATACGTTATGATATTTTTGTTTCCTTAGGAATGGATTTCCTAACCAAACTCGTTCATTTATATTAAGGTTGCCATCGTTGAACTGTAGCAATCGATGGACCACCGCGGTGTTTCAGTTACTGTTGACAGCACAGGCGCGTTCAGGTTTGCGGGAGCAGCAACTAGTAACATGTCGTCTTGTTCAATTTTTTTTTAGTTTGGTGCCTGTTAAGGCCGCTGAGAAAATTGGCTATAAAATTTTTCCACTTTCCTCTTCTTATTTGCGGCTTATACCTCTACGTTTATTTATCATCATAGAAAGTAAGAACTGTCTTTTTTATAAAATAACGAAAAGTGCGTTCTTCAGTGTATAATTTACTATACCGACGAACCACCACAGGGTTCCGCGGATGGACCGGTGGACCATTCACAAAACCATGCGTTCTGTTACGGATTGCCTGTATTGTTCAAACTCCTCCGGCTGTTATTTAAATGTTTATGATCCTACGACTGTGTTCACGTCTTATTCTGTAATTATGTGAAACTAGCACAGAATTTCAAGTGAAATTTTTGTAGTCATGCAAGCCCAGTGAGGAATAAATTTTCACCTTCTGTTGTAAGATGGGAAGAGTTGTTAAACGTGGAAGCTGGAAGCCCGAAAATATGGAGAGAACTCTTGAAGCTGTTCGAAATGGCGGTGTTGGTTTACGTGCAGGGTCACGTGCCGCCGCATGAAGCTCACAGCTAACGTCCATGTAACAGCGAGGCGGATGTACTGCACTCTTCCATGCGCCTTGATGGCATGGTACTTAACCAAGAACGGGACAACTTAAATTTTTACCTCCCATTGATAATATTAGAAACAATCTGAAATCCGTTGAAATCGTGAACCGCCAGTCAGGACCATCGAACCAGACAGTTTCTGATCTGCTGTTACTACCACTCTCATGTTTGTACAATTAAGTTTACTGACTGACATCTTTCTGATGCTGAAATCCCCCCCCCCCCCGCTACCTTCTGACTCCCTCCAGACAGCTTCCGAAGACGGTTAAGATAACACAGAAAGACGGATATCACCCAGTAATCATCCAATCGCCAGAGCCGCACCAACCGTCATGCTCTTCCCGGTCGCGCTTGTTGGCTGCATGCGGGTGCAGCGCTGATTGCATTTGGTGCGCATCGGACCCTGGAAGCATTCCACACTCCAGCTTTGTACGAAACAGGCCATGTACGGCGCTCTGCATTGCTCCTATAGCTTCATTATGTGAATCTGAGGAATTTCTCAAACAAGGTACTCATGAATGTGATTCTGTACATCTAATTTAGGAGATAGGAACGCTGCCTCCATCTTCGCGGTACTTTGAAGGATTGTTACAGAGACTGTGAAGGAACTCGTCGTCTACATCTTCGGTGTAACCTGGCAGGTTACTGCCATTAGTCCGGAGGCTACTGCTGTTTTCATTTTCAGTACCGTGTAATCTGGTAGTTACTGAGGACTGGGAAGGCACTGTGGTTTTTGTCTTCAGAAAGGGAAGAGATTGCAGGGTAGTATTAAAACGGATCTTAAACCAGCAATGTGACGTGGGTTGAACTGATGTCGGTCTTTCAGAGTGGGGTCCAGTGGCGGGCTGTTGTGAATACTGTAATGAACTTTTGGTTTCAATATGTAAATGTATGTGTGGTGGAGTCCGCATGGCCGTTGCGGTAGGGTACCCATTGACACACAAGCCAGTGGAACCCTTCCGCGAGCTCCTTGTACGCTCGCTGGAAACGCATTGCCACCAAAGCAGTGAACCAGCTACAGTTTAGGCATTTCGCATGAAGGGAGTGAAAAAGCCACAAGAAAACCTCCATGTGGATAGTCAGTGTCCGATAGGAGTTCAAACCAGAGACCTTCCGCAGTAAAGCAGAAGCCACTGCTTGTGCCAGCTTGCTCATTTACAGGGGTACAGAAGTTTAGTGTTATGAATAACACAGGCTAGTGTAGTCTGCGGATGTAACCAAGGAATAAAAAATTGGACTTCTCTTTTCGGTTGGAATCCTGTGCTTACTGGTACCAGCAGTCCCTACGAGATGGCGACGTCTTAAATACTGTCACGAAAATACACGAAGCCAGGGGCTGTGTCGCCGATCTGTCGCTTTGCTGCAACTAAATGTGAGTTTCACAGTTGAATGTAATTGCAGACATTCGGAATCACAAAGAGACGAAATGGAGCAAATCACGCATTAGCTGCAGATTCTTGTTTCACATTCTTAGTGTATTAACATGCCTTTTGGCAGAATTCCAGTGAGGGTACTAATGTTTTATTTCAGTGAACTGAGCGTGTTTATTTAATGACACGTCCTGGTATATCCGTACTTGATAAAAGCAATGTGAAATACGGTGTTTTAAATTAAATAAATTACACTTGTAATGCCTCCACTATGAGCCTGTTCCGTTACATAAAGTTTGTATTCGGAGAGTAATCCACATTTTGACGTTTGTAGTCACTACTTGCAGCACATTGCCGATATAGTTTCAATAAACCTTCAAAGCATGAAATGTACCGCATTCGTGTACATGAATGCAGTACATTTTGCCATGCAGTGTATTTGTGTATTTTGTAAGCTTCTTGCAACAAGCTAGTTACTGTCCTAAACAACATTAGCCCCTTGGTCTTTGTGATGGAGGCGCAGCATTTAGTGTTATGTAGGAAATAAATTTTTATATGCCACTCGATATGAGCATTTAAGCATATATCTCATCTACGTATCTGAAACTTCAGTTCCTGCCTTACATAAAACAATGCCTTTCGCTTATGAAACAAAATATTTTTCAAAGTACAAGGTGTTAATTTTGCTGATCATACGAAAAATCCACGCTTGACGAAATGCGGAGGTTTTAATATTAAGGTAGGCGAAGCGCTTTGTGTAGCTTAGACGGTTAGTCGTCGAGTTTTCACCGCGGAGGCGCGGGTTCATGCCATCATCTCTCTGTCATTGGACAGCGTGGCAACATATCAGGTTTTCCTCCGTGTACGTCGATTTTCCCCCGTCGATTATCATTCCACCAATGCCCCATAGTCATTAATCTGTCAGCTGTAGGATGAACAATGTTCCCGCGAAAGGCCACAGTTGCATTGAGACACAGTTTCTCCTCACTGCGAGTGGAAGTTGTATACTTTAAAGTGTTACTGAAATGACATGTCATGAGGCCTTAATACGGCTGTCAGAATATGTCTGAGTTCACTGGCTGCCCTTGTAGGATTTTTCAATTTTACAGAATCTCTTCTTAGGAGTAAAGCTGTCTTTACGTAGTTGGAAAGACATATGGAATTAAAAACAGAGAAGATGAATGTATTTCTGACTTGACACATTACTAGAAAAGAAGAAATGGGTGATGTATTCATTCACTGTCGTGCTTCCATCATACACCCAGAGAGTATGGAATCGCTGTGTTTGTTTGCAGAAGAAAGTAAAGTTTATAGACAACTTTCTACACTAATAGTCTGATGATAGTTTAATCCGGAAGAAGACTTACTACAGATGTCAGTGTAGACAAGGGTACGGTCTTCCTGGTATTTAGCAGCTTGGATTTTGTTAAGTATTTACCAACGCTTCGGAGTAACCTCCTACCTTCATTTCCTGGCACGCTGGTACATAATTATGAGACAGCAGGGCTTCATATCAAAAGACATTCTTATCTCATTATCCACTGTTTTGAGAAAACATCTTATTCAGTATGTTATGCTGATCAGATGAAATACATTGTAGAAATAATGTGGGCTGAGCCGATCTCGGTGGCCGTGCGGTCTAAGGCGTAGGTCTGCAGCCGCTTGTTTGCGGGGATTACGGGTTTGAATCCCGCCTAGGGCATGGATGTTAGTCTCTTGTGTTTGTTTGTGTTGTGTAGCTGATTACTCGTCTAGAGAAATCCTACGGGGCGTGTGTGTGTCCAGTTGTGTGTGATCTAGGAACCTCAAAACGAGGCGGCCTAGGCCTGCGTTGGGCTATTGCGCCAAAAAGAAAAAAAATGTAGGCTGAACATACTAGTATTTATTTGCTGGCGTGATTTAAAGCTTCCACAGCGTTGTTGCTTGAGTTTGCAGTCTTCTAGGATATGACGCTGTGTTGACTGCTAATTTGTTACCGAACTTCGGAGGAGCTCGCTGCCAGCAGCTTCAATTTAGTCGAAGAATACCCTTGAACTACCCTTTGGCTACTTTCAAAATGGAAGCATCAGGCTCCTCTGAATCAACACAGCTTCTTTTCCCAGACGCTTGTAATTTTAATTTTGTATTTATATACGTCGTTTAACAAAGATTTCAATTGCAAAGGTGGATGGGAATGATGTAAGCGATTATATAAATTAATTGGGAAGACAGTAATAGCCACACAAAAATTGAATACATATTGTTGTAGACCGTAACTCAGAGCTTTTTCTTTCCCCAAGCAAGTTCAGTACGTGCTGCGTTTGTTGTCGTGCACATATCAGACCCCATCCGACTTTGTGCCGGGCATATTGCAGAAAGGTTATTCAGTCCTTGCAGTCGTTTTTCTTGTTCGATCCTTAAAGATGTTCGGCGTTGAAGGTATTGGCGGAACGTAAATCTCATCTCTCACAAAACCCCACAGAACGAGTTGTAGGTGGTCAGATCTGGAGATTGCAGAGGCCAGTCAATGGACCCCCCTCGGCCCAACCACCGGTCAGGCAGCTGCTTATTCAATTTTATATTTTCTATTCCGTGCATTATAGTTCGATTTTTTTTAATAGATTAGAGCAGCGTGTGGTGTTCACGGTACCCTGCTCTAATCTACTGTGTAACGGTTCACTACAGGGAAAATTACTAGCAGTTCTTCTGTATATGCAATTCGACTAGCATTATTAAGTAATTGTTTTATGCAACGACTGATGTACTGCCTGATGGTGGACCCGTAAATTTCGAAACGTGTAGGAGGGTGATGTGGTGATGTGTTTTTTGAGTATGTTATTGTGAATATGTGGCAATTTGAGTGCAATTGTTGGTTGATATTAACAAATCTGTTCAGGAATGTTGTTACCTCTGTGTGGATATGCGGTGGAGCTCCGTCATGTTAAAAAAGAGCATTTGGTTTTCCTTCAAGTAGCTAGGGGTTTTACCCAAAACTCCAACCTGTCACGGGTTGTCCACCGAAAGAGAAAGCCCTTGCATTTTATCAGCGCCCAGAACAGCAAAAACGTTTATCTTCGGGCTGTCCCTTCAGCCTTCAGTCACAGCGTGGAAGGTTTCACTTTGCCATGCACGTGTGTTATAACTGTTGACATTCCCACACAGACGATATGTTACTTCTTTGTTGAAATACATTTTTGAGAAGAATATTTTATCTCCTCCAGGAGGGTCCGTCAGATTCCCGCAAATTTCAAAACGTAATACCCCGTCGACTGGTGTTAGATAGTACATGTGCAGCCGGACAGCAAGGCGTTTTCGAAGAATTTTCCACGCACTTGTCAGGGGTACGAGTAAGTTCAATTCGCGCCAAGCCCGAGTTGTTGACTTCTAGTGACTTCGCAGAAAGGCTGCCCAACACGATCAGTTGTTTCCTCACTAGTACTCAGCTGGCCAAGACCGTCCCCTTTGCAGATGCAAACTGTGTCCACAAATTTTGCGTAACATTTTTTGGTAGAATTCGCTATTAGAGAATCTTTTTCAAACTTCTTCTCAATTCTGTCTGAACAATTATCGAAGATTTTGTTTAATTGAAATCCAGGACGCAAAACGCTTTTTCCAGTTGTGTCAGTGCTGTCTTCTAGTGAAACAGTTGAAATTGCTTCCTATGCGAGCCGGGGGGGGGGGGGGTATTTCACCTGCTCTTTACAATAGTGTGCCTTTTATTTTAACGAACATCATCCCGTTGTGTTGTTAATAGTATAAAAACTGAATCAATATCCACCCAAACAGAACTAAAGTCTATTTATTATATATAACTACATCTTTCGACCGATCTCAGGTCATCTTCAGGTTGACAGTTCGTCTTTAAACACATTTTGAAGAAGTATACATCATGTAAGTCCATAAAACACAATCTGTAAACAGTGTTTGTAACAGTTGTGGTAGCATCTCTGTCCACACATATTGTTCCTGTTTATGAAAATAAAAATTTGTTGTGATTTTATTAATTTTAATTTTTATAGACTTACTTAATGTATATTTCTTCCCCATTACGTTTTAAAAATCAGTTGTGATCCTGAGGATGATCTCAGAAGGGTCGAAACACGTAGTTCTGTGTCGTATGTAGAATTTCGTTGTGTTTGCTCGGATATTAATTTAATTTGTTACTATCGTGCACTTAATTCTTGCGCGCCTCTTATTTGCTTGCAGATTTGTGTAATCACTGTCATCGTTTGTAATCGCCCAGTGTAGCATCGGATAATACCTTGATTAGTGAATAATGATAGGAGACTTTCAGGAAAAATTTGTCCAGCCCTAATTGTTACTATCCCCGCATTTGCTTGGAGGAATGGTCGAAAATCACAAATAACCTGAATGAGGCTGTGGTTAATTCAGGTGTTTCGCCGTGTAAATGATTATAAACCTTTCGGAGAAACCTGCTGCTGTATCTGAAGACCACAATCTAAAAATAGTGCAGTCAGAAATATATAGCCTACATTTGTCATTGCATTGCCTGTGTTGCTTGCCGAGTATAGAAACTTCCCGTATTCTTCGATTTTCAACTTGAAGTTTATCTAAATAAAATTCTGAAGATCGGTTTCTCCCGTACAGAACACAGTCCGTCTACAGTACAGCCAGTTTCAAAACTGTACACTCTGACATTAACCAGTAAACCAAATACCGCCGCCCTTATTTTAAGCCACCACTTCTCAGTAATTTATTTTTAATTTTCTTACTTCTCGTATCAGTAGGAAGAGCGGGCGAAGCCTGGGCACTTTCTAACAAAGTGATGCTCTTTCTCCCACTTCCGAAATAAAAGTGGCTATCACTTCTCCCTTGGCTTTCTCTCCCATCTGTAGGTTATATTGGTCCTCTTTCTCTTGAGGAAAATAACGGGCATTTATTTGCGAGAATCATGCGAAATATGTAATACACTGTGTAACCACAAGTTCGAGGTTTTTTTGCGAGGGTCAAGCGGGAAATAAGTTGGCACAGCATATAATTTCGTAACTCAGCCACCCATTCGTACTGAAATTATATTAGTGGAATTCGTCGAACGATTACCATCTGTTTCCGGCGGAGAAGCAAAGTCCTGGCGGCTTCAAGTTTTAAGATGATGGCGCTGTAGAAATATTTGCGACACGATGGCTGATGACAAAACAGGAATTTCTGCCAACAGGGAATAGAAAAGCTGATCCAAAGGTAGGCTGAATGCCTCAGTTTTGGCGGGAACTACGTACAGAAGCAGTGCGGTAGTCAATTTCATCCTGTGACGTGCTATGAAGGCACGGAGGAGTAGTAAAGGTATGGCTGTACTCTTTCTTTAGCCTCGACACTGGATGGGGAGGTTGGTTAACGTCACACCCTGGCAGCTTTACCCCCGGGAATGACCCAGTACCCATTGTGTAGGAGGCTGGGTGGGCCGGTCTGGACGGTTGCGGAAGATTTCGGCCGCGCCCGGATTCGATCCCCAAACCGCCCAGCCCGTGGCAAGTCGCTATACCGATTACGCTGTCCCGTTTCACAGTGAGATAGCACTACAATGAAATGTTTACTGTTCTTATTGCAGTTGGGGGGAGGGGGGGAAGGAAGCAACTCGTATGCATTGTAAACGTATTTTCTGACTGAATCTTCTGTTCAGACATGTGGTACGTACAGTTACGGCTGTGCTTTAAAAGGGACATATACTCAGACTCCTTATAATCCAAGCAAAATGTTTATTAACAAAACACGAATATGTACTGTTCCTCCGCAGAAACATACTTGTAGCTCCGTCCTGGTTTTGAACGTAGTAGTTGGGAAAATCCGCCGATCCCAGTGGCCGTGCGGTCTAAGGCGTGGGCCTTCGGCTGAACGCTTGCTGGGATCGTGGGTTCGAATCCCACCGGGTCATGGATGTTTGTCTCTTGTGAGTGTTTATGTGTTGTCAGGTAGAAGTCTCTGCAACGGACTGATCACTCGTCCAGAGCAGTCCTACTGAGTGTGCTGTGTCTCGCTGATTGTGATCTAGAAGCCTCCAAAAGGAGGCGGCCTAGGCCCAATTTGGGCTGTTGCACAACAGGAAAGGATAGTTGGAACAATCCAACAATTTTTTCACACTGTGGACTGTCTGAATAATTCCGCAGTCAACATCTTTCACTTGCTCACTAATACTGCTGGCCATATTTATATACATAAGATTCATTGGCGTACCGAGACAGTTTTAAGAAACTTTTTTTTAAATGTGCCATTGCATGCTACCGAAATTCATGGCCGAATGATTTGGCACATGTGGATCGTATTCGGAAGGTCGCGGTTGCAGGTCTGCCTCGCACAACTGCTGTTCCGGCAGGCTCAAACACGTGCCGGGATAGTGTTATGAATTGGCCACGACGACTTCCTTTCGCATTCTTTCCAGTTCACTATTCACAAATCATCCCGTCATTCGACGCTGTTTAATCGACGTTTCGGAGGAATCTTTGTATGAATTAGGAATGAATGAGTGAGTGAATGAATGAGTACGTACATTTGACTTCGGTAAAGTCCCTGTTGTCGCCAGTAAGAAATAAACGCCAGAGAAGACAGCAATGTGTAACGATATGCGACAGATTCTTGTTTACAGTTTCGGCCGTGTTATCGGTTATCTGGCTGAGATTTTTCGTCGCTTTCGTCAACAGTCCAGGAAAATGTTGTATAACTCCATGACTACTTTTTTCTAAATCCTTTCTAATTTGTCACTTTGTTATTCTACAATTAACATATCCTGCATTAGCCTACAAACGTACAATCCATAGTCTTGAGGTTCTGAGAGCGGCGTATAACAATTCACAACAATTTAGAGTTACCGTCTTCACTGTTTGAGTAAGTTATTTGCCTGGCCACTGTGGATGGCTGCAAAATGCCACATATCCACTGCGTCACAGCAAGTGGTGTTCAGATTTGGAAGGACCGTCCTCCCCCTCTTTGCGGCCAGTTAGTTGGCTTTCAGTCAACCCATAACCCAGATTCAACCTAATAATGTGCTACTTCCTCTATCAATGTACCGCCAGCGACAGCCATATCAAGCCCGTGGCTTGTAACAGTTACCATTTTCTGATCTTATTGTCTGTTCTAGTAAAGCTGTGTGTCATTACAGCGTCAGTTTTTAAAGGAAGTGGAGGCAGACAATTCCTTCCAAAGGTTAGTAATCACCTAGCAGGCTATAGTATGAAAGAAACTTTATGCTGGGAAGTACAAAATTTGTCTAAATGACTTATGACAGTCAGTTCCTGCCTCACAGAGTGTACAGTACGTCTCTCTTATAAAGCTCAACCAGTTAAATTTCTTTAGGTTGGCCCTAGAGCAAATGCTGAGTTGATGCACAAAATTCGTCTTGTATTACATTCTTGTTATTCAGCCCTCATAACATTAACTTCAAAGTTTCCGTCCAAAGGCAGCCTTTTCAACACTATCAAGATTTCATAATAATGTAGCCCTTCAAATATAAAACGTAACAAAATTGAAAATCGGGCCCACATGTTGGAATTCTTTCTTCTGCCATGTATTCAAACAGTCCGCGTCCCGTCACATGGCTTTCTTCACTTCCCAACGGTCTACGTTATATCCAGCCTATCTTTACCAGAAGGTCGAGCGAGGTCAGCTTGGGAACCTTCAGAGAAATATTTGCCAGCCCCCCCCCCCCCCCCGTAATAAATGTTGTATCTTTTACTAGATCTCTAGCTTCTTCGTCTTCTTATCCTCTTCCTCCTCCTCCTCCTCCTCCTCCCCCCCATCCTCCTCCCCCTCATGTTAGGACAGTCCCAGGTCTCGTGAGAAGTTGCATGACCTTTTCCACTGCCCTCGTTTTGCAGCCACAAGTACGACATCTTTATTGGCTGGTGTCCATGCACTTCGTGTGCGATGTGCATGTACAAGGGCCTTAGGTGTTACACTGCGTGTGTAACGGAGACGCTGCTGCAGTCATCGAAACACATTAATGTATGGATGACGTCGACCAGGATAACACGGCGCATATTCCCATGCACCAGTAACATCTCGACTATTGCAGGCAGCGAAGGTGAAGAGCATGTCACAGTATTCTTCATGTGTACATTCCTTGATCGTTCGGCCACAGCTGAGTCCTACTGTGCACTGCATGTCTTGATTACACGTGACAACGCTCTGCATGGTATGAGAAGTGTGTCAGCTCGTTCGAAGGCGACGTGCCTCCCAAAAATGGAACGTCTCAGGACATATGTGGTGTAACATTTTCGACTGGTCCCCCCCCCCCCCCCTCGAAAGAGACACGCTATTGATAGCTTGTGCGCGTATTCCCTTTCAGTCTGTTTAGTGTCGACTGGGCTTTAGTGCGGTGAGTTTCTAGTAGGTTTCACCACTATCGCAGGAGGGTGGGCGAATGCTGAAATTAAGAACTGGGTTGTACACGTATCTTATATCCCAGTCTTCAGAAACAGTTCTTTTCCGAGGTATTGCCACAACCGAATCGTAAATCACATCATTTGTGTACATATGGTGATTAGTTGCTGATTGTTTAAAGAAACTGGCATCGTATGCACTTTTAACATCAAATATCATCAGCGAGCAACGTTCCCTCTAATTTTTTTTGCAGCTGCGCGGACCTGCTACTGCTCTGAGCAGAACATTTTTACACTACCTTACGAGTGCGCGGCACTTTCAAAGATTTTTTTAAATTATCATAATAAGAATATTTACAATGAAAACTGAAAAATTCCATCTTCACGGCAACAATTCGGTGTGCGCTGGAGCATTTCAGTTACTGCGCGGCCGCGAACCCGCTCAGCTTAGGGGGAACATTGTCAGCGAGAGATAATAATAGAAAATTTGACAATAAAATTTGTACGTAAATTGGTATTGACGGTGTATATACGCTGATTGAAACTAGTTTGCTGTGCAGTGATGCAGACCATCCCGCTGTAATGGGCGAAACTGTGTAGGAACGTTTATTCCAGATCACAAAAACAAATCCATTTTTCCGAAACGCCGGAAACCTCCAAGGCGATGGACATTGTTCAGAGTAGCAGTCAAGTGTCGCAACACGCCATCGTCAGAAACATCTAGACGAAGCATGTTACGTAACGCATGCAATTTTGTGTCTCAACGAACAAGTTCATGATGGAAATTTCGAGCAGATACCTTGTTCTGTTTTAGTGCAACTTTAGAGTGGGTGTCTTTGCATTCTCATTGCTTTTAAAGTGATCATCCGTCACTATCCATCACAGACAGATGTCCCTGTGGATCCCTGCGAGGTTATCATGTAATAAAGGGAAAGAGGATTAGGGTTTCAGACCTTGATATTTCACTGTTTTCTGTCTTTCACTTTACAGTAGCACTAATTAAGGTTTTAAGGTCGTGTCATTACTTTATGTACCACGAGGTTTAATACTGAAATTTATGAATTCTGCCCAGTGAGTGTATTTGTATGCTCTGTAGGATTCTCAATATAAACTACTATTATTTCCCTACACAGTATTAAGCGATTGGTGTTTATTACAGAGACAGAACATGTGTAGTTTGCATTATGAACTGATACTGTATAATTTAGGCAATTTTCGTCTTAATTGCTTATTTACAAACCATTGACTGCAACGCCATATTAGACTTTCTTTTGTACCTTTGAGAAAGATATAATGAATTGAAAAAAAGAAGGCGCGTTTATCACTTTGGCATCCGTTCCACACGTCCCCGAATTACTGGCTACTAGCGGCAGAAATCTTATTGAAAAGCTGGTTGTCACGCAGATACTTGGAACCCCCCCGCTTTATGGAACCAGAATATTTATTGCTGTGTTTACAGTTGCCCACAACTGGCCCGTATCCCGATCTAAACGAAGTAATTTCATACCCCTACAGTTTGTTTGTTTGTTTGTTTGAAATCTGTTTATTATTATTATCATTTCATCTTTATCTAGGTTTCCCAAGTGGTCTCTTTACTTGAGGCCTTTCAACCAAAACTGTCTACACGTTTCTCATATCTGCCATGCCGTATCGCTTACTTCTCGCCTACACACTTGTATTTTCACGGAAACTGAATTGCTTGCTGTGAAAGATTTAGTCCACTGAGGTATACGGTTTTTATCTTCCAAACAGAAATCCCACCTTACGTCTTTATATGGAGCTTAAAAGTGTTTTGAAGCAGAAACGCGGGTTGCAAACTGTTTTTGTTCCTGCCAGTAGAAAGTAAGTTGTCAAAGAATAAATTCAGTTTAAGGGTTTTGTCGGTTTTTTTACTGTCTTCTGCTGTGGATGTCTTAAGAGGGTATGACACTACGAGAGTTCTTAGGCGATGGCTGTCTCAAGGGGGTGGGGAAGGGAGGCTGCGTGGTCACCAAGTTGTGATTTATTTGTGAATGGAAGTTTTAAAGAGAATCACACAGAGAGCGAGCAAGATATAAAAATAGAATTTCTCTCTATATGTTTTTCTTGGCTGCGGTCTGGTAAGCCAGCGTTTTCGAGCCAATTTATGTACAATACGTGTTGTTTAGTAGTACCTGTCAATCGGATAGTTTTGACGTTAAAATAATTTTAAAATATCCCTGACATTATTCTAGAAATAAGTGGCTCTTCTATTCTTGCTGTGTACATACTACATTAACATTCTGCAGTGTGTTTCTCGCAAACGCTGCTACAAGCTGGCAGTCTAAAGAGCGTTACAGTGAGAAGAGTGTAATGTCAGTTAAATGACTTAGTTTGTAGCACACAAATATTTAATACATTTCTAGATAATACGTTGTACACGCTACGATTTAGTAGATGGCACTCCTGCTTCGTATTCCGGAGGTGCTGGGTTCGAATCTGACGGAAATCCCCTTTGCCCTGATGATTGTTTTGGTTTACGTCAATATGCCGGGATATTGGTGTTGGCAGTAATCTGTTTGGTATAACGTCGTGTGCAGAGACATGGGTGTACACGTTGATATATTTGGTAGTGTCGTCTGACTGTACTGATGTAGGCATTCATATATGTTTGGTATAATGTAAATTTGCCGGGATATTGCTGTGTTAACTGATATTTTTTGTGTAACATCGTCTGCCAGAGTACTGATATTAAAACTGATATATTTGGTATAAAATCGTCTGCCAGAGTACTGATATGAAAACTGATATATTTGGTATAACATCGTCTGCCAGAGTACTGATATGAAAACTGATATATTGGTATAACTTCGTCTGCCAGAGTACTGATATGAAAACTGATATATTTGGTATAACATCGTCTGCCAGAGTACTGATAGTAAAACTGATATATTTGGTATAACATCGTCTGCCAGCGTACTGATATTGAAACTGATATTTCCGGTATAACGTCGTCTGCCGGCATACCGATATTAGCACTGCTATGTTTGGTATGAGGCAGACTGTTGCCTGCGATAGAATGCGCCGTGCCATGCAGGCCGATATATTTTATTTGAATATAAAATCTGTTAAAGTTACAATAGTGCGTGGCTGTGACGGATAACTCTTAATTTTAATCGTGTCAACGCAAGCTCAGTCTTTCATCATCCTTTAAGTGTAAGATTATCAGAGTGGGTCTGACTTTGGATCAGAACTTCATGTTTATGACTCTCAAGCGGCGGGTGAAAAGTTCCCTACTTTGCAAAGGTGATTAGTCTCACACACCTACATACAGCGAAAGCATATAAATCCAGTTATATGCTAGAAGATATGCAGAAGGATAAATATTACTTGAGATATACAGTTTAATATGCCTGTTCCATGTTGATTGGCACTCATTTGTCCGAAACCAAACCTTTATTTTTCTCATGTAGCATGAACTTTGCCATCTTGTCTTGTCTGATTCGGAACTCTGAATGTGTTAACATTGACAGTGAAATTAGCGTGCGGTACTGAAGTACAATAAGTCCACGCCTTGAGATTATATGTAAAAATGGAGGTACATCTCCACTAATACTTAACCTCGTTAATGTATAGAGATAAATGTTCAGCTTCACGCCCCAGCCGCTTTGCCCTTCGAGAAAAAGCCCCATTAACCTTTGAATATTAGGGTAGGTGTCCCAGAGTTGGTATTGACATATTCTGCCTGCAGTACCTTCCTGTAAAGTGTCATAATTTTGTAGCAGACTACACGGCGTCCCAACTCAGACTGCAGTGTGTTCAGAGTACAACACAGCTTCCACCACAGGAATGGCGTGTGTTGTGGTCAGATGGCCGTGTAGCTACTTTGTGTGTCTTGTGACGACGAACAGTGCGGGCTGGTTGACCGCGGTGTCTGCAGAACACTGGCTGGCTTCTGGGAGCATTAGCACATAGTATGCCAGTTGCCTTTCAGGCAGTCGTGAAGTTGCAGTACCGCTGCTTCACCTTTGAGGCTGAAGCTGGTGAGTTTAAGAGCATAACTTAAAATACGGAGAGCTCTGACGGTTTTGTGGCTGTGCTGTGGGATTGGTGACTGTTGAGACGTGATTCTACTCCCAGCAGAGCGGAATATTTTTCTCTTCTGTAGAGCGTCCAGACCGGCTTGGAGCCTTCATCGCCCTCAAAACTTTACATTCATTGTATACTAGGGGTTCTGTCGTTGGGCCTAAAGCGGCCGGGGCGTGAAGTTGAGAATGTATGGAGCTATAATTTTATTCCTTCTTATGCCTTTATTGCGTGGTGCTTAATTAAGCGCAGAAACAGCTGTGACTTTGTAAATGAAAATAATTCAGTGTAATTTATATTAAACGCAGATGGGGTTATACATGTATATGAGTTTCCGTGGATCTATAAATTTGCAGATTTAAATATTGGTAGGCGGTATTGGAAATTTTGAAATCTGGAACTGATGATTCAGATCTTTGGCAGGGCACTGATATTTCGGCCGTAATTTTTCATTCGTTCTCTCCGACGTTCTTGGTGTCACTGCTTTTTTCTCTGTTTTCTCACTCTCGCCCTGTCGCCATCAATAAATCAGTCAATGTATTCATTGTCACTGTGTTACGTGATCAATGGCCGGTTACCCCTTTAAAGACTAAAACCAACGTGAATTATGTATAAAGATTCAGCTCGTACCGCGAAGTAAACACTCCATCTCGGTTATAAAACCTAGCCAGTTTAAGCTGTATAGGGAAATTACAGCTGTTGTTTTCTGAGATCTACAAAACACATAAACACAATGTGAGCACCATGCAGACTTTTTGAATGTTAAGTCGGATGTTACGTAAAGTAACCACTAGGCTTTAAAAGGTTAAATACATCTGTATTGAAATGACCTGAAAAAGCGCTGAGCCAATTTGGAACTGTGGCCACAGACTGGATATTTGGAAAAAGCGAAAGAAGAAAACGTACAGTCCTTACAGTACGACAAATGAAACGCAGGTTCGCGTTACTTTCGTACTGGAAGAATAAAATTTAAATAAAAGAATGTTGTCTCCCTAACGCTATAATATTTGACGCCACTCTAAACTCTTCGTCCGTTTCAGCTCAGCATTATTCTACTCTAAGAAGTTACGATTCAACAGAGAGAAACGTTAATTTGTCCGTGGAAACGACTGTATGTGGCAGTCAATGTTTCGTCGTGCTTTATATTTCTATATCTTGCTGCGAGTGTACATCATTTTACCCCTCTGGACAAACTCTGCAATTAATTGGTTAAAACAGAGGCTGTAATTTCCATGTGTGCAGAAATCGTTAATGCTTACGCAACAAGTGTGATTTATTACAGAACTGAAATCTCGACGCACTTAACAATATCATCAAACACAGGGTTAACAGCCACGAGGTGATACTAGATCACTTTTCATCATCAAGTTTTTACGTAATGGTTAATTTATATGGTAATTTTAACCCATAAATTGTTCGTCAACAAAAGTTCATTTATTATTGAGGCCCTCCTCCTTTAACTGTTAAAGGAGTAACTCCGAACGCCTTATAGCGTACATGTTACGTATGTTCACTGGCGTAGCCACTGTCTGTACCGGCCGCCCTGCCACGCCCTGTACCACAGTTAATGTTGTTACCTAAGTGTTCTTGTCTTACCACTAGAATTCACGACAAAATTAGGACGCAAGTGTAGCTAAAAGCTCGTCGAAAATGTGGCAGAGTTCAAGTCCTTATGAACATTAGTAACAAAACTGCATTGACGGAGAAGTTGCAAGCAGGTTAGTTTCGGAGAATGCTTGCGAACATTGGGCTCAAAATCCGTTGCCTTCCCATTTCCGGCCTAGAAACATAAAGATCCCAGCATT
Source organism: Coptotermes formosanus (assembly GCA_013340265.1). NCBI lineage: Eukaryota > Metazoa > Arthropoda > Insecta > Blattodea > Rhinotermitidae > Coptotermes > Coptotermes formosanus. Next base: position 1,648,630 of record BLKM01010755.1, on the reverse strand, counting down.
TAAAAGAGTAATTTTTCTGCTTGCGTTTATGCGAATATACTGAGTAAGCATTCCCAGACAGCAGAAGATCTTTTGTTGGCTGTCAGGGCCTTGATTTTGTGAAGTTTGGTTGATAGCTACGAAAGTTTTGGTGAAATATGCGGCTTTTTTCCTTGGATTAAGAGCGATCTTGGACCCTGTAGATGTAGGCACCAGCTTCCTCTCACAGTCTCCCACAGTTCTCTGTTATTTTAGCGTCATGTAATGAAGACTTATTTTTGGGGTGGAGTTATACCTCCACTCAATCTTGAACTCGGCACTAGACGGGGCGAGCGATCTGCTTTACGCCCCGTCAGTTTTACCATGATGCCCATTGAACAGGTGGCTGGATGGCTCCAGAACCGATCTGAACGCTGCTGAGGACAGCAGAATCTCTGAATCTGCCGGTAGTGGAATCCCGATTTCTTGGTCATCCAGCTCCTAGCCTGGTCTTTGTACTGAATGGGCTGTTTGGCACCGTAGTCTTGCCGTTGTGTGTGAGTCATTACGCATAGATGTAGCCATACTAAATGAAAAATTGATAGTGTGTTGTAGGGAAGACCGGCAGTTCGCCGCCTTCAGTGTGTTGGTGGGAACTCCCTGTACTAAACATTACCGCCTTCCGGTATGTGACGCCGTGTAGTGTACTAATAACTTAAGGACCTGTGTGGTGAACGTATTGCAGTTGTCTTCCATACTTACTCATGCTGAACTATAAGGATGAAGGCCTCAGTCTTCAGCGTACAGGAGTGAAATATCATAAATATCTGCAAAATTTCCACCATTCTGCCCGGCTTCACATCCCAGCAGTCAGTAGTCTTCAGCCCCTCCGATGAGCTCGCAAGGGAGGGCGCTGCCCACCACTTTGTTGGACCGGAGCCGGCTGTGGGGGTCTCAAGGCAGTGTATAAGAAGAAAAATTCAGTGCTGGTTGGATAGACAGCACTTGGTACGATGGCGGGGACTGGCTGGCACCATGAGACAGGCTCAAGAGTTGATCTCGGGCCCTCATATTGCGGCCAAGACCGCGCTAATGTCCTTTAATAGGGCGCAATCCAGGGTGGTTACTGGCCTTCTTACTGGGCATAACACCCTGAGAAGACATCTTCACATAATGGGGCTTCACATAATAATCCCTCGTGTAGGAAATGTGGGGCTGGGGAGGATACCCCGGCCCATGTGCTGTGTGAGTGTGAAGCCTTGGCGACACTCAGGCATATCTATCTGGGATACTTTTTCTTGGACCCTGAGGACGTTAGAGGTCTGAGTCTTAAGGGCAATCTGGAACTTCTTGAGGAGGACAGGGCTCTCGTGACTTGGACCCAGTGAGGGGGCACAGAGGCCCTGTCAAGGCCTACGTGCAGCGGGACCGTAAGAGCTCGACCCACACTTACTCATCCTCAAGCCTTCAGCCCGGTCGCTGTAAGAACGTCAGACCGTACGCAATCCCGGTACTGCTTCCTACAGAGCTCTTAAGGGCTGTCACAGTGGGGTGGGTTTGTTACTATTTTCAGGCGCGTTAGTAGAGTTGCGTAAAGCGGCTATTAGATTGAACATTTCCGCACATCCATCTGTCCGACTTTCCGTCTGCATCGGGCTCTGCTCTCGCTGGACGGATTTTCCTGGAATGTTGTGTGTGGGGTTTTTACTAAAATCTGCCGAGATAATACGAGCTTGTTTAAAATCTTACAAAAATAACAAGCACTTTACGTGAAGACCTACGTACATTTATGACTACTTTGGTTACAGGCGTTACCATGGCTACTGTCGATAATAAGCAATACTCATATGATTTATTTCTTCATGCGATTTGCATGATGCGTAACTAAGGAAAATAAAACTGTGCAATTGTAATTATTTAAAACGGGGAAGAAGGGCAGTCAATTACAACTACACCTTTGCAGTGTCTTATTATATGTTGTGCGAGATGTTTCGGCATTACATAAAAGCCATCATCGGGCACCATAAAAAGGCTTGTAGCAAGAGCACTGGTATACAGCACGAAGAAGCTTTAGGTAATTGCGATCTCAGCCTTACAGTATGTTTTGTGTTGTAAAAGGCGAAAACGCTGTAATAAGAATAGGCTAAACGGTAATATGTATTGGGATATATTAGAAACATTATACAGTATTTCATTCAAGTGAAATTATGATTCTTTTTTATTATACAGGCCTCCGAGTGATGAAAATCTGTAATTGAAAAAATCGATATAAATATTTGCTGATTGTTTTCTTAAAGAGAATATAAAATTTAGGTATTCCTTCTTAATTTGTAAACTTTATATTCTCTTTAAGGAAAACAATATGCAATTATTTATACAATTTTTTTCAGTTGCAAATTTCCTTCCCTCGAAGGCCTATACATATAATACGCACGTACAAAAAGAATCATCCGTTTGCTTAAACGAGGTACTGCATAATTTCCTAATGTATCGCAATACATATTTATCTTTTTCTTATTATTTTATTTTGGTCTTTACAACACACAACATACTGTAAGTTTGAGATCCCGGTCACTCAGAATTTTACCGTTTTGTGTACAAGTGCTCTTTCTACAAGTATTTTTGTAGCGCCTGATGATGGCTGTTATCTAAAACCGAAACATTTCGCGTGATGTATCCTATAGCAAACATTGCAAAGCTGTAGTTATAATTGACAGCCGCTCTTCCGTCTTTTTAATTTGCATGTCACAAAGGGATGTCACACGTAAACATTATATTTATAGAATGCGTCTAGGAATTTGCTATTTGTTATGTGGATTACGAATGTGCCAGCAAGTTGTGTAAGATGTACTGTTTTTAATTCGACAGTTAAAAACATTTCGGCGGGGTGAAAATTTGTTGTATATGAGCGATAATTGTAACAGAATGAAAGTAGACGTACAAATAGTAGATTGCACAAAAATACAATAAGATGCCCTCGTAGTTGTACTAATATTCTATAATACATGTTTAATTGTGATCCAGTGTAATAAATGCCATGAGCAAATGAGAAGTGTCCAGGATGCAAAGATCCGAAGGCGTCTCATTGTAACGCTGTGATTTCCTGTCTTATTTATTATGTCGTTGTTGTGTGAGACAATATCTGTGGAATTACAGCCTCGGACGGCCCATTGTCCGTCTTTCGGAGGACAGACGAATAAATACAGAACGTTGGTGGAAGGATGACTGACAGAGAAGTAGCGAAGTACTCGGTGAGAGACGCGCCTCAGTGCTTCTTTGTCCATCACAAATCCCACAGAAACTGCACTGGGACAGAACCTGAGCCTCCGCGGCGAGGGGCTTCCGACTAACTGCAAAGGCACTACTTGTCAGTAAATTGAAGGCATTGCTAGACTAATATCTTGGTAAAGCTGCTGTGAAAATAAGTACCTACAACATTGATCCGTGTCACAATATGAAGTGACGCAGGAACAATGGATTGTAAGACAATGCTTCGAACAAGGAGAGCCAAGAAGGTCCGGCGTTCTACCACTACAGGGGTCTTCATCAGTACTGTGTGAATGGAGAAGATGAAGATGGATAGTAACCGGACAGCAATGAAAAACAAAAGTAACACTTTATCACACACACATACACACACACCAACACACACAGACGGATAAAACAAATACTATTTGGCTAAGACAGCAGTTCGTAATTGATTTTATCACTTGGCAGAAATGGACAATTGTTCTGCTCCTCCCCCCTTTGTCTGTGTGTGTGTGTGTGTGTGTGTGTGTGTGTGTGTGTGTGTGTGTGTGTGTGTGTGTGTGGAGAGTTATTAACAAAGTTTTAGGGTCACCACACTGCAAGTTCTCTCCGAATTTTTAAATTCTTGCCTGTTTTATGAAAGACTGGCGTAAAGTCCTTAGTTATTTCAACAGGAACTTGTTAGAAACGGAATTCTTATTCAAAAATTCCTAACCCGAACATATTGTAATGAAGTCATGAAAAAGCTTCTTTTATGGTATGATTTTAAATCCAATAAAATGTTATTATTCACTGTGAAATGCTGTTGTCTAGACAGAAATATTTACTCCTAAGGAGGGCAACCGTAATGCCGAATGAAACATATTTTCCGCTTTTGCAAGCTACTGCTCTTATTTGTAATTATTTGCTAACATACCTGACGTTTTATATTAGTAATTATGATTATAAAACCAGTGTCTTGAATTGCATTAAGTAAGAATTCGAAATATCACATTAAATTGTGACACTTTTCGTAGCTTACAAACTGACGTCATGCAGCAAATACTTCGTGACAGCCCGACAATCACTCAGCTCGTAAAGCAATTCCCCGCCTTATTAGGGAACCCATAGATTCATTTTCGTATTCATTGGATGATTCTGAGCCATCTGAAACCAATTTAAATCCTCGTACATTATTTCTTTAAAATGGATTTATTTTTGAGGCTCTACTCCTTTCCATTTTCTCAGGAATGATATAAGTCCCTCGTGTATGACTCTCCGTACGGCGACCATTCTCTTGTATTATGTTTTGAAAAATATCTCAACAATACAGTTGTGTCTGTGCACGGCATGAAGTATTACGCGGAGCCGAAGAATACGTCGACTATTTCTTCACCTCAGCACTAGATGCAGGTGTGTGGTGAACTTCAGGCCATGGACAATTTTCGTCTGTGAAAGAGCACAGTGCCCATTAAATAAGAGTCTGGGTGTGCCTCATAGCCTATCTGGACGCTTTGGAGAAGGGAAAAATCTCTTGTCCGTCTGGGAAATTTACATTATTATTATTATTATTATTATTATGACTACTACTACTACTACTACTACTACTACTACTACTACTACTACTACTACTACTACTACTACTACTACTACTACAGATTTCACAGAATTACAGAAGACGACGTTAGGGTGGCCCACACTGGTGTAACATCCATGTCAAGTGTTAAGATAGACCAACAAATACACACACTTTTCACAATTATATATCTGTATCAGTGTCACTGCTACATGTTTCGGTGGTCAAGCCACCATCATCAGGGGGGCAGCAAAGGTCACAGGCTTCGTTCTGCATCTGAAATTTTCGTAAAGTGATTATATGACTGAACGGAGTCTGTGACCTTTGCTGCCCCCCTGATGATGGTGGCTTGACCACCGAAACATGTAGGGGTTATATTGATACAAATATGTAATTGTAANAAGGTCACAGGCTTCGTTCTGCATCTGAAATTTTCGTAAAGTGATTATATGACTGAACGGAGTCTGTGACCTTTGCTGCCCCCCTGATGATGGTGGCTTGACCACCGAAACATGTAGGGGTTATATTGATACAAATATGTAATTGTAAAAAGTGTGTGCATTTGTTGGTCTGTCTTAACAGTGTAAAAATAAGCACGGTGTACAACATACAAAATCCATGTCAAGTGTTGCCATAATCGGTCGTCTTCTTCGAACGATGGAACGAAGGGCACACAGTCACATGGACGAATGAACGTCTGTGCCTTAAGGAGGGGAAGTAAACAGAAAATAGTGAAAAGTCGCAACAGCGAACAGCAACTGCAGGATTGACGTTTGTACTCGCACTTTTGGGCATGCGGGTTCTGGTGTGAGAGTAATGACTTCTGGAAATGTAGGATGTTTGTGGTTCACGTAAAGTTACAGCTGAATTTCCAGGAGAAAATACTGCGTGCTTTAATTTCCATAACAGCAAAACTTTAGGTGACACAATTAGGTTTTCTTGGAAGGGAATTAAAGGGTTGGGTTCTTCTCAGAGGACAAACTGCCAAGCATGAAACGTTCTTTTGCTTCTACGAAAATTATAACGAGGAAAGTAAATTGCTTCTTAACCCCCCCCCCCCCCCCCCCCCCCGCTTCACTGTCCTCATATACAAAGCAGCAATATATTGTGTTGATATACTCGTACGTAATTCGCTTTAATTATAGGCTGCGCCATGCGGCAAGGAATTCTGGTGAATAATTGATGACTTCGCACCATTATTTAAGCTTAACGCACTCTTTTGGATGAACGCAGATAAGGTACACTTTTGCATACAAATTTATTATGACTTTTTAACAGGTAAAGACATGTTTATTCTTTGTTGTGTTAGACCTGCTTATTCAAGTCGCAACACTGCTGTTTATGTTCATACTGTTTTACTGTATCAGTTGTGTAAGTATTTTACCAGTTTTCTCAATGCTGCACCAGATTATAAAACTGCTGTGTATAATATGGTATCAACTTGTTCAATGTTATACATATTTTTTTCACGTCATCCAAGTTTACTAAATCCCGTATCAGTATTTCTGCGTTACCAAATGTTTAAACTGTTGTATATGAATATTGTCTTTAAGGGACAGGCTTCGTGGAATAGGGTTGTTCTCTTAATTTTATGTGACATGATGTTTTATTCACTCCCAAGTTTTGCTTATTTAAGATACCTTTCAATATTATCTTCCAGTCCACGCTTATGGCTTCCAATTACTGTCTTCCTACGTGTTTTACAATCAAACCTTTATTTTTGATTATAATTAATTAATTATAACATAATTATATTAATAATTTTAATTAATGGTAATATTGTAGTTAATTAATTATAATTAATTATTTGCTGTTGTCAGAGGTGTTCTGCTGTGCAGTGTGATAGAAATGTACTGACACTTCAGAGGATTCTGCCCAAACAGCGCCGCATTCCAGAAGACTGCAGTCGTCATGTTTATGGCCATGAGAGCATCAAACCTCACAAGTACACATTAGCAGAGGGAATGACCGCTGCAGAATGAACTTTCAATTATATGATTCTATCGTTGATGGAGGGAAAAAGTTAACTAACGAAGGCGAAAATTATTTACTGCTGGAGCACTTCTGTAAATTGTCTGGAGACGTGCAAATGAAGCACGTTCTGAAGAACCAAATGTAATTTTGATCCGTGTTAATTAAGATTGTATCACGTAGCTGCAAGGAATGACAATTTACCTTGCGTACTGTACCGCTCCAGAGCAATTACTGACCACAAGTCACTACATAGTGTTATGTCCCTCTGCGGGCTTGCGTGTGCGTTCTAAGGAGACCGATTTTCTTTCGATGTTTAACGTTCATTTTCATACTTCTTTCTCAAGACGAAAAAAGTAAGCATGTAAGTCACTGTGCTGTCAGTTTCTGTTTATTATTCCCCATTTCAGTTTTTGAACCATTGACCGATTTTCGCGAAAGTTTATATGAACTTGAGGCTATTAGATGCTACCCAAAAGGCGTAGTTTTGATTTTCCAGAACCACTAATTACGGCGTGGCATACGCACAAATTTGTGGGGCGTGACACTAGGGCCCCTTACTTCAGGATTTTAAAATGAATATGCCAATAAGCTAATAGACTAGACAATATGCTATTTTTCTAAAGGTAATATACTCTTCGAATGTAAGTAAAAATTTGGCGGCCAAGAGAAGGTTCCTCTATCTTCAGGTATGGCGGCGATCATTAATCCTTTAAAGACGAAGCGTATCTGTTTTATATAAGGACTCAGTGCGTACCGCGCTGTAAACACTCTCCACTTCGGTTATAAAAACCAGTCTCTTAATGTTTTATAAGGCAAAAGTTACTGTTTGTTCTGAGATCCTTACAAAACACATAAACGCAATGTGGGCACCACGTAGAATTACATAAAGTACATAAAGTTACCGCTAGGCTTTAAAAGGTTAATGAACCAATGGAGGTAGGCGAGGGGAATTAGGGACGGAAGTAGATCGTAAGCATACGTTGACATTACTTATGATATGCTGTTTGGACAGAACAGTTACTAGCCTTGTGACACCGCGCATTTTGAGGTTATATCCGACAAATATGGCGTATAGCTGCAGAAACTGTATTCGAGTAGTGCCTTACTGAGGCTAATAATATTAATAATTCTCATGTATTAGCGTCCTAATTTAACAGCGCAATGGCCAATAATAATAATAATAATAAAATTCTGAAATAATAAATCGGTAGTAAATGCCGCTTATATAAAGAACGTGAAAGTACTGACCACCTAACCTCAGGATGCCCCATTTTGTCGAAGAATGAGCACTTAACAAGATACAACAGAGTTGATGCACATTTACATTATTCAGTGTGTAAAACACCAGTCATCGAAACGAGTGAGAAATAGTACACACACACACACACGCACGCAGGCACACATTCAGGCTAGCTTGTGAACCTAAAGATATAAAAGCATTATGGAATCAAGGGGCACACACAAATAGAGAAGTTATGACAGAGACCCATGTGTAATAACTGAAAACAAAAAAGAAGAGAAAACATGCATACTGATAGATGTAACAGTACCAGCGAACACGAATGTCACACAAAAGGAAGCGGAAGATAAATAAATACAAGATTTTGTATGTATTGATGCGACCAATGTGGAACGTTAGGTGTGTGATCGTACGGTAATAATTGGGGCCACGGAACAATAAGAAAAGTTTTAAAGAAAAATTTGGTAGCCGTACCAGGAAAAGTTCAGTAGATTCACTGCACAAGATAGCTGTACTTCGAACGCCATACATAATGCGGAAAGCACTGCCTGAACTGTGGGGATCATCGGTGGTTGAAGAGTCTAAGTACCAGGAAGAAGAGGCCCGTAACAAGAGACATGACGACGACGACGATGGGAATGACGACGACGACGATGGGAATGACGACGACGACGACGATGGAAATGACGACGACGACGACGATGGAAATGACGACGACGACGATGGAAATGACAACGACGACAGTGATGATGATGATGATGATGATGATGACGACGACGACGACGACGATAACTGTGTGGGGCTAAAATCTGTGTAAAATTTATAAATTTGGCCGGATCTGATTGTTCTGCATGCTTTGTTCAATAAACGAAAAATGGCGAGGTAATGTTTTAGACCATTTTCCTCCGCTCGTCTCCCTCAGCATGCGGTTCAACAAAGGGCTGTTATGAAGACGAACCTTCGGGTTTCATAACGTGTGGGATTCTATTAATTGCACAGGAAATGTTTTCTTTTCAGGTAGTACTCCCGTCCACAGACGTAGCTAGTTTTGTAATAGATACTTACATTGTATTAACCCTTTAAAGTTTCATATAACTCTAAATATACAAAAGTTCAGTTGCTGCTTCACACAGGAAACGGTCTGTGTCCATTAGGAAGACCGAACAGTTAATGTAGTTTAGGGATATATCGCAGTTTGTGTAACTAGCGACTCGTTAATGTTAAAGCAGCTGGCACACACAATTGCCACTGTCCTTTAAACGGTTTAACGGTGTTTTATTTAGCTGACTAGGCAACTCCATGTGTCAACACAAAGTCTGATTCGTAAGTTTAGTTGTGTGTAAAGACTAGTTTCTCTCTAGCGGTCTCTGTTCTTGTCCCATTCCTGTGCCGCTCTTGGACAATAAAATGTTCCTCGTCCTTTCAATGGAAGGGCATTCGTGTGCTCACAGCAGAAGGATGTATCGTTCCATGAACAGCACAGACACCGAACATTTACGGGATCCTCTGAAGCGTGTTCTGGGTTGTTGTTTCGCGACAAAGAAAATTCTGGTTTCACTGCTTGAGAGAGTCTGTCTTCTCTGAGTGAACTGACGCCCACAGTACTAACGGTGATGCAGTTTCCTACGGAGGTCGCAGAAAGGTGTCTCGTGGAATATGTGGATGACGGGCCTCCTGGCTTCGATAACTTGTATTTCGTCAGCTGTTTTTAATTCAGCCCAGTGTAACTGCAACTTGTACACTAAATTTCTAACAGACCGCTTCTCCATTTCCTGTATCGGCCTATTGGTCATTCAGTATAATTCAGTTCAAATCAGTTTAATTCAATTTATTTCTTTATTTGTTTATTTACATGCTGTCAACAGCCTAATGGCAAATTACAGATGTTACAAGTGAAATGTGACAGCAAATAAACAAGACAAGAGCTAAGCCGGGGTCAAAATGAGAAAAGGAAAGCCCGAAATATTACAGTTAATTTAATTAAAGGTAAAGGTCTCCCCATAATATGATATGACGGCGGCACAGAGGGGGAGTAGAGTTATAGCTCTACACCTTCCTGATCTGGGCGGTAGGTGGACGTGGGGGCTGAACGCCACGCCCTGGACGCTCTACCCTAGGAAACAGCCCTGGTACCCATCGTACAGGAGGCTGGGGGAGCCAGGGCCGTTCTAGACAGGTGAGAAGAAGAGAAAGTCTCTTGCCCCAAGGGGGTTTGTACGTCACACTATCTAGTCCGTGGCGACTCGCTCTGCCGACTACGGTATCCCGGCCCCCAATTTAATTAAAAGCCAAAGGTAAAAGTTATGCGTAATTATCAGGAGTATATAATTCAATAATAATAATAATAATAATAATAATAATAATAATAGTCTAACACCATTTCATTCCACATGACCCGTGTAGTTGATAGAGAGGTATAAAATAGAGGAACGTTACTTAATTTTTGCACTACTTTATTAACAGGGGCTTGTAATCGATTTGCTCGAATCGTAAACTCCTGCCATTAAAATGTGTAATGTTTGTCGGTAATCTTCCGCAGGTTGTCAGTGTTTGCTTTGGAGGTCATTCGTTTTGTTTATACGGGCCACTGAATCGCAGTCCGCAGTGCATCGGGATTACTTGTATTAATTTAAAAATTTGGGAAATTTGCGGCGTACCAGTGGTGGGATGACCTCAGGGAAGTCACACATTATACATGTTACAATAGTGGAATTCCCTTTGAAAGTTAAAAGGAAAAAAATTGACAGTTTCCATCAACAGTTACGGTTATCACAGATAACCCTCTCATTGGCGCCACGATTTCACGGAATATGCACCCTGTGAACTTGGACAGTTCCAGAAAGACGGCTGGCTAGAAGCGTAATAAAATGGTTTAGAGTAACCTTCCTTCCAGCAAAGATACCCTGCTGTTCTCTTCATTGCTATTTCATCTAAGTTTATTTTTATTTTATCCGTTAAACTCACATGAAACATTTGTAGCACTGAACACTGAATACATTCTCCTTCAAACAGAGTAAAGACAGCTTCATGGAATAAGAAGATTTAGTATGGCATGTGATCGAGAGATAATGCTTAGCTAGCAGTGGCTGGTAAATTAGAACTTCCTACAAAATTAAACATATATTTTAATACCGTTTAACTGTGCAAGCAGACTCTTTAAACGTATATTTGAATACCTTTTAATTCTGCAAGCACGTGCTGCTGTCATTTGTATCTGAGGTTTTTATTTCGTTTCCATGGAAACGAAATATTGATGGACAAACATCCCGACAAAGAAACGAACAGTGCCATTCGCTACACATTAGATAGTGTGAATAAGAGCGTACACACCTTTTACGGGAGGAAACTAAGTAAAAAAGAAAAATAAGAGGAAAAATATAAGTAATACATGTAATGAGAACAACTACATTTGTTTGTAAAAATGGGGAAAGAAGAAATGTACTTCTGTGGAAGTTTACAGTCAGTGCCCGCTCGAACTTGGGTAAAAGTAGGCTGGATATGTGGTGAATCGCTGGAAAGGGACTAGGGTAAGGTGACAGACAGGAAGTGGACGGTGGGAATGTTTAGCAGAACAAGGTGGGAATTTGGGTTGAATTGTAAATTGTGTTGAATTTTGTATACGGAAGGCTGCGTTATGACGAAATTTTGTTAACGATGACAGGGGTGCCTTTGATCGAAAATTTTGAAACTGACGTTGGGAGGGCTGTACGAGAAGCGTGCAGTGCAACGTTGACTTTGTGTAGCAGCTTATCATTTGAGGTCTTCGCTGTTTTGGGATGTTACGCAGCGTAGATTAGTTGTTAGTTACCGACATATTCCAGAAGCGCGAAGCTATTATTTACACCGCGGCGGAAGCCTGCAATCACGCAACTTAACATTTGGTCTAGGACGAAGAAAACCATGACAAACTGTGATCGATTTAGCTGGTCGTGTATCCTACCAGACGCGTACTGACTTCTGGATAGCAGCCCATATGTCAAATACACCAAATCAAGCGGCAGTTCGTACGTGTTTCTTACAAGTATCTTTATGTCAGAGGGCACAAAAGCGTTTTACAGAGCCTTTCGTGCCCCTGCCTTTGGATGAGCAACAAACACTTTGATTAACACACACACACACACACACACACACACACACACACATACGAGTATTATACACATGCACGTATATACACACAAACGTCTATATATATATATATATATATATATATATATATATGCATATTTACGTACATTTCTTGCACATGGAATTAAAATTGTGAATATTTGTTGAAATTTGTTCTTGTTCTCCTTTAGTTTCTTTAGGCTCTCTATTTGGTCCACCGTAGGAAATGGTCCATGTGATCGCCTGCAGCCTGGACTGCCCTGGATGTCGTCAGAGGTCTGGTACCTGAACGATATCTTGTAACTTCTTTTTAAGAACTAGTGTGGGTTTGGGTACAAGGATTTTTTGAGGGGACGCTGTGTAGGTAATAGACCCTCTTTGTCCGGTGATGGCTTCATACTGCTGCTGAGGTGTATTACTGTAGTTACCTGCCTTGTGTAGGCCTGCTTGCTAATACTTCTGTGCGTTATTTCTATTTGCCACAGAACGCGTTTATCTTACAGGTAAGAGAATAGGGCTCTGATGTGTGTCGTGGTTGGGAACGTGTTACCTTAACCAATGAGCTGCGTAATTTTCACTGAGTACCGTGATTTTGTATTACTGAATATTCTGTCTCTTCGTGTATGATTTAATTGGGGTTGCCGCTTGCAATTTTTTGTCATCCTGAAGACTTTATATAGATATCACTTTTGCGTAAATAATAATAGAATGTAGTCCGAACCTCACAGAGAATAGAGTCCCTTTCCACTATAAAGAGCAGTCAGTTAATGACGTGTAGGAAAATAAATCACTGGTTATTGTGAGCATCATAGGAACGCGTATGTAAATACCCAAATTGGTTGAACTGTACAATTTCAAATTTTACAGCATGTGGTGTACCACTGTGAATGGCCATCGGTTTGTCTTCAACCGAAGAAAAGTTTAAAATGCAGTCACACGTACCTGTTTATTTCTATTCTGCACTTCCGTAACAGCGTTACGAAAAACAATTCCAGCGTTTTAAATGCCCAGTCTTAGCCACTTGTCTTTTACGAGCGATTACCTTAATATGTTCTTGTCTTTCAGTATGTATTTATTTGTCCAAAGCGGGACAATAAATTGAATAGACATGAGATATCTTTTTTGGGAATGTGTTTGTGTGAACATTTATTTAGAGATGTGTTTGAAGTTACTCTACTAGACAATACGAGGGCTTCAAAAAAAGAGGGCATGGAGGTAAATTTGTCCCTGTCCTGCTACGAAGACATATGGGGTGGACAGAGGTATAGCTCCAGTAATTCTTAACCTCGACACTAGATGGACGTGAATAGTCAGCTTCACGCCCCGGCTGCTTTATACATGGAGCTATTGCCCTCCGTATCTGTTTAACAGCAGGCTAGATAGGCCGGTCTGGACGCTTGGGAGAAGAGAAGATATTTTGCTCCTGCCTGGAATCGAAAAACGATTCCTCGGTTGTGCTACTCGCGTCCAATTTGCTACACAGACTAGGTTGCCCCGACTTGCTTGGAATAGAAGAACGGACTGAAGTGTGGAATAATGTGATGATAAATGTTAGGGATGGACGCAGAGTACGGAGAAAAATGACAAGAAAGAAGGTACGCGAATGGTGCGGTTTTTGTATGTATGACATGGTTAAGGAGAAATGAGATGGAGGTGGATAGATGGATGGAACTATTGATGCCCGTTCAAAGGCCGGAGAGGGTGAACTCGTGTAACACTGCAGATGCAGCTAATGAAGATCGTGCCGGCATGCAGCGTGACCAGTAGGTTGTTGTAGTGACTTTTGGGTAGTGTAAATATAGGCATTTGGTTTTGGTGGGTGACGTAAACTTGTCCTAGTACCTTCGGGGTACGCGGTGGCGCCGTTAGTTGAGGCACTACGCTAGACGGGTTCGATTCCCAGCGGGGTCACTGGGAGTTTTCAGTGACTTAAACCTTCCGGCCGCACTATGGTCCTGGGGTCGACTCAGCCTCTAACAAAAATGAGTGCCAGGCGGATCTCCTTGGGGGGGGGGGGGGGGGGAGTAAAGACAGCCGGTGAGTAGGACTGACAACTTTACCAATTTTATGTGCCGATTGTCTTGAAATTCTGGGAACCTCAACCTCCTGGAGCCCAAAAGGGGCTGTCCAGGGCTGTAATGGGATAGCTTTACTGAGTGATTCGTGTAGAAAGCCCGGGTCGTTTTTGCCTGTAATTTTTGAACGAATGAGCGAATGAAAGAATGCTGTAAAGTCATCCATGAATTCGTGTGCGTGTCACCTAAGTTTCATTTCATTCTGTGCACGCCTTACGAAATTGTAGGCCCCAACGACCCGGGCCTTCTCTATGAATCCTCTGTACTTCAGTAGGCATCACACTAGGAAGATGTATAGGGGACTGGAGGTGTAGTTCCACGAAATTCTAACCTGAGTACTGGCCATCAATTAGTGGTTAGTTTCACACCCTGGCCGCTTATTCCGGGTGAAAGGTCACACTTTACATATTGGATACCGAGCTGGGTACCTAAAGTGGGCGCTTTCAAGAAAACAAAAGTTGCTGCCGTTGCCGGAGAATATAACTCCAAATTCCCAGGTCACCAGGCAGTTGAACACTCGCCACTTTGCGTGAGTTGCCCCGGCTTTAATATGGGTGAGATAAATGATAATACGCTAATTTATGTACGTAAATTTGAAACGTTTATATGAGGTAAATATTTTGCTAGTATTTCGGATTTGTAGTAGAGAAATGTTGGCTTTGATGTAATTTCAAATTAGTCATTCTTTTCTCATTATTCAAGATGCCGTCACAGAAAAATGCTAACAGTAGATTGTATTGCACTTCACGAAGAATAAGAAGCATAGGAAGACATAGAATGTGACGGAGGGGTCAGCAGCAACTCTAATGGGAAAGCAAAGGGCAAATTGGCTCGTAGCTTAACTTTATTGTGATGGTGAAGATATTCGGCAAATGCTTATCAGAGTTCAATCCAGAGCTCTATTTTAACCATTTTTCAAAATGGTGAATGATTAGTGATATAAGAGCAATTATGTAATATTAAGTAGCGTAAAAGTTTGTAGCCCGTCTCTGTAGTGGGAAATTTCGGCTGTTGAGAGTGCATGTTGGCTCTGTAAACACCAGTTTATTTGGATAGTCGTAGTTTTCCATACCATTTACGTATGAATACAACATATATTATTCCACAAACTCGTACACTAAAAGTATACAATAGGTTTTAGACAGTTCCCGACGTGTTTCGATGCATATTACATCGTCCTCAGGCGAGTTTTGTTAGAACACTGGGGAACATCTGAAGCAAGCCAGTATTGACTGGCTTCAGTTCACAACGCACTTGGAAAATGGGAGAATGTGCTGACAGTGGCGTCACACCTCTCTGTTGCTGTTAATTACTGTAATCTGCTACTTGTCCCTTAGCTGTATAAGAGCAGGAGAGACTGTTTAATGGTGGACACGTTCCGTGAAGGTGCTTGCAATGTGCCTGTGCACTGTGCTTCAGTTTAAAAAGAATACAAATGCCAACCCCATAATCAACATAAGTGCTTAAATCGTACACGTTCATAAAAGCTGAGAGGCACGTTGCTTGGCTGAAAATAATGTTAGTGCAGAACCAAGTAATGAAAAATCTGACAAGTGCATAAAGCAAGTTGCTTACAGGATGATGTGTTTAAGCCATACCCTAATATAAAACGTTTTATATATATATATATATATATATATATATATATATAGGAGTGTAACATCGCGGTAAGAGTACTGATGTACTTACCCAGATCAGTAGATGATTTGTGAAAAATTATTTATGTTTTGTGTTTAGTGAGATAAATAGGATAATGACGCCTACTTAGGGACGTTTTAAAAGAAACCCTCTACTATGCAATCTAGTAGCTTCCGTATTAAGAATGAAGCAAATTGTGTGCAATATTTTACTTGCATTACTAATCCTTTCGTTGCTGTGATCTGAATAAGGGTTTCGGTGTCTTATAATTTGATATTGTAACGGACCATATTTCAAGCGGACATAATACATTCTTACTCTAAAGTGTCAGTTGTTTCTGGACTATGCCTCTGAATCGTGTTTCTGCACGCGGTGTTATTAACGGCGTATTCCTTTCGGCTATAGATGATTAATTGTGCTGCGGATGCAATCTTAAAATGCAAAGTAGGAGCGTATACAACCCATAACTGTTGTTTATCGAGACGCTACACATCGTTATAATTACGTGGAACTGTCTTAGAACAGAATTCATATATTCAGACTAATTCTTTTATTAATTTAACCATTTGAAGCCTAAAATTTTATATCTAAACAGTACCTAAAAAGCCTGCAAATTGTGTAATACATGACGTTGTATGTAGAATTTAACAAGGCGTTTTTTTACTTTCAAAATGTTATGCAGTTTTACCGTACATGCATAAATGTAATTTTATTCATGTTCATAAGAAAAGTGCGGCCTTCGTCGCAAGATTTTAAAGGAACACAGAGAAAACGCTTACAAGATTTCGTTAGAAAAGTATAATGAATATGATCAAAGTGCGACAAAACAAAGTGTTTTGTGGAAAATTAGCAGTTTACGTTCTGCCAACAACAAAGAATATGAAAAAATTCGAGAATCTGAGCTCAGTGACGTAGGAACTGATGATATCTACAGTCCAGATTAGGTTCAAAGTGCAGTTCTTTTAGTAAATTAATGTGAGATAGTGACTGTCTTTTAAGATGCAAGTCGTTACTCCATTTGGCTTTTTATTTCCTTCGCTTCTTTAATGTTAAAGCCAAGGCAAGTGAAATAAGCACTTGTTCATCCATGTTTCACTCTGAATTTTACTGAGCACAAATGGGAACTGACATGAATCGTGGAAGTACACAGCTCTTTCGAACCGTAACTAAACTGAAACTGACAAGGAAACTGAACGGACAACTGAACTGACCGTGTAAAAGGCCCTTAAGAGTTCAGGTCCTGCCTCACGGAGAACGCTGTCCATCGTCAATGCAAAGAACAGCCTGTCACACCTCAGTGCACTGTGTGGACAAAGCCAGACTTCTCAGGCGCCTTCCCAAACTTTCGCAGCACCTATTGAAATCGCCATGCCCGTCCGTATCTAAGCATGTAACAACTCAAGAATGTTTGGACAGGTCTTCATTGTCTTTGATATTGGAGAGTTTCACGAAAACTTGTCAAGCCGTGTCACTTCTCATTTTCATCGGGCAAATTTAATGAATGCCGATCCTGATGGCCGCGCCGTCAAAGGCGTGGGTCTGCGGGCGCTTGCTTGCTGGGACTGCGTGTTCGAATCCCGTCAGGGGCGTGTGTATATATTTCTCGTGGTAGTGTTGTGTGTTGTCAGGTGGAGGTCTGTGCGACGGGCCGATCACTTGTCCAGAGGAGTCCTACCGAGTGTGGTGTGTCTGAGTGTGATTTCGAAGCTTCGACAATGAGGAAGAGTAGGTCCACTAGGGCTGTCAAGCCATGCAACACTTCCCGCTGTGTTCCAATGCAAATGAGCGTTCGTACCCTTGTTCTGCGCATGTTAACTTAACTTATTCAACCAGCCATGAGGACGTGTGAGGTAAGTGGACGTATAGACCGAAGCGTTTTTTAATCTCGGCACCATATGGAGATGAGTGGTCAGCTTCACATATCGGCCGATTTACCCCAGACGAAAGAGTAACGCTCGTCCTTCCAGACGCCATGATAGAAAGCAAACGTGTGCCTACACCGGGAATTGAACCCCGATACTCCGGTCGCCCGTCCCTTAACCTTGGAACGATATTATCGGGGGTACATTTGCTCCAAAATCCAAGTGCTAGAAAAAGAAAACACCGCGTGTTGCTTATGATGGTAGTAAGACGTTAGCTTCCTTGACGGATTGCTTTGGCCGTGGGATGACGTATATCCTGTCTGATGCAGGCGCCATCTTACACGCCTCAATTTATGCAAATCCAGACTGCGTGAGACAGCAGTAATCGCATCTCATGATGAAAGTTATGCAGCCAACACCCCTTTTTCAAGCTGCATCCTGTTGATTCATTACCTATCCAATGCAAACAGTAGATAAATAAAGGAGAAACCAATTGAGTGTAAAGGAACACGTCTTTATTATTAATATTGTTGTGTTTATACAATTTTTGTGATATTTTGTCCGTTCCTGTGATGACGCTGTTTTTAAAACAATAAAATTATCAAATAACACGAAGAATATGATGATGAAAATTATGATGATGTTGACGGCATTACTGGTAGTAATGACACGGACGACAGGGACGTTGATGAGAAGGATGTTGGTAGTGATGCGAGTGCTGACGGAGCTAATGCCTGGTATATAGAGCTTACGTCTGTTACTCTGTCGTTATGTATGTTAGAAACTATTTATGAACGGGAAACTAATATGGGAGTGATAAATGGCTGTGGAAGGTAGTGAGTCGGTATTGTAGTTTCCACTTTATGGAGTGTTTTTAGACAGCAACATCACGTAGGGCATATTGTTTTGGTTTCAAGTTTAGTGTAAATGTAGCTGTGTTTGCAAAACTTCGCAGTTTTATAGCGTGCTTATTAAGTTAAATCATGATCACAGAGCGTCTCACGAGGGCTGCAATGCAAGCGTGTAGATGTGTAAATATTTATCGCAGTGAAGTAAGTTCCATGCGACGAACTGCGGGTGTAATGGCTCCAAATGACGTAATAAAATCAGAAACAGTGTGGAAGTGTAGGCCCAGGTAAGGGTTTAATAATATAATGGACCTTTGAAAGAGAGGGTGTGAAAGTGTGACTGGATTCGTGTAACTCAGGACAGGGGCTAATATCCTGCTGTTGTGAACACGGCAGTGAACATACAGAATCGAAAAAATGAGGGAATTCATTCAAATTATGTGGGTAAGACTGCATGTACGCACGTTTCGATTTCTAGGACACCGTCGTCAGGAGTACTTTCCACATGAACAAGTTTACACACTAAAATCAAATTACGAAAGCCATGCATATATCAATACGTTGTTAGGTTACGCAAGATCAAATGTGTACTAGAGAGTACGTGTATGTACAGATTATATCCAAACCAAGTGTATGTGGGGATGCTGCCATTGTCCTCGCAAACAAATATGCACTTTCAGGCTACATGTATAAAGTATGACAAAATATTATAAAGTGTGAGTTTTTCCTTTTCAGATTCTGGGGCTGTGTACCGCTGGAAGCTGCCGCAAAGAAATGTGTTTCTAATTTTTAATGGGTTTTATCTCCGTGCATTAAATCATAAAAACACAATGGAAATACCAACAAATGCACATTAAGTTTTAATGATCTCAGTTTTGTGCTCATTCACTCGTACATGTTTCGGCCGTTCTGGGCCATCCTCAGGGAGATAATCTGATAGTACACTGAAACGTCTATATAACAGCGGTAGATGGTTGTGGTATCCTATTGTAGCTGGTTATCATACACTAGGATACCACAACCATCTACCGCGGTTATATAGGTGTTCTAGTGTACTATCAGAGTATCTCCCTGAGGGTGGCCCAGAAGGGCCGAAACATGTAGGAGTGACTGAGCATAAAATAGCATTAAAACTTAATGTGAATTTGTTGGTATTTCCATTGTGTCTTTAGATGCGTTTCTATGCTGACTAGTGGAGTGCAACTGACAGTTGCAGCATCCTGAGATGCCCATGGCTTTGACATAATATTTTGATGTAGGAATGGGAGAAATCATTTCGTAGTCCTGACCTCTTCTACCTACTCACGGTAGGTGTCGAGGTTTTTGTTTTTCACTTGATCACACTCAGACACACACCACAGTCGGCAGGACTTATCTGGACGAGGGATTGGCCCGTCGCAGAGACCTCTACCTGACAACACAAGCACGCACAAGACACAAACATCCATGCGCCCGGTGGGATTCGAACCCACGATCCCAGCAAGCGCTCGGCCGCAGACCTATGCCTTATACCGCGCGGCCACTGGAATCGGCCGAATGAGAGAAATACCCATATTAATTTAAGAAAATATATTGACGTGATGTATGCAAGCATTTTATCACAGGACTCTCTGAACGCATTGACAGGGAGATTCTCCTGATAATGCCCTTCTAGATTTTGAACCGTACAGAAGTACATAGTTTTATGAACATACTTTATAGTTTGTGTTCTCGTAGCTTTAGTGCTATTTATTTGCGCAGTGAAAGCGAGTTTAAGATTTCCCTCAATATGGCGGGTACCAACGTGTGGTGTTTGAGTATATATAATTCTGAGTTGCTAAGCAAGTGGATTTTAGTTTCTTAAGAAATCGCAGATATATTGCGCTCACAGCCCTATGGTTTGGCTTAATTCCAAAAACGTGTAGTAAAATTTTAAAGACAACTCTAGGCGCAAATCACCAACAGTTTTAGAAATAATATAAACATTTTGAGCACGGGGAAGCGGTATGTTGACTTGTAATCAGTTGTAATAGTAGCAACATGAGATGCGTTAATGGGCTCTTAACATTTTCGATAACGAGCACAAAGTGACGTCAGTGGCACTAGACAGAAGGACGCTGTGCAGTATTTCTTTACTTGCTTGGCTTTCAAAAACCAAAAGAGTATGGTTACGATATGTACCACGGTCGTCAACATTAAAATCCCTACATTTTGCTGACAAGTTTTCAGTGTTTCGTGGGATTCATAAAATAAACAGAGATTATTTTTCTCAACCATATTCACAGATTCGTCTTTGTAAACGAGTAGCAGTTTGTTTGCTTTGAGGTAGGAACTTAATTTTATATACTATTCAGATGATTTCAGGTTTGAAAGCTTGAAAGGTAGGACTCTTCGCAGTTCAAGGCAGAGAGGTTTCCTGTACGAAGGTTAGTTTTTCTGTGCTGAGCAAGGCACTTGCGAAATCAGTCTGATGGCTGAGATCAACATTTGATTTAACAGTAGCACATAAACACCGAACGGTGTCTCGTGTCTTGTCACACCGTGTCGTTTGCAGGTGGTTACAAACGGTTCCGAGGAACGTGCTGCTTCTCTTTCAACCCAGAATATGAAACTCATTTGAGCTTTAAATATTACGGTTTTCTGGGTAATGACACACTGTAGTCTGGTATTTCGGTACGAATATTTTGGTAGAAGATACTGTGTCAATCTTCTGGGCATAAAATAACGTTGCCAGTCTCCTAGTAGGTGTTATAACCTAGGATATCACTGTTTGTACAGAGCAAGCCAGTGGTTTATATAACCGGCAGGGGGCCTCCCGCAACTCGACAGCTCGAGCTCCCGCTTAATAATTAATCTACTCCCAAACCTCATAACAGGTATCCAGAATGCTGCCTCCCGTCAAGTGATCGGTGTCTGTCCGAAAGAACCCACAAAAATGTAGCACTTTGTACGTTTGGGCGTCCCTTGACTCACGGGTACCCAGCGCTGGGATTCTGCAGCGGCCTATCTACGCCGCCGAACCAAGCAGTACGTGATAGCTGACTGCCTGCCATTGCAATGTATCGCCATAATGTGGCACAGTTAAGCGACAGAAGGCTCATCGCAAAAAAATCTTTAACGTTGTTTTTCATATTAAAGTGAATGGGCATGAAGTTATGTTACTTTGCTATCCAAATGTAGGCTATTGTCATCAGTGAATCGACAGGCCGATTATCCGTAAAGAGTTTTATTGCAGTTTTTCTCAGTCTGTCCAGGCAAATTCCGGAATATTTTGCCCAATAAACTAGGCTACGAACGCTTCACAGCGCGTCATTTCAAATTCACTTTTACCTACCGTCTTTCGCTGGACGCTTTATGATCTTAGGGACTGAAGCGTAGCTAAGTAAGCCAAGAATAAAATTAGAGGCGTCTAACATTGCATTACTATGAAGCTACCCGTTTTCTGGAAGGTGTCGCCGTGTATTCTGGCAGTAAGGTGCCGACATTTTACTGTACGAACCCTGATTAAGCAGTAGGAGGTCCTCCGAAACATCGGTGCGCTTATACTAGAAGACACTGTGTCAAATTGCAGAAGGTAGAAATATTGAATGTAAATGTATTTGTTTTAACTTGTGTAGAATTCGTGAAGAAAATTCTGATTCGAAATTATTCAAGTGCATGCCGTGTCTCCCATTCAATTATTACATATAGGCTTTCATGAGGCATTAGATAATGTACCTGGTGATTCAGGACTTAAGGTCGGTAATGCAGAATGTAATTTCAGGGGTAGTTATGAGTCAGAAATGCCATATGCATTATATGGGTCCGACTGAGTTAATAGGATTTGAAGTGTAGAGGATGTGCGCAGGCGTGGGCATAATCAGGTAATCATAATAACGCCAGCAGTACACGAGACAACATACAGTGTAGTCAGTTCTTGCTGTGACATGCGTGCAGTTAGAACTAGGTAGTGCGTCTACCCATGAAGAACACACAGCTATGTATTTTGTGTACGGAGTTTTCAACGGTAACGCCACTGTTGCTCTTGGAAGAGTATGGGTAGCTATACCCTCGACGACGAATTCCCAGTCGACGTTATTTCACTCGTGTTAAACAATGCCTGTGAGAGAAGGGCGTCTTTTCCGAGTGTAAACCGGCCTGTTGAAGGTCAAGTACAACGAAATATAGAAGCAGGAAACATTGTTGACATTATTGACATGGTACAGCGAAGTCCACGCACTGTTAACACGAAGAATTTCCGTCCGTCTCAGTGTGCTGAGTATCGGAGTCTGGAAAACGTTACATGCAGAAGGGTTGTACGGTTAACCATATATAGAGACAGCATCTTGAACCTGCGGACATGTGTAGGCGGTTGGAATCCTGTTACTGTCTTAACCCCAAGCCCCAAAGAATTCGTAATATTTTTTTACAGATGAGGCTTGAGGCGTATTTTACCCGTAACGGAATCAACAGTACCACATAGTGAACACAGAACAGTGGAAGGTAAATACCACCATCACTTTTCCGTAAACGTGTATGTGGTGTCAGTGTTGTGACTAGCTCGCTGGACCGTCCGTCTTCTCGCAGCGTCTGACAGATGATATTTAGCCAACTTCTGGCAGTATAAAATGCAGACCATGTTAGAGACTTTCCTCTACGATTACGACGTCAGATGCATTACCGTATAAAAAGAACAACCTAAATTCAGTTGGGTGGTTACGCGTCATCTCAATCCAACAATCTCATAACCGAGGTGTCGGTCGCGACGGTGCGCAGGATTGGCCACCGCTGTCACTGTATCTGAACCCGTCAAGAGTACCATGTCTTGGGTTATATAAAAGCCGTGGTGTATACACGCAAGGTGAAGAAGGGAGAAGAAATATTTCCGCGAATTCTCAGCGACGCAAGACGCATAAATAACGCAGCAGTTCTTCATAACGTGACGCTTTTCCTGGTCACACGTGTCAGAAATTTTATCCAAGCAGATGGAGGCCACTTTGAGCAAACTGCGTCAGCAGCAAAAAGCGTAACTGTAACTGCACATTTAACAACCACTGTCAGTAAACACAGAGTACGTCTTTCTTTTATGATTTATTCAACTCACTGTAAATACCCGTAACTCGATTACCTATGTGTATATTCACAACACACAACCAGCAAAATGCTCAACGTTCTTCCTTAGAAATTTCTGTTACATCACAACGCTGAGTACTCCTCCATGTTTCAATCCACAGGGGATCATCAGGAACCAAGTATCAAGTAATACTGCGTAAAACTTAGACGTTTTTACACGTGATTAACATCTCATGCATGGTGTACAAAATCACGTAGTAAAACGTAAACTATGTACACCACGCATAAAATATTAATTAGGTGTAAAAACTAGCTACTTAAGTTTTATGCAATACTGTTTGATACTTGTTCCCTGATAATGATCACTCGTGGATTGAAACATATATGAATACTCAGTGTTATGATATAATATAAATATCTAAGGAAGAACTTTGTGCATTTTGTTGGTTGAGTGTTGTGAATTGGTTATAGACCGTGCACGGAAAGAACAAAATAAAGCCTATGTGTGTGTGTAGTACCTGTGACTCAGAGTTACCCCTGAAGTAAAATCCTGCACTGTTGACTTTTAGTCCTGGGATAACCTGTAGTTTGCTATACATGGCGTTTAATTATAATGAGGAGAAGAGTTTGAATTGCGTTTTAAGTGTCGATGTTGCTAAGGACATTCGTGTTGTTTGGCCGGACGTTCGTAAGCAAAAAGCCCGAACATTGACATTAAGGCGTTTACAGTTAACATATTCGATATATGTATGAACAAAGGGTGCATTCTATGAAAGAAAAAATATATCAAAATTTAAGGGCACAGATCTAAGGGAAATTCTGTCCTAAAATATTTTTATCCACATTTGATGAAATGCTGTACCCGAACATATTTATATAGGGTACAAAATTTATGTTTGATCGTAGTGTAGGCTCCATAGTCATTAGAAACAAAGGAATTTACAAAAAAAAAGTGTATCTTCTAAATAGCAGATGTTTCGGCAAATGAGGTGTCCTAGCCTCTAACTTGATGTTAATAACTTCATTTTTCGGTAGCAGGCAGCAGTGATATCGTAATAGGGATAACATGCAACAGATGGCGCGAGAGTCAGTCAAGTTATCGTAGGGATAAGTTGATGAACCATGGCAAGGACGTTGGACTCTATTCCGGTGAAGAATTTGTTCGTGTGATTCGACTGTCATGGGCGAACCATGTCTTTCCGTATAGAAATTTGCTACCAGTTGAGAGAGGTGAATGACAATAGCGTAATAAAAATGCTGTATGTTTAAAAATGGTGCTGACATGCCTGTAGACGGAAACGGATGCTATACCTGCTGGTCGTGGACGAAAACGCATATGACATTTTTCGTCCCAAAGGGTAGGTTATTAACCGTGGACGAAAACGCATATGACCTTTTTCGTCCCAAAGGGTAGGTTATTAACCGTGGACGAAAACTGACATGCCCGAGAATTTGAATGTGGTTGAACGGACACCGATGATGTGGGGATTGCACCAGTCGGACCGTCACATAAAGGACTGATGTGAATGTAGTGAGAGGATGAAATGATTTGGGAAAACCGACAAATTACAGTTCCATGCCTGTCGCTGCATTGAAGTGGTCCATCGGAAATGTACACAACATTGTCCATGAAGAAGTAGGGATGCCACAAATTGTGTGCATAGTGGGTACCAAGAGGTATAACGAAAGGGCACAAAAATCGATTTTTCGACTTTTCTCTTTCACACCTTCAACCGCTTAAAGAAAAAGGAGAGAATTCCCTGGGACCCGTAGTAACAGGCAGTGTGACATAGGGGCATCATTTTATTCTTTGGACAAAACATGCTGGAATGCACTGGAAACACCTAAATTTCCGAGAGCCAAAAAATTAAAAAATTTTCATTGTAATGGAAAATTTATGTTATACGTTTTATGGAACGCAGGAGGAGCCATCAACATAGAACTAATGCCTCGGGGCACAACCGAGAATGCGAACAGCCACATGCTGCGAGGTTTGCTTGGGGCTTTTCGCAGCAAGAGCCTCGAAGTATCTGACACGTGGTGTGATATTTCGGCACAGCAATGCAACACAACACAAGGCACGTCAGACACACGGTTTGTTGCAGTCGCTTTGCTGGAAAGTTCTGGAACACCAACCCTGTAGTCCTGATCTGGCCCCGTGACGCTATTGTTTGTTTGGGCCGCTGAAGCAACCCTTGAGGAGTCGCTGATTCCACGGTTATGAGGAAGTCGGAATGGTTATTCGTGAATAGTTTCGAAAGTAAGAGCTCGATTTTTTCCCTGACGGAATGTTTAGACTCGTGTCAAGATAGGACAGATTCATTAAATGTTTGAGGGATTATGTTTTAAAATGACGGCACGTCGGTGGAACAAATGAACTACGCTTAACATTACAGTGACGTCGCTTAAATAAATTAGTGTACATACATTGAGAAATTAATGTTTTAAAGTCTACAACACTCCAAGGAAAAGAGTCACTTTCCGCAGTAAGGCAGAAATGCTAGTCGGACGATCACAAATTCAGGACTGAAGGGGTTCAAAGGAACCTTATTTTGAACCGATATTGTGAGAGCTTACCAGATGTTGTACCATTGTCCCCTCATCTATCGTGGCCTGATGAAATCGGCGGTGAATAAGAGCGTTATTCACTTTCAGATTAATTATCAAGAAATTCAGTAGCACAGAATGTCCGGAATCCTAATGAATGCATGGCAGGCATCTAGATAAGTGCTGCTCTTTGTATCATATAATCTGTTTTCCGCAGTTTTTGCTAAGTAAAATGCGGTCTGTCTTTTCAGTAACTCTAATCATATCTTTGACATACATACACAATTTGAGACCTTTAAA
Source organism: Coptotermes formosanus (assembly GCA_013340265.1). Lineage (NCBI taxonomy): Eukaryota > Metazoa > Arthropoda > Insecta > Blattodea > Rhinotermitidae > Coptotermes > Coptotermes formosanus. Next base: position 1,622,249 of record BLKM01010755.1, on the reverse strand, counting down.
TATTTCGGGAATCTCTGTATTTTACGCACGTCTCAAGCATCGCAGACATCCTCAATATAGACGTATAAAAGCCCCATGGAAGTGTTTAACCCTTTGAAGTATGAAGATAGAAGGAAATATATAATTAGTAGTACACTAGGCGACATGAAGAAGTGGCACTTTATTTCGGGGGGGCAGGCGACATGAAGAAGTGACACTTTATTTCGCGGGGGCAGGAGGAAGAACATTGCTTTCTTAGAAGGTCTCCAGGCTTCGCCCCCTTGCCTTTCTGATAGGAGTAGCATGAAAATGGAGACGTTAGAGTTATGAACTACACGTATAATGACTTTAAGGGGAGACAAGCGTCATGAGGGCTCAAAAAGTCGATTTTTAATTTTTTATCATATTTAAATACCCCGCTTTTTCGTGCGTCAATTGACGTTAGTTTTATTAAAATCCGACATCTTGTTAAAGTTTAATAAATTATTATTTAAGGCTATGTCCTTTAAATGCCACGACTTTTTGCACTGCAGCAGAAAAAAGCCTGAAATTCCTAGAGTTTTAGGGTTAGGGGGATATTTCTTTCTTCGATGTGGAAACAAATGTTGGTCTGTAATGTTTCACACCCTGCAATGTGTATCGATAGTCATATCGAGTTCTTGTGGTTTGTTTCGTGGAGGTATGTGTGTGTGTGTGTGTGTGTGTGTGTGTGGGGGGGGGGGGGGGCACGTGTTCGATTGTTATTTGACAACGAGTAGAGCAAAGAAATTTGCATCCAAACCAAAATTTAGAGGAAATGAATATGTGCATGTTAACAAGGACACAGGGGTTTCAGAAAAGAGACAGCCTCTATGTGGCCAAAGTGGCGAAAGCTGTAGTGTGATACATAACCTCCCAGCACAAAACAAAAACATGCGTGGCACTGTGAATACTGAAATTAAGGTAAGTGAGAACAATTTTTGTAAAAGTGAAAGTAATTTTACTCACGATGAGAATATAATAGTTAGCATAAACCTGATTAATGTCTTTATAAAAAAACAATAATTGCAAATATTGTGGTGGTAATATTTCTTTTTTGAAAATCCATCAAAGTGGAGAGCTGTTGTAAGCAATGTAGTTTTTAAATGCTGTAAATGTGATCATACTTCTTATATAATGACTTAAAACATTACCAGGAGCATGTTGTATAATAACAACATATGTTTAGTGTATGGCCTAAGGTAAACTGGCAGGCAGAGAAGCAGGTAAAATGTTATGTGCAGTGCTGAATATTCCCCAGCCTTCAGCAAGTTTTAGTATTTATAATAAGACTATTGGTTCAGCTGTGGCTGATGTGAGTGTATCCTTCATGATGCAAGCAGCCAGAGAAGCTGTAGCAGAGAATGAGGAAGATGATCCATCACATATAACTGTTTGTTTTGACGGTACCTGGGAAAAACGTCCACACACTTCCCTGAATGGCGTTATATCAGTTACTCTGTTGACAGAGGGAAAGTTTTAGATGTGGAAATAATGAGCAAGTCTTGTTTTGTTTGTCACACCAATCTAATCTCCCAGCGTCAGTGCAAAAATAGTCATGAAGGAATAAGTGGTGGAATGGAAGGTGGTGGTGTACTGAACATTTTTAATTGTTCTCTTCACATCTGAGGTATTTTTTACATAAAGTATCTTGGTGATGGGGACAGCAAAGCATACGAAAGGGTGGTTTTAGGGAAGCCCATGATCCCAATATAGCTGTAACAAAATTAGAATGTACAGGTCGTGTACAGAAAGGAATGGGAGCAAAACTGAGGAGACCTCTGAAAGAAAAGACAGGAACAAAATTGCATGACAGCAGACCTCTTGGAGACAAAGGTCGTCTCACTCAGCCTGCAATAGACAGATTACAAAATTATTATAGTTTAGCCATCAGGAGAAATGCCAACAATTTGGAGGTCATGAAGAGAGCTGTGTGGGCTCTCCTTTTTCACAAGTTGTTAACAAATGAGAAGCCCCAGCAGGGTGTTTGCCCAAGTGGTGGTGACAGTTGGTGTAAATTCAAGAACAACGCAAGTTCAGGGGTTGCATATGAACATAAACATTCTTTACCAGCTGTTGTTATGGATGCAATTAAACCAGTGTTGAGGGATCTTGCTGGTGTAGATCGTCTGAAGAAATGTTTTCATGGGAAAACTCACAATCCTCATGAGTGTGTGAACTCTGTTATTTGGACAGGTGTATCAAAAACTGTTTTTGTATAGCTTGACACACTCAGGTTTGGGGTATAGGATGCAGTATTGTGCGTTAATAATGGTGTATCAGAAAAGAATGATGTCCTAAACATGTTAGGCTTGAGGTCTGGCTCAAACCAATGAATGCTCTGAAGCAGATAGCTATGGAAAGATTTGAAAGGCAGAAATAGCAACGCTGAGCATCTAAAGAGAAGCAAGGAAAGACAGGAAGGCACAAAAAAGAAGCAAATAAGATCAAGATTTTCCAGATGATCCAGAATATGGTGCTGGGAAGCATTAAGTTTGAGTCTGTATGATTATTTATCATCATTTTGAGTGATGTTAATCTTTATGTCAATTTTTCTCAGAACTACATTTTAGTAAATTCCGGTACCATTATCTCACAAAGTATATGAGATGGAAGCCTGAAAATTTCACCATCCCTTTACATCATAATCATAGTCAATCAGATAAAGAACTGGGATTGTAATTACATTAGGAAGCTGTGTGTGTGTACGTATATGTGAATATGAAGGGAGTACTTTAAAAGTAAATTTCTTGAAAACAGCTGATTCTTTTTCTGGTTGTGGTTACATTAATAAACTACTGGTGGTAAAAATTTCAAATTTTTATCTCCGGTAGTTTCTTCAGAATGTGTATCTAAATGAAGCTCAGTTTAACATTGCTTGCATAGGCATATACGCTGCCTACCGTCTCCCCTTAAGTAAAGGCCACGGAATTTTTATTTACTTGCAAATGCTAACGTGCAAAATTTGGAAAAGGATATTTGTTCTCCTTAAATCAAGGGGCTTAATTTTGTGAGCTCAGATTAGGAGATCTCCTTGAGAAGCGTGCTGTAGGAATGTGTAGCCTGGGAACCATCTCATTATTTGGTTGAAGTCAGAGGAAACCAAGACAGCCTGTGTCGCAGGACATCCCGGACACTTGACTTCTGAGACAGCATTTGGCACACAAAAGTTATTACATAATGCCTCCTTTACATGTGTGCTGGTGTATTTGTATTAATGCAAGTTACATGTAATGTACAATAAATTAATAATTTCGATTGCATACCAAAACAAGCGCTTATTGTAGGACCTACTTACCATTTCATTGTCCACTTCTTGCTCCGTTGTCTTGGCAGCTGTCCCAGCCTAGGGGTTACTTGTGATGCTGCCTACGGACTCGATCCACCGGAATACCTCCGATGATCAGCCGCCTGAAATGGGACAGGGCTTAAATTATTTCAGTGGCCTATTACCGCTCTTGTGCAGGTTCGTTTTCCGACCTACAGCGCTTGTCCTTCAAAGGCGGTGACTCCGCCTAGACAGCACAAGGAATTTTGTGTTTGTTAAAAATAGGATTAAACTGGCCTAACTGTGTGAACTGGTTATTAAAGCTGAGCTGATTTTTAGAGTACAATTTACAAGCCAGCCTGCTGATATGATTCTTGACATTTTCCATCACAGACAACACAGTTCTTGGTCAGTATAAAAACCAAATTCTTAATGTTGTTTGGAGGAAAAACCGCTGTTTGTTGTGAAAATAATACGGAACGCTTGAAAGGAAAGTGTGGACGGAATTTACGTCCTGAGTGTCAGTGCAGATTGCGTATATAACTACCGCAGTGCCTTAAAGTGTTAAATTGTAGGTACCTCGAGTGTCATAAGGGAACCTAATATAGCCAGCTTTTCTTTTGTAAGTTGAAATTAGTGTAAAACACGACCGTATAATTGGATGAAATAAGCACACACTTGTGTTAAAAAGGGGTTCCTTATTGGGACTTGAGGCGACAGTTTAATGTTCATTGCTCCCCAGCCTCTGTTTTACTCCGTCTTTGTCTAATTGAATATTTAGCAGTTTAAGCTTCCGAAATACACCACTAGTTTAATTTTCCCACAGAAATTAACATTGTAACTTGTTTCTTCTACATAAGCCGCATGTGCTTCATTAGAAGGCAAGAGAAGGGGAATTGTCCGCAGTAAGTTCCCTGTACTTACCCTGTGAAAGCTGGCTTACGCTCGTGTCACGATGTACTCGTAATTTACATCTTTCAGCAATAAACCATTTCTCCAACATTCTACGGAAAGAATGCTTGCATTTCTTACGCAAAAATCGCAGCACAGTATAGTTACGAAAAATTTAACTCATTATCGTAACTGTTGCAGCTTTCATAGGGAATATGAATTGACATAAATTATCTTATGTTTCTTGAGTGTGCTGAAGATGAGTGTAGAATGTTCCTCCGAAATTTGTGGACAAATAGCGAAACTACACAGTGTTCTGAATATGGAAACCTCACATCTGACTTCGGATTAATTAGCCAATGGAAAAATAAAATGTTGAAGCGTGACTTCTTCTAGGATGTGACCTGCCGTGTCTTTTTTTAGGATAAATTTTCGTTGCAGTTGAAGCTAGCAAGTTAATTACTCTGAAATGCTGGCGTCTGCCTACAAAACTAGTGACATCACATCGCAGCAGATATGAAAATAGCAACAGTAGCGAAATCCTCGGCACTCGTAATGGATTTCGTGTTTCTGAAACGTGTAATGTGTTTTTATGGAAGTGTTAAAACCTGAGATGAATCCATTATACAGTTTTTGAAATTATTTAAGTGCATCCATTATAAAAACCAGGCAGCCCTTAAGACTTGCTTTTGTAAGTGAAGAGGAACAGAAAAAGCGTTTTGGAATTACTGTGTTTAGAGGGGTTTTTTTTGCACAGCCTGTTACAAAGCCGGGGAACGTTTTGTTTGTTCCACAATTTGCCGCGGAAAAAGGGACGGAAGAATGCTGCCACAGCGAATCATAAAATTGCACATTTCAACAAGCAAAATATGACGGGAGAGAATGAGCAGAAAATGCGAAAAGACACCATCAAATGTTTGCATGTTACTGGAAGGCAGGCTGCTTGCTGGTATGAAATGGTAAGAGCTACAAGTGAGGGTTATGATGGCAGACACTCGCCTTCCTTCAACAAAAACTGAACGGGCGTGTTGCCATGGCAACCCAGAATATCGTACACACAAAAAGAATTTTTCTTCCAGGTCGAGTAAACCACGTTAAATTTATTCTGGGCTTGGGGATGGCGCATCAGCCTGATAAATGCCTCTGATGCCATCGCCATCGTTTGATACCGAAAGTAGCCGTTTCCAGTATCGGCCTACAGGCGGACTATCATAATTTATGTGTTTACGATTTTTCTCATTACCTAGAGGTTAATGTCGGCATTAAACCTAAATTTAGGCCACTGTCGCTTTGTTTCACATCCTTTACAATTAATTGTTTTGTAATCATCCAAACACCTCACTCTCTGTGATCTGATCTACTGACACCATCACAAAATAAACTGTAAATCTATAAAACTATACTGGGGATTTGAAGGAATAGTTGTAACTTAAATTACTGAATATTGCAGGGCTGACGTAAAATACTGAATGTTTATATTGATTGACTTTGGCCTATTCAATGGTCAGCATCATTATTATTACCATGTACAAGCTACAAGCCAGTTTCTTGCTTCTTCCATCTTCTCGGATATTTATATGTCCGCCTTTATTTTGGTCGACCGAAGTTTGTTCTGTCAGAACGTACTTATATTCTAAGTTAGGAATGCGTATATTACTCATCCTTAATGAATGTAGCATCCATTTACGCCTAGAGTTCATAATAATTTAGTCTAAATTAAGTGTACATTAAATCCGTTTCTTCTTTCTTGATTTGTTTTGTGGTCACGTAATGTATATCCTGCAACTGACCTTAAGAATTTCATGTCCGCGGTTTCAGTTCTTCTTCCATGTTGTTTTTTTAAAGTCAAGTTCTCACACCAATGTAGGAGCGCTGGTACGATGCTTATCGTATTTTATTTCAATAAGGTCTTACTGCTTGCTTTAAAGGTGCGTAAAATTGTTCCACGTACGTATAGTGTAATATTTGTAACCTGTTATACACAGCGTGATTATTGACAACGTCTTATAAGTGAAACACTAATGAAATAGAGTGAACCTCACGTTCCTATATTATTGTAATTTTTCTTTTACTTTATCGTAAATAATTTTTCTGCTGTAACATACCAACTTTTTAAAAATTCCATGACTTTTTTAGCGGTTTACATTTTAGAGTTGTATACCGTATGCTGTGTACAGTACTCACTGAATGTAATCTTCTGTTTTAGGAATTATTGCATGGTTATTAGGGAACCGAAAAACCCTAAGGAATCGAAACTCCATTCATGAAATTAAGAGCAGGTTGAAGTCGGTGAATGCTTGCTATCATTCGGTGCAGAATCTTTTGTCTTCCAGATTGCTATCCAAAAACACAAAGGTTAGGGTATACAGAACTGTAATTTTACCTGTTGTTTTGTATGGGTGTGCAACTTGGTCTCTCACACTGAGGGAGGAATAAAGACTCAGAGTGTTTGAGAATAGGGTGCTGAGGAGGATATTTGGGCCTAAGAGGGACGAGGCCACAGGGGAGTGGAGAAGACTACATAACGAGGAACTTAATGACCTGTACTCATCACCAAATATTATTCGGGTAATAAAATCGAGAAGAATGAGATGGGTGGGGCATGTAGCACGTATGGGGAAAAGAGAGGTTCATACAGGATTTTGGTGGGGAGACCTGAGGGAAGGCGACCACTTGGGAGACCCAGGCGTAGATGGGAGCATAATATGAAAACGGATCTTCAAGAAGTGGGATTGGGCATGTACTGGATTGAGCTGGCTCAGCATAGGGGCAGGTGGCGGGCTCTTGTGAATGCAGTAATGAAACTTCGGGTTCCATAAAATGCGGGGAATTTCTTGACTAGCTGAGAAACTGTTAGCTTCTCAAGGAGGCCTCTGCTCCATGGAGTTAGTTAGTTAGTTAGTTAGGAAACCGAATGATGTCAAGTATATTCCAACTTATTCCGACGGGATTCCTTAATTTATTTAACAATTTTCTTGAAATATTATGGCTATAAATTCTGGGTTATAAAAATTTTCCAAAAATCTTGAACCCATCTCAAAATTCTAGGCGCCGGAAGGGTGGCATGAAGTAAGTTTTATATGACGGATCCATAAATTTTAGGCATCGCAGTACAAAATTAGTTGTTTCGGCGACCTGGTGCCCGGGATTTGTGCACCTCATATATATAATATATATGTATGTATATATATATGGACATATATATATATATACATGGGCGATGAAGTGCACAACTGTCTAACTCTCCGACTTCTTTCTACTCTTTTTCGTATTTCAGACTCTTCGTTGTTTACTGCAGTTTGTACCACACTCATTGAATATTGTGGGAAGAACGTTATCCATCATTACTTGCTAGAGTACGTCGAAAGCTTTTCGTAGTCTGGAAAGCTAATCCTCAACCAATTCTGGGCTTCTTCTGATACAGTTTCATACATGGCGACTTTGTGAACTAATTCATTTATTTAGTGTCGTATAACAGGGTTGTTAGTGAAGAGCGAGTTAGAGAAGATGTGGAAGGAAGGTGTTGTGGCGTGATTGAAGGTGATGTGCCGGCATTTGCCAGGAGGGACAGAAGAATGCCACCCATACCCTCATTCGCCTGGAGGGACAGAAGAATGCCACCCATACCCTAATTTGCCTGGAGGGACAGAAGAATGCCACCCATACCCTCATTCGTCTGGAGGGACAGAAGAATGCCACCCATACCCTCATTCGTCTGGAGGGACAAAAGAATGCTACCCATACTCTCATTTCATGTACCCATCCTTCGGTCTCATATTTGAACCCTAGACCTACAGGACAAGAAGTGGAATTCAGATAAATTACTTTTATTGTGGAATAATGTGTATACCTCAATTATTTTTTGTGATATTAATAAGCTTAAGTATAAGATTGCGCGACGTTCAGAATTGGAGAGCAGCCAGATGAAAACGAATGATAACGCCGTATTGGCGAATGATCAGCTCGTAAAGTCAGTGAACAGAATATCGAAGCTGTGTGTTCGGAACTGGCTGTCGCATTGTGAAGATTTGTGTCCCGATATAGAGAATCCAGCGGCAACGAATGAGAGGTAATAAAATGGTGCTGAATTATGGAATAGGACTGGAAATGGAAGATTATATTAGAACCATCAGTTAAGTCATCATCACCGGTATTAATTATAAATCGTCTCTACACATTTATCTGTGCTGTAGTAGTTGGTCCACTACGATGGCGTCAGTGTGTTTATGGAGACCTTACAGTGAAACTAATGGAATTATTTCCACATGTTATTGAAACCATAAAGCAAGAACGGCTACCAGTTTATAGTACAGGGATGCTTGAATCTACACCTTATAAATGCGTAATGATATATATACAATCACATAGGCAAGAAAGCAAGTAATCATTTCAGACTTTAGCTAGTAGGGGAAATGTCTAATAAAGTGCCGAGAAACACATTTAGAACCTCTTGGAAGTAAATAAGTAAGAGTCGTGGGAACCAAAGCAACTAATGCAGAAGGTAAATCTCATGATCGATACCGTCAAGCTTCAAAATTCAACTACACAAATACACAACTTAATACTTAAATATCCAGTTCCTACACCATATAGAACACCGTCTGCCTACATTACAAAAACCAACCGGCTAATATTGTTTAGCGAAATAATTGCTGTTTAGTATTAGGGTCGTATGGAATATATAGAATGTCCGTAAATGGTTTTTCCTATTTTCATATTTCATTAACAAGAGCTCTTTCGAGGTACTGTTTCGAAATACAAGCCATTTGAAAGATCAACAAAAATATTTTTAAATTGGCGCGAGATTTAAATCAGCTGTGCATTCTTACCGCTAGGCATAGTCACATTCGTCAGAACGGTAAAATGGCGTCCGGACCGGGAATGGCGTTCTGCTTGTTAGCTCTACATGAAAATCTGTGCTGCTTGCGAGTAACGAACGTAAAATACCGCAAACAACTGTCTGACGAGTCTTTCCGATGCGCCTGCACCTCCGTGTATTTCGATTACAGAATCTGCAACAACTGAAACGCACAGAAGAAGGGAAGCGGTTTGTGTTGCACCTTTATGTCAAAACGGGATGATGACAATGACACAGTAACGAACAAGTTGGTCTACAGTGATGAGGCGACGTTCTGTCTGCCGGGACGAGTGAATTGACACAAGCTACGAATCGAGGCAGTGAAAATCTTCATGATTTCATTTGAACGTGAAGAGGACAGCCTCATGGTTTGTGTCTTTGCGGCAATATTTCGAGGAAAACTGCACGGGCCATTCATCTTTTTGGAATTCACAGTGACAGGCATTATCCACCTCTGTATGCTACATAAATGCTTAAATCCCCAGCTGCACCAGGACATTCCACACCTGATTTATCAACAAGACGGTGCCCCACCGAATTTTCGTAATCAAGTGACATCTTATTGGATGAAGGCCTTTCTGTGAAAGACAATGTTTATGTTTCCCCACTGCCGACGACACTACTCGATCTCAGGGTACGGACTAGAGAACCCTGTGCAAAAATTGGCCAAGAAGTTCTCCGTAAAGTATGCCAGGAGTTTAAGTACGTATCGATTTGATGATTCTCGAGCTACTCGTGGCGCTCACATTGAATTTTATTAGCAAGTAACTGCTCTTCATGAAACTTTTTAAATTGGGCTTTCATTTGGTGTGTATTTTGAAAGTGTAAATTAAGGGAGCTACGAGTAATAAATTATCACATTCTGAAAAACCGTTTACGGTTGTCCTGTATAAATATACAGTGGCAAAATGCAAAGTGTATTTAATGTTAAATCAGGCGTTGTGTATTGTAACCACCGTGCTTAGCAGCTTTGTCGCATAATCTGTCACTCATACTAATGATACTGAAGGAAACGCCACGTGGCCGGGATTCGTGACTCAAGAGTTACCCAGTGGCACATATTTGTAAACACAGCGACAAATTTTATGTCGTTCTTTCCGTACATTGTCTATAACCAGTTCATCACACTGAACCAACAAGATGCACAACTGAACTACAAAGCTTGTCCAACCAGTGCACTATATTCAATGTCTTTACATTACAACACTTAAAATATTTTTACATCTTAGTCCTACATGTTTCTATACTTTAGGATCACCATCGGGGACTTATTCGAAGTTAAAAATTAATTAAAAGTTACATACACAGCTTTTACAGTGTATGTTGTAGAACAAGAAATAGTTGGTTGACATGAAGTTTTTACTTGTGTGGATCTCTGCGTTTATACTATGTATTAGGAGTTGGTGATCGGCAGACGGTAGAAACAGTACCCTACTGCTTCTACTGTCTGCCGATTACATCAGACGCTTAATACATAGTATAAACACAGAGATCCACGCAAGTAAAACTCCATGTCAACTAACTATTTCTTGTTCTACAACATATAGGGGAGAGGGGGCTTGTTGGCTACAGGGGTAAGTTGACAAAAAGGCCATAACTTCCAAAGACAAAGCAGGATAGCAGCACCTGGCAATTTATACTGTTCAATAGCTTCTCCTGAGAGCTGTCAGCAAGCATCAATGCTTTCCGAGCTATGACTGAAGCGTTGGCTGGTGTTTTATCCTTTCCACCGCAGGAAGTAATTTTTTCATCGCTGCATAAATATTTTGTGTTTACAGTTTGGTTACAGCCACATGTGACATTGTACCACCCATGAATGGTACCTCTTTCGGTTAACATTGGAGCTAGAGAGGATTGCAGGCTTCCATTGTGTTTGAGGATGATGCAGTCTGAAACATGAGGAGGTGGGGATGGGACAGGTCGGCACACTCAACGTGGGGCAAGTTGGCCCAGTGAGCCAAGTTGCCCCGCTTTCTGTTAGTAAATGATTTGGTTGATTGTTTACCAGTCTGATCTTTTAATCTTCATTTTAAGAAGCTAATGATGCATACTTGCAAGAAGAGGTCAGATAGGAGCAACAAACACCTTGAGCACTGCTACAAGCTGTGAGAGCTCTGCGGAAACGTGGAAGGTCAACAGGAATGCGGCGAAGGATTTTCAGATTTCTTTTCGTATTTTGGCAAGGTTCTGCAAAAGGGTAACGGAGGGTGAGGTAAAAGCACCTCACCAACCCTGTCATTGAACACACCGTCCATCCACGTGGGTAAATGACGAAGGAATATTGTGTAAGTTATGTAAAACATTTCGTGGCACATGCTAAGTCTTCTAAAGAGAGATCAGTAGTTCTGTTGCTAGACAACCATGATTCGCATTAGTCCATGCGGGCAATATACTACTGCAAGCAGAAAGGCGTGACTGTCCTCAACTTCCTTCCAAGTTGCAGCCATAAACTCCAGCCTCTTCAAAGATCTGTTGACGGATCGCTTACTACGTATGTGAATCGCGTATATGATGCCTGCGTAACTAACCATCCAGGCATAACTTTGACAGTGTACGACGATCTTTGTGTCGTCAACACACTTTTGCATATGACTTCCTTTTACTGCAAATACCAAAACAGGTTTCCAGGATTCTTGAATTTACCTGTTCAGCGGGGATAGTTTTCTAAATGAAGAATTTATGGAAGATTACGTTGGAGATATAGCTTCCCCTCCTCTGGAGGCAGCTTCCAGTAGCAACAGCGAACTTCGTGCAATTTTGATGACTCTCCCAAGCGATCATCGTCTGCTTCAAAAGTGGCAACACACCCTGCTACTCCAGAGGTAATTCGAAAGTTTCCTAAACGGTAGGCAAAAAGCGCAAGAATGGAAACAAGAACAAGAGAGTACCTGCCATTTTGGCTGATATCTCTGTCAAAAACGCTTTGACACCCCGTACATCAGACGGCTAGGAGCAAATGAGCGAAAAACTGGGCGGAAAATATCGGAAAGAGAAGCGTACCACGTATCTAAAGATAGATTCACAAGAGGAGAAGAAAAAAAATCTCCAAAATTGCAGGCGGACAGACGAAAACTCCGAGGATACTTCCTGCCTCTGTGTCTTGGTGCATCCAGAGAAATGTGGATTCAGCGCACATGCTGCAAGTTGCGGTCACACCAAGAATGCGCTGGTCTGTCTCCCAAATGTGTTTGCTTAAATTGCCAGTCTGTGGGGTTTGGAATACTTTATTTGAATTGAAAACGTGTTGGTGTTGAGCTGGTGCCATAGTGACTTACGTTTCCTTTTAATTTTCTTTTTTAGTTTAAGTAAATATGTTGAATTTTGCGCCGAATTTTTTTACCAAAATAACACCTCATTGGTGCGTACAACCTGTATCTGACACCAGGTCTGCAAGCAGATTTTTTCATTGCGGGGCGGGGGGCTGCCCCTGAGGCTCTATATAATTTATTTTTGATTTTAAAGTTATATGATAAAGATCATGTATAACTGTAACATAACACTGTGTGAAACTACATTTGTATACATACAAATACAACTGCACGTTCTATGACTCAATCAGTGTGCCTGTCTTGTTTCTTTAATTTTATTAATTTAATATTCAAAGTTAATGTACTAATCATCAGCTGATTTCAGTGGCTGATTTCGGCTGCAGGGTTAATCACATCTTGGTATCATTGTATATCCAAAATCTGTGTTTCTTAAGCTTCGGTTTGGGGGGGTTGGGGGGCTGCAGTCCTGTAGCCCCCCTCCCTTGGGTGCGCCTCTGTCTGACACATTTGTTCTATAAAACATTATATTACTCCGTGTCTGTTACTTTTTGGCCTTGAAAAGTTGGCACCTTGATTTGCCACGTATTTTTCCATATGCCAATTTACCCCGTAAGCGGGACTATTTGGACCACGCGCAGAGGTTACGGAGAAAGCCTCTCCCTCCTATTCCTTATGAATAGCATCAAATTTGTGTAGGTCAGGTTGTAGCCCAAGAATGGTACTAGCCATGTGTATGCTTACATTCAACTTAGCGAGTACAGAAAAAATGTGAAAAATTATAACGTGAAAAGTGTGCCAACTATCCCCCCTCTCCCCTACTGCAACAGCTGTGTATGTAACTTTTAATTAATTTTTAACTTCGAATGAGTCCCTGATGATGATTCTACAGGATCGAAACTGGTAGGACTAAGATGTAAAAATACTGTAAATATTGTAATGCAAAGACACTGAATACAGTGCATTGATTGGACAAGCATTGTATTTGAATGATAATCATGCACGAGACGAGCAATAAAAAATGCGCAACGTTCTTCCTTAGATATTTATATTATATCATAACACTGAGTATTCATACATATTTCAATCCACAAGGGATCATCATCAGGGAAAAAGTATCAAATAGTATTGCATAAAACTTAATTAGGTATTTTTACACATAATTAACATCTTATGCATGGTATAAAAGAGTCAAGTAGCAGAACGTAGACAGTTCCTTGTAGAGTAGTTGTGTACATAGGATAAGCGAAATGAAATCTTGATATACATATCTCTAGTGCAGCCTACGCACGTAACGAAAGTTGACACAGTACCCGTGCTGCCCCGGAGGTACTGTATATCGATACTCCATTTCATTTATGTACATGACTATTCTGCAGAGAACTGTCTACCTTTCACCACTTGACTCTTATACACAATATATAAGATGTTACTTACGTGTAGAAATACCTAATTAAGTTTTATGCAATTTTATTTGATACTTGCGCCTTTCTGATGATCTTTTGTGGACCGAAACATGTAGGAATACTCAGTATATAAATGTCTAAAAAAGAACATTATGAATTTTTTGTTGAGTGTGGTGAACGGGGATAAACCTTCGCGTTCAGTAAAATTAGGGAAGTTTCTGTAAATAGCGGAGCAAGTTTTCTGGTCTTCACGGCGATTATTGATGAAATTGTCGTCATATTTTGGGTTTCTACACCCTATAGTGGTTTCATGAACGGCGTAGAAGCCAAAAAGTATAACATCAGTTGATAGCTGAGCGTGTGTTACTTTCACCAGCAGGATCCTCCGTTACAGATGTAAAATATGCGATATTCTGTGATGTGACGTCTTTTGGTTTGGTAGATGGTACAGAAGTTTTGAAAGAACCTGCTGCCTAAGTCATTATAGTACAAGTATGAAAATGGAGGCGATAGTTCCTCCGAAATATGTGCACTATCTGCCAAACTAAATGATGTCACACCCCTGAAGGCAGTAATTTTAATACCGCTGTGAGAACTCCAGTCTCCCTGCAGTTAGTGCTAAGGCTTAAGTAGAATTAAAAAAATAACAGGAGTCTTGAGGATGAGAACATTCGAGTTAACTGAAAGTGAAGTAAAATTAACTCTGGATGGTGTGAATATAGAAAGTTACAGATAATTAAGATTGTGTTTTCTTGCCCTACTTACATTATAACTGCTTGTGAGTGGACAGTATGAGGCACTTGAAACCCTTCAAGAAGGCAAATAAAAATTCACTGTGCGGAAGTTTTTTGGTGGGGGTTGGTAAAGTGCTCATTATGCCTGTGGGCGAATGGGGGACCTTCATAATAAACAGTCTTAATGGTCACTGTTTAGTTCCAAGATTCGCCGACAAAAGAAGAAAAGTGACAATGAGTCGCAGAGGGGAGAATTGCAGTGGTGGGTAGCCGTCTGTCGGGCAAACATTCCAAATTGATCCATAATGTAGATTTTATAATTTTAGAAACTCAGAATAATTAGCATGGAAACATACGCACAACATACGGGGTGTGGTGCGTCCTGTCCTTTTTCATTAATTGTCTAGACAGAAAAGACGTTATTTTTATCAGCGTCATATTTTAATTAAATAAGTTTTTACATACACGCTGATTTTTATGTGATCACGTTGAAAAAAAAACTTTATTTAATTATTGTTAACAATACTAAACCTCGGTAATCTTCGTGTATTTTCGGAAGGTCATTGTTAAATACTGAATGAACAAATTCGGAAATAATGTGTAGCGTAAAAATTCTAGTCTCAGTTGCTTGTGTTCAAATATTTCGAAAAGCTTAAGACTTTAGATAAAGGTGTGTTGAGCATTAAGTGTGTTTATTACTAACTTCTGAAAAAAGGCATTTTTCCCTACGCTAAATATTCAGCGGGTAATGCTCGAAATGCGCGCAGAAACATACTTACCTCTCCGTGTAAAATGTCACTGATGTTTGTCTGATATTAGCGAAAATAAGAATGTGTCCGCGAAATTAAGAGGTGCTCTCCAGTACGACATTTCATGAACATCCTTTGAACAGTTTTCAAGTTGTGTCTTGCGCACGGACGCACGGAGGCTAATCGGCACATTTCTACAGCTTTCCATTGATAACACGCCACAGATTATATCGTGGCTTTTAGTTTAATTCAGGTTCGATAGACTAGCCGTCCTGCCTACGACGCATAATGACTGGGATCAAATTTTGCCCCTCGCAAGTGTGTATAGCATACGTATAGGGGATTGACTGATACCATATGAAATATGTGCTGGATTCGTGGTTCCAGAATTATTTATAAATCTGTCAGACCTGAAAATTAAAAACTGAGTGCTCAAAGTAGTAAGAAAGAAATATTTATGGGAATTCGCAAATGTCCGCCAAAGTGTCTGATGTAAGAGGGAATTGAGGTCTGTTTCCAGTTGGTTCGTCTAGGCTGAAGATAAAGGATGTTTGTTTCACCAAACAGTGGTACGTGCGAGACAAAAACACTATGTTGTAACCATAAACCACAATGCGTTAACAGTGCAGGGCTACTTTTTATAACTCAGCCGTGCTTATCTATCTTGATCTTCCTTCTCAAGAGACAAACCACACATTTGCCTTAATGGAGACATCACTTGAGTCTTGCTCTTGCTTTTAAACCTGAGAACTCTCAGGGATGCTGAAGCATGGCTTTGCATTATTATGTGGTCGTGAAAAATTGCTGGCTTCTGCTCAGATGTGGAACAGGATATTGTTATATTGATTCAGACGAACGCTGTTGAAATGATGGGTTTTGATTAGCCACGATTGTTGTGTCAACAGCCATTTTTTTCTCTTTACCGACTGAACGCGGCGAGAGAAATCAGCTGGAATGTCTTTTTATTTTTGGTAACCTTAATTGAGTCAAATCACAACACGGATTCATGTACTGTCATGACGTTGTGAGATTTAGGCATTGTTTTACTTTTATAGCTGTCAATAATAATTTGAAGCATGGAGAGAGAGAGAGAGAGAGAGAAAGCGAGAAGAACAAGACAGTTTAAAGCGACGGGAAATTGACTGTTCCGAGTATGCAGCAGAACACAGGGGTTGAAAAGTTTATGTAAGGTGAAGGTAACAGTTCACCCTATAACAGGCCCTGAGGGCCCAAGAGAGGGAGTAGAGGTATAGCTCTACCCGTTAGTGAACCTCGGCACGAGGATGGGATGGGGTGGCTAGCCCGACGCCCCGGCCGTTTTACCCCCGGGAAAGAGACACGGTGCCCCTTGTACAGGAGGCTGGGTGGGCCCCAGGGCCAGTCTGGACGGCTGCGGAAAACTCTCCCCCACCGGGATTCGATCCCCGGACCGTCCAGCCCGTAGCGAGTCGCTATACCGACTGAGCTATCCCGGCCCACGAACATTTTGTGTATTAGGACGTGAATTATGTCCTAAGATTGGGAGGGCTGCATGCTGGCGGAATTTTATTTCGAGCACCTCACATGGCACACAGTCCGTCTGTATTGTAAAAACCAGTCGGTTAATGCTGTTTAGGGAAACAGTCCTTATTATAAGTATAATGATAAACACATAAA
Source organism: Coptotermes formosanus (assembly GCA_013340265.1). Classification (NCBI taxonomy): domain Eukaryota; kingdom Metazoa; phylum Arthropoda; class Insecta; order Blattodea; family Rhinotermitidae; genus Coptotermes; species Coptotermes formosanus. The sequence goes on along the minus strand of BLKM01010755.1, from coordinate 1,605,424 downwards.
TACCCAGTGTGGGTAAAGTGCAGAATCTTTTAATGTTAAATCATGTAGCACATGCCTGCAGAAACCGCTATGCTTTGAAGGGTTAAGCACGGGTTGAGAGGACTAGTTGGTAGATCCGCCACTGAGTTGACAAATAGCGACACGCATTGGAAGAGACAAGAAACCATTTCTGTCTGCGTGTAACCAGAGTTTAAGCAACGATAAAAAACAATCATGAGAATGGGTTTTGTTGCTACTTTCAGTCTTGAGAAAAGGAAGGAGGGGAGTTGTGTGAGTTGTTATGGAGCTAAGGCAGTTAGATCTTGTGTGTTGGGGGTAAGACCAGTGGCTTCTGCGATTAAGTTAAACCCTTGGCCCCCTGGAGGCCCATCTCATCCCCGAAAGGAGCCAGCCGGCCTGTCGGCTTCTATTGATCTAGCGGGAACGGGTGGGCAAGGAGACATTGCTATTGCTTCAACGAGAGAGGAGAGATTCCGCGGCTGCCTACAGTACGTTTCGCAATGTAAGTCGTCAAAGGGCAGAAAACTTGATAAAGGAAAAATGATGAAAAAAGGAGTAATATTAAAATTACGGGCCTATTATCAAAAGTCGAGGTTCTTGACGGCCGTTCTGTGCACCTTGTCGTCTTCCGGGGTGTCGCGTCGTGTAGTCTGGTAGAAGTTTCCGCTCCTGGGCTGTGTGGTTACACCTCCCTTGTGTTCACATTGCTGCGTGTAATTCAAAGACGCCATAGGCCCATGTCGTTCATACAACAAAGCCGCCGACAGCAACGTTTAAACAGCATACAAGAAACCTCACGTTGCCGTGGCACACCCGTTTTGCATCCGGTAGATACATGATTCAAATCTGGCCCCAGAGATGCACAATCCTGAGAGTACAGAGGCAGACTGCGGGATAGGGGTTCTGTGGAGTAGCGATTTTTCTTTTCCTTACGTCGCCTAGACCGACTCCAGGGCCCGCCCGCCCACCCTCCTGTGCCAAAGGTACGGCGACTTTTCCCGCAGAGGGAATTGGCCGTGTTTTGAAGCTGAACATTCATCTTCTTCTAGGACTAATGTGAGCAATGCGTGCGCCTGTACCTGCATGTGTCCTGTTCCTTCATAGCGTGGGGATGAATTAAGAAGGGCTACAACTTTGCATTTCATATTGCATATTCGTGCATTCGAAGGCTGTTCACTTTTCATCCCATTATATATATATATATATGTGTGTGTGTGTGTGTGTGTGTGTTAGGCACTGTTTTGTCGTTTCCGACAAAACAGTGTTTGACTTTCCGCATTGCTTAATGAACACATTGGATGTTAAACTGAAGATTCTTGCCTATGAACCCGTCCATATTTTGTTCCCTGTTCGCAATAACGTTCGTGGATCTGCAATATGGGCACTGACAGGCCCTTCCATAAACCGGACCGTCAGAGATAATTCCAATGACTGGACTATGGGCTGGGCAGCTGAGTTCTGTTCCAGGCGAGTAGCCAGAGATTTGCTCTTCTCTAGAGTGTCCAAGAGCATCTAGGTTTCTCTCCAGTGAGTACTGGGGACTCTTGCCATCTAGTGTCGAGGTTAAGGATGCTTGGAGCTCCACCTGCATTCCCGCATAAGTGTTCATGCCATAGTATTTAATTAAGCAGACGGATAACCTTACTTTTACCCTACTGTAAAACATGAGCCTGAAGGTTCACTTTAAATGTACAAATGCAAACTACGCAAGGAATCTTTAAGCAGTCTGGTTTGTTTAAAGATATTTGCCATTTTTCCATCACATCAAGTGCCAGGAAGTTTCATATCGCTTTGTCTCACGTTTCACCATCATGGGCGGCGAAGGCGCAGTGCCAACAGGTCACTGTACCCTCTGATATTTTAGCTGAGTATACAAAAACCTCCCATTCTCTTTGCTTCAGATGTAGTGCACATTCTTATTCGTCCGTTAGACAGAAGCTCCTTCCGTGTCGTAATAAAATAAACTGATTTGTTCTTTCATTCCTTGTGGAACGTGAGGCGAACATCACCCATAACGATTATTTAAAAATACAATATGAATTTAACAGCCGTGAATGGAAGAGATAACACAGGGAACGTCAAATTTCCTGATAATTTTTTTTTATTTTTCTGGCTAGTGTTGCGGTATGCAAAATGCAGCCTTATTACAGTTAAAAATTACATAAGAAAGTAACGCTAAATTATTTATATATATTACATATATACTCATATAAGGAACAGTTCGATGTATGTACGTTTGTTCTTGCAGATGACGTTGTTAATTTAAGTAGCTGACAAAGCGTATTAAATTTCACGCACTGTCGACGCATCTGTCTGCAACACATGCAGGTGTGCATACTTCACATGCTGTAGGGCTATATAAACGCTAGTTTGGTATGCATGTTTACTTGCGCTTAAATATGATGCGGACGCCACGGAAAATGATAAACTAAGATTCTGTAATTTAGATTCAACGAGAATTAGTTATTCGTAAGCGACTTCTTAGCTGTGACTTTGTAGTTTATGATATTTAGTGAAATATAAGTGAAAATCCGATTGGGAGTACATAACCCACGTTTCGCCTGCATAGGATCTGTGGTGCAGCGGGGTTGCCAACGCCCTCTAACAAACGGATTAATCCCCCTTCTCTTTGGTCCCTGTGAGTTCGGTTTAAGAGGTTATTGTACTAAGTGCAGGGAAGTGTACTTGAGGTCACGTTTGTAAAGTTGACAGACCTGAAATATTACTTGCGCCTTTCATCTGGCGATTCGAGCTGGATGGTCGGGGAATTTGTCTTTTATTCGCTGCAGGTTTAGGGATTGTTCTCCTCTTCATACCGTCCACATTAGCCGAGATCACCACTCAGCGTCCAGTCCAAGGGGTACCGGCGCCTCTTTCCGAGAGGGTTAAGCTGACGAGACATGAAGCTGGTTACTCACCTCCAACTTCCGCCGCAGTTATGGGTGCAGGAAGCTGTATCTCTAACTGTTATGCACGTCACCGTGGCATGATTCTTCATCAAATGCGGCTGGAAATTCAGCGTTACTTTCTTTACTCTTTTATTCGGATTGGATTGGGCCGCAGAGATGAACCTTCTCAAAATTTTTCTCGTTTTATTTGCGTACGTGCCTTACTAGATGCTGGCAAACTCACGGAGATATTAGGATCGAACTGAAGGTGGGGAATGCTTGCTACCATTCAGTTCAGAATCTTTTCTCTTCCTGTCTGTTATCTAAAAACTTAAGGTTCAAGTATATATAAGAATATAATCTTTGTCTGTTCTTTTGTATGAGTGTGAAACTTGGCGTCACATAAAGGAATAACACAGAGTAAGGGTAATACCACCAGCATTTACAAGAACTTTTTCCATCGTCACAAAAATATTGTTGTTTTTTGAGTGTTTTCGTGAGGCCGGACAAAGTTCTTGTAAAGGCTGTTGAAATTTCTTATGTACGACTGTTGTCAAAAAACTGTAACTTATATATTACAACAGACTAAAGGTGTTTCAGCAGCAGGATGCTGAGGAGAATATTCGGACTAAGAGCGAATAATCAAGATTAAGATGGAGAAAATTGCGTTTATCGGAATAAAATCAAGGAGGGTGAGATTGGCACGATTTGTGGCATGCATGAAAAGAGAAGTACATTCAAGGATTTAGTGGGAATCCCTGAAGGAAGGAAGCCACTTTGAAAACCAAGATGTAGATGGGGATGATATTAAAATGAATCTTAAAGGTCTAGATTGGAAGGATGTGATTAAGGCTTACCTGGCCCAGGGTATGGACTGTTAGCTGACTCTTGTGAGTACTGGGACAGAAGTTGGGCTCATTACATGCTAACAATTTGAGCAGCCGAACAAATATTATCTAGTCAAGTGGGACTGTGCTCCGTGAAATTAGGTGGTCGATTAGTTTTCATAACAAAAAAAAAAGTTGATAATTTTTAGAATCATCTCACGAACACTGTTACTCCTTTGTCACGCTGAGAGGCAGCATGTATTGTGCACACTTTCATTTTCCTTAACCCAATTCTAGTGGATACCCGAAATCACTTTATGATTTCATCGCACGAGGATAAACATTTTTGGAGGTCCCTGCCTCCGTGTGAATAGTGGAGTGGGTGGTCGGTGGTAACTGAAATGGAAAGAGAATGTAAAGAAGAGTCAGCCATTCAGGGGATTGTCGGAACACTCGCAAGGGATCAATTCCCTCGCACTGTGGGCTCGCTACATGGTCCTCATGACACCCATAGACACGAAGTAGTTCGCAGAGCGTCTACAAACTGGCACTTAATGTCCACTGTCGCCTACACTTTTTATGCCTGTAAATCGGTTCTTGCACCTGAAGGGAGAGCGCGAGATTTGAAATTCTTAAGGCGGTGAGTAGCAGAATTTGTGCCGTTTGGATGTGATGTTATGTAGTCTAGTAGAAATGTACCAACGTTTTGGAGGAACTTGCTACATCCATCTTCAGGGCGGGGAGCAATTTCATTCGAAACTTTGGTAGTTGTCTACAGAATCACACAGTCTGACATTGCAGAAGACCGTGACACAATTTGAGGGCATTGAGTAGAATATGTGATTCTAACAAAGAGGAGACGCGAGACAAGACTGGAGAAAATGACATAATGATGAGATTAGTAATTTTCACTCTCGCCCCAAATGTGATTAGTGTCATGATGTAAAGGAGGGTGAGACTGGATTATCATGTAGAACGCTTGGGAGGGACGAAAAATTAAAGCAAAATGTTGGTTGTCGTTGCTGAAGGGAACCTGTCTTTGAAAACCTAGACATAAGTGGGAGTGTATATTAACCTTTTAAAGTCTAGCGGTAACTGTACCTACCTCTAGGTTTAACATTAAAAAATTCTACATGGTGTTCACATTGCGTTTGTGTGTTGCGTACGGATATCAGAACAAACACAGAATTTTGCGTTATAAAACGTTAAGAGATTGGGTTTGTATAACCGAAGTGGAGAGTGTTTACAGCGCGGTACGCACTGAGTCCTTATATAAAACAGATACGCTTCGTCTTTAAAGGGTTAAAATGGGTCTTGTATAAATAGGATGGCAGAGTGTGGACTGGGCTCTTCTCGTTCCGGCTGTCGGCCATCGGCTGGCTGCTGTAAACATGAGAGTGAACCTTCGAATTCCATAAAAGGCACGGAATGCTTTTAGTAGGTGATCGATTATCGGTCCCTTAAAAGTTCTGCTACATGCATCCGGTTAAAGAGAAGTGTACATAAGATTAGGGAAGCTTTTGCCGGAAGATGCAGAGGAAAGTCGCAAATATTTAGGCCTGTGTTAATTATTTGTAGGCTGTCGTCATGCGTCGGCCTTCTACGTCCCGAACGGACACGCCACTGCGTAAGCCTTGACACTCTTTCGCGACACTGACAGAAGCGGCGTGTGTGGCATGTTTATTAAACGAAGTTAATCGAAGAATTGTTCAGAGGTTCTAACTGCATGCCTATGCCTATGTTTCAATTCTGCCCAGTTTCATTATATTGTGTACCTTGTTTTGTGGTATGTCACACTGGATTCGCCATTATGGAACCGCCTGTAGGGAACTCTTAAAACGTAAGTGCGAGACGGCTACGTAAGTCAGTAGCTAACTCTGAGTGCCTTACTACGAAATGAGGTTAGTCAGGAAGTTTCACTGGATTAACCAACAACGATACTCATCATTTTCATAATGTAATGTTACAAACATGAAACTGTGCGGTCGAATCATGGCATGGAGATAAAGCTCCCCACATTTCGATTGTTAAATTTCCCATACCGTTATGTCCATACAATACTGTTTCTAATTTTCATACAGACAAACACAACTTATTTTTCGTAGTATTTATTACTACGCTGCTACATGTTTCGGTCTGAGCGGCCATCATCAGGCATACAAATATAAACGAAAGGTGTTCAGGGTAAGGGCAGCACATTATATTATATTATTCCCATATAGGGAATAATAGACATTGTACGCCTGCATTTTGTAATTGTATAATTTACACACATTTGCAAACTTTTAGGGTCCCTACACTGTAAATAACCTGTTTCTATATAAAAAGGAAGAGGCCTTTACCCTAAACACCTTTATTTTATATTTGTGTGCCTGATGATGGCCGCTTAGGCCGAAACACGTAGCAGCATAATAATAAATACTAAGAAAAATAAGTTGTGTTTGCCTGTATGAAAATTAGAAAGATTTCCTTCAATCTTATGTTAAAGCAAGTTACAGATTATTTGGGACCCATACCACTGGATGGCCCAAGAGCCTTTTTAGACCCAGTGCATTAAGACTTGCAGTGTTTGGTGTTATTTAGCAACTCTCGTGTCTGTTTTAACCCGTCCCACAGACGAATGGAAAAATAATTTTGCTGCAAGACATGTCATGTTCCGAGCAACTCTGTTGGTGAAGTTGCTGGCTGTGGGCCCAACCACTGCTGTTCAGTTCGCAGCATGGCCAGGGACTTTCTGTCGTAGCTACCGTATCCAGGCAGGTCCCCTGTCCTGGTACACAATGGGTACCGGAGGCGTTATCCCCGGGGGTGAAGCAGTCCGATCGCGAAGCCGACAGTACACCTGCTTATGGAGTTTTACCTCCACTGTCTCCTTACATCTTCATGACGTAGTGCTTTGATACGACGAAAGTTTTACATCTTGTAAGGATCTGGAATGAAGGAATTTGAATTTTTCTGGAAGTTACATTTTAACTTGCAATTTAATGGTACTGGTATTTATAGTGATTGTTATGTGTGTAGAACGTGGTCTTCCATATTAGACGTACATCATAGATGCAAGGTTAAACTGCGAAATATCTTTGTTTCCATAGTCACTGATGCGTGTCTGTCACCTCAGTAATACTCCGTCTTTTCACAATTTTAGGCTTGTCCCGTAGGAGTGTTCTCGAAAAGAGGGTGCTGAGGAGAATATGTGGACCTGAGTTGCAGGAAGTAACGGGAGAATGAAGAAAACTGCACGATGAGGAGCTTCGTCACTCTACATTATTAAGGTGCCCAAGTCGAGAAATGAGATGGGCAGGGAATGTAGAACGCGTGGGAGAGATGTAAGGTTATACAAATTTTGTTCGCAAAACGTGAAGGAAAGCAATAACTTGAGGACTTACGCCCAGATGGGGGATAATATTAAAGTGACTCTAGTAGAAGGAAATGCGGTTCTGTGTGTGTGGACAATTCATTTGTTTAAGAATAGGGTTAGGGTCTTGTCAATACGGCCGTGATTCTTCAAGTTCTGTCAAATTCTTGGAATTTGTTGAATTCCTGAGGAAGTATTATCTTCCCAAAGGGGGCATGGTTTGTAATGTAATACAATGGCACAAAAATAATACAGTTCGGGAATGTGATAGATTCAGTGGCGTGCCACTTGCCTGTCTGAAGTGGCCTTGAATGTTAACGCAAAGGCAGCCAAACATGAAATTGCTTCGTGTATTATCGTGTTTACAACATAAATTAAAGAGTGCTGCATTTTTTGAAGAACAAAAACTTTATATGAAATGCAGTTCTGATCCGGAATAGCCGAGTAATATTTCAACTAACGAACGGATTTCATTATTTAAATTAATCTGCCTGCAGGAGACAGCCTTTCATTATTTGTGTATAAGGCTTATGAAATACTTCAGATAAGTTAGTTAATAGCAGGTTATCATTAGACTATTAACTTCAGCCCACCCTAAGCATTACACATTTGTTCCTATTCGCTGCGACATCAAATGGCTCTTGAAGAAGTAAGAATGCCTGCTAGGCAAACGAACGCAACACCTACATCTAGATGCTGACAGACTCGCCGACCACCCAAGAATGTAGCTACTGATACGTGACCAGGCGTCATGAACGTTTAGATCATTAAGAGTCGGCCCTCTGGAATGTGACGGCATGTAGTACGGCAGATAATTACCAAAGTTTTATAGAAGATTTTAAAGGACAGTTACATGTATACTAAGCCACTCAACTTAGCAGAATAACAGTATGCAGTAGCAGTGCCACTGTCTAGGAAACGTTTCCGGCGAAGGTGGACACTGTAACACTGACTCATTGTCAAGCTGTAATTGTTTTCTCCTGTTCGTATGTACATTGTAATATGCATAACTGAAGAATAGCAAGCCCTAGCGTATTATATATGTGCAACGTTTTATTCCCGATAAATATCGTAGAACGCACAGTCATCTATGATAATAAAATAAATATATAGGAATGTTTTTTTAGCGCTCAGAATTCTAACAGACGTCGGCTGAAGCCTGTTGACTATGCACCGATCGTCGCAAAGAGTCAAACTGGTATCCTTCGGGCTGGACAACCGACGAATTGTCTTTCAATTCTTGGCAGGGGCAGGAGTCTTTTCTGTCCTCCTAACGGTCAAGACACATTTCTGGGTCTAATCTGGCTGGTGTACAATGTGTACCAAGGGCGCCTTCCCCAGGAGAAAAGAGGCAGGGGTGTGAAACTGGCCACTTACGAATCCTTCTAGTTTCGAAGTTAAGAATGAACAAAGCTGTAGTCTGCTTCCCCTGTTTGTCTTCATGGCTTGGACAGGGACGAATGTACGTCGTAGCTGTTGTAAGTATTTTTACGGGCATTTATTTTTTTATGTACTTATTTATGGCCGATTTAAGGACATACTGGCAACTCGGAATACAGAGCGTCAAGTAATAATATTAGAGAACCGTGAAGTGGAAAGCATATAGAAGGAAGTTGTTTTGTTCGAACTGAGGTGCTGTTCTGATATTTGCCTGGGGGTGTTGACAAACACCAGGATTACTTCAGTTAGAATGGCTGGTCGGCGGGCAGAGATCTTAAAGTTTGGTCTAAAGGATACAAAACAGGTGTTTATCGAAAGTGAAGCTGTGAGACACCAGCCGTGCCGATACAAAGTGCCTTATAGAACTACCGAAATAAAAATATCGTGTTGTGGCCAACATTTAAATGTGAATACTAAATAAATAATGCTGCATGGTTAAAAAAGACTGTCATGTCAGAAATGTGTTCGTTTCATTTGGCTGTAAATGTAAACGGCAAAAGTAAACAAAAAACACTAATCACTAACAAATGCACAAAGAGAGTTTTATTATCAATCGTAACACACTCCTACATGTTTCGACCCTGCTGGGCCATCTTCAGGGAGAACTCTTTTGTTATCGTTGCACTAAGGTTGCACTTTATAGTTGAGTGAGCATGTCCTGTTGACTATGTACTGGAGGCGTGAACTCTCTGCGGTCCGGGCCTGCACTGCAGGCCCGGACCGCAGAGAGGTCACGCCTCCAGTACATAGTCAACAGGACCTGCTCACTCAACTATAAAGTGCAACCTTAGTGCAACGATACCACAAGAGTTCTCCCTGAAGATGGCCCAGCAGGGTCGAAACATGTAGGAGTGTGTTACGATTGATAATAAAACTCTCTTTGTGCATTTGTTAGTGATTAGTGTTTTT